>JAJLYQ010000051.1:0-228857 GCA_022984935.1 Hypoxylon sp. NC1633 | reverse complement strand
AATAAAAAATGTATATTAATACTTAAGTATATTATATATATAATAAAAAATTAAACCTTTTAAACTTTAAAAACCTTAATAATTATAAATTAAAGCTTATTATAAAAAGTAATATTAAATAAAAACCTTAAATTTATATTAAAATTTTAATAAATAATATTTATAAAATTAAATATTAAATTAATAATATTTATAGTTTATTATTTTTAAATAAATGAATAAATAAAACGAAAAAACTAAGACATTAAATTAGTAATTTACTTTTATACATTAATAAGTAATGTTTTATAAATAAATATTATTCTTGTTTTATAATATAATTTAAATAATAGATATTTTAATACTTTAAAAAGATTTTTAAATGAGATTATTTTAAGGTTTAAATTTTAAAACATTTTATTAATTTTAAAAGTATTAATGAACGTAATAAATTTAATAATTATAAAAGTAATATATTAAAAAAAGGTAAAAACAATTATTAATTTTACTATAACGGATATAAAAGTTAAATATAATAAAAAGTATAAGCTAATAAATTTTTATATAAAGGATATAATTTATTTAAAATTATATAAAAGGTATAATCTTTTAAAAAAACTATTAAAAAAATGGTTAATATAACGAGTAAAATTTTTAATTATTATTAAGTAAATTAACGATTTTACTTATAAATTAAATATATTTATAAGTTAGAAAATACATAAAATCTTTTTAATTTAATATATATACCGAATCTTATAAAGTTAAAATCCTTTTAATAAACGAGTATTATAATTTAGGCGCGTTATTATTTAAAATAATAATAAAAAATAGTAATTTTATAAAATAAAAGCTTTAGTTAATTAATAAGTTAATTATTAAAGTAAATTAAACATTAAATACTTTATTAAATAAAAGGAATATTATATTAGTTTTAATTAATAATACTTAAAAAAAATATTAATGTAAAATATAATTTAATTAATTAATAAATATAATTAAGCTTACTTATTAACATTATAAAAATTAAAAGTAATATTAAAAACAAATAAAATAACTGCTTAAAAAGCTACATACATTTTATAAATAAATATATAAGTAAAATTAAAAAGCTTACTTTTATTAAAAGAACGTAAACAGTTACTTACATTATAAAATATTAATTAAGGTTAACATTTTTTATTAAAAAAGGGTGTTATTACATTATAAAAAGGTACTTTTATTTTACCTTTATTACTTTTACTTTTAAAGTTTAATTATATATTTAACATGTATTATATTATTATAGTTTCATTAAGCTTATTCTTAAATTAACATTTAAAAATAACATTTTTATTTATTTTAATATATTAAACCTTTACATATATAATTTATTATATTTTTACATTTAAAATATAAACTTTATAATATTATAAAATAAAATAACTTTTAATTATAATAAATATAAAAAATATAAACTTTTAAATTATATAAAATATTATCGTTAAAATTACATTTTTAATATTAAATAATAATATTATATTATTTATAATATTAATAAAAATAATTTTAAATAATACCTTTTTAAAAAATTTAACTTTAAAAAAAGGTATATTTTATAAATAAAAAGTATAATGTTTAAAAAATTAAAATTCACATAAATTCATTATATTAAATTTATTTTATAATAAACTTACTTTAAAATTAATTAAATAATTATAAACTAACGTAATTAATAAATTAATATATAAATTAATAATATTTAAAACGATTTAATAATATAAAAATATATTTATAAATAATCCTATAATAAACATTTATTTAACTTAATATAATAATAATTTTTTAAATTTATTTAATAAAACTAAAAAACGTTTAAATAATAAAATAAAAATTAAATATTATATTAATACCGATAGTAATATACTTATTAAAATATTATTATAATAATATAATTTTTTATAAAAATATACTTTATAAAAATTTATTAAAAAATATAATAATAAAATTATAAAAAAAAATAAAAGTTTTTAAGTTTTATTAATATTATTAACGTTTAAAAAACACTTAATTAAATAATAAAACTTAATAAAATGAATTTTAATGTTATTTAAAGATTTTATTATAATTATAAAGAGCTTAATAAATGTATTAAAAAAAACGTTTATTTATTATTAAACATTATAAATTAAATTTAAAAAGCAATAAAGTATAAATGGTACATTTTTTTTAATTTAAAAAACACATTTTAACAAATATTTATTTATAAACGAAATTATAAAAAAACTGTTTTTATAACATTATTTAAAATATATAAATAAATTATAAAGTTTTTTAATTTATATAATACACTTATTATATTATAAACATTTATAAAAAAAAATTTATTTACTTTTTATAAGTTTATAATAAAATTATTAAATAATATAATAATATAAATAAATATAATAATATAAATAAATATAATAATATAAATAAATATAATAATATAAATAAATATAATAATATAAATAAATATAATAATATAAATAAATATAATAATATAAATAAATATAATAATATAAATAAATATAATAATATAAATAAATATAATAATATAAATAAATATAATAATATAAATAAATATAATAATATAAATAAATATAATAATATAAATAAATATAATAATATAAATAAATATAATAATATAAATAAATATAATAATATAAATAAATATAATAAATTAATTTTATAAATAAATTATAAAGGTATTTAAACATTTAATTAAATATAAAATGATTATTAATATCGTTAAATTATAACTTTTTATTTAAAAAAAAGTTTTTTTTAATTTTATTATATTATAAAATAATATTAAAACTAACTTAATAAAAATATTAATAATTAAAAATTAACTTAAACTAAAGATTATTATATAAATTTAAGGATTTATTAATGCTATAAAATATTTTAAACATTTAATAAAAAAGTATTTAAAAATAACTGAATTATTAATAATATTAATAAAAAAACTTAAAAATGTTTCGATTAAATTAAACGAAATAACCGAAAAAATATAAATAAAATTATATAATAAAATTATAATTATACTTATTATTTAAACATTTAATTAAATATCACCATTAATTATTAAATTTAACGTTAATAAGTATTATATAAAAGTAATATTTTTATAATTATATTTTTACGGTAATAAAAAAATATTATATTTAATGGTATATTTTTTAAAAAAATTTATAAATACTTAAATATAATATTTTATATTAAAAAAAAGCTGTTAAAAATTATATTAACTTTTTAATATTAATGTTATTAAATAAAAAAAGAATATATAATAATAATTATAAATTATAAATTATTAAAAATTATTATAATTAAAGTTAAATAATTAATTAAAATTATTTATTTTTTAAACATTATAAAATATTATAATGTTAAAGTAATTTATTAATTTAATAAAATTAACATTTTTATAAATTATTTATTTAAATTATTTAATAAATTAAATAACTTTATACTTTTTATTAATAAAAATAATAAAATACTTGAAAAATTAAATTAATTAATTTAATACTTTTATAAATTATTTTAAATTATTTTATAAATAATTTTTAAGTATTTATATTTTTATATTTTTAATTATATAAATTAAATTTATAAATAAACATTTTATTATATATAACGGATAATTATATAAAGTAATAAAATATATTAAAGTATTAAAAGATTTTTTTTATATAATAAAAATGGTAAGTATTATAATTAACTTTTAATAAGTTTAAAAATATAAAGATTTTATTTAAAAAATAAAGAATATATATTATAATAAAAGGTATATTATAATTAATATAATCTTTTAAAAAGTTTTAAAATAATATTAATATTTCGAAATTATATTAATAGTTTAATAAGTTTTAATTAAATACTTAATTTATTAATTAATAAAAAAATTTAACCTTTTATTATTTAATTTTTAACTTATTTAACCATTAATACCATTTATATATTAAATAATTAATTATATATTTTTTAATAAAATTATTATTTTAATAATTATTAAATATATTATAAAATAAGCTAAAAATAATATTATTTTAATAATATAATTTATAAACATTATTTTATTTCTTAAAAAAATAAAAGAAACTTTTAAATATTTTAAAAAATAAATTAATAATAACGTTAAAACATTTAATAATAAAAATGTTAAAAAATAACATTAAAAATATAATTTAATTATAAAATTAATTATATTATTATATTTTAAAAGTAACAATAAAATTAAAAAAATAAATAAAAATATTAAAAAAATAATATTATATAAATATTAAATTAATTTATTAATTAAAATTTTATTAAAACTTTTTTATTAAACTTTTATAATATATAATTATATATTTAAATTTAATAATTATAATAATTATTTTTTAATATTTAAAATTTAATTACCTTCAAAATAATAGTTAAATAAATATATTAAATATATTTAAAAACATATAAATAAAAAGCATGGTTAGCCGTGTTGTATGGACTTATTTAAATGCGTTATATTTAGTTAATTATAAAAAGGTATAAATCCGTAACGTAAAGTTAGGTGTATTATTATATACTTAGTTATAATACCATAGTTTATTAAGCTACTATTATATATTTAACCTTTTATAAAAGCTTTAAATTTAATTAAAATGTTGTTACATTTATATTAATTAATTACTTTTGTTTTAATTAATTAATTAATTTATTTTATTTTTTAATATAACTTAATTTAAATGATATATTTAAAGTTAAAATATAATATTTATTTTAAATACTTTAATGTATAGGTTATATAATATATTATAATTAGTAATATATAAAGTTAACAGTATTTTCCTTAATATAAAGGTTAAATTAAATTGTAAAAATAAATCCTTTATATTATTAAAATACCTTTACTTTAAATAATAAAATAATATCTTTAAATTGTTTTTACCATATAATTTAAGTAATACATTTATAATTAAAATGTGGTTGTTATATATTATATAATATTTTAATTAAGTTAGGTGATAGCTTTTAAAAAAAATAACTGTTAAAATGTAAAGCTTATTATACTTTATTTTATGTATAAGTTAAATTACATTATATAAATAAAAGGGATACATTAATTAATTGTTTAAAATAAAATTAATTAATTAATATAAATGTAAAAAATATACAATTTAAATTATAAAAAATATAGGTGGTTAATATATATATATATTCATGGTATATATAAAAAGATAAATTAAATACATGGTAATATACTTAACTTTATAATAAGGTTTAATACTTTATTATAATTAATTAAATATAACGTATTTAAACAGGTTTATACGGCGCGGTTAATTATGCTTTAAATAAAAAGGAAACACTTTTTATAAAGTAATTAATATAAAAATATAAAACCTTTATAATTTAAAAATATTATAATAATAATAAAATTATTAAAAATTAAATATAAACGTATTTATAAAAAAATAAAAGTTTAATTAAAATTTATATATTAAAAAATTAAATTTTATAAATATATTAATATATAAAAAAATATAAACCTTTTTATAATAATTTATAAATAATTTTTAATTATTATTTAAAAAATACTTATAAATTAAAAAACTTAAATAATATAATATTAATAAATAAATATAATAAAATAAATTTATTTTTAATTTATATATATAATAAATATTTATAAATAAATTAATATAATTAAATAATTAAGTTTAATATTATATATTAATATAATAATTATTTAATAATTTAAAAGGAAAATAACTTTTTAAATAAATATTATATAATAAAGTATTTTAATATTTTTTATACGGTTTAATAAAACTTTTAATACGGTTTTTATAACTTTTTTATATAATTATTATTTTAATTATTTAAATATTACTAACACGTTTTTTTAATTAAAAGACTGTAAATTTTAAAATATTAAAACGTTAAAACATTTAAAATAAAAATATCGTTAAACCGTTAAATTAAACCGTTTAATTTAAACGTTTTTTTTTAAAAAATTATAATAAAAAGTTTTTTAAATAATTATAGCTTTAATAATACGTTATTACTTTTTTTTTAAATAATATTTTATAATGTAATTTATTTTATTATATATTTAATATATAATTTTATTAACGTTAAACGCGTAATTTACTTTAATTATTTTTTTAATATTTTAAAACTTAACGATAAAATTTTTATAAACTTATTATTTATATATTAAAACTTTTTAATATAAAGTAATTTTAATTTTAATAATTTAATTTTTATTACAATTAAGTTTTTTAACGTTATTAATAAAAGTAATTAACTTTTAACTTTTATTTAACGTTATTTTAATTTTATTATTTTTTTAATAAACTTTTTAAAGTTTATTACGTAATTTATAATTAATTATTTATTATTTTATTTTATTTTATATAATTATTTTTAAAGTAATATTTATTTATTAATGTTTTTTAAATTATATAATTATTTAAAAGTTATTAATATTATATATATTATATAATTAACATTTTAATTAATTAAATTATACGGCCTTTAAAAAAGTATAAAATATTAAATTAAAACTTAGTTTTTTATTAAAGTATATATAATAAATGGTAATATATAAGCTATAATATTATTAATATATATATAAGTTATATAAAATTACATTTTATATATAAATAACGGCTTAAAATATTAATTACGTTATAACATTACTTTTTTTTAAAATAAAACTTTACTTTAAAAACTTAAGCTTTTTATTAAATTAAAAAACAAGTTTTATTTAATGCCACTTTAAAATTTATATATTATTACTTTTTTTATATTATAATTAAAACTTATTAAACGTTTTAAAACTTTATTTAAAAAAAGGTGTATATATAAATATTAAAAAAAAGATAAATTCTTTTTATTAACTTTAAAGCTTAAACTTAAAAGGTAATTTAATATTATTATATATATTATATAATTAACACTTTAATTAATTAAATTATATAACCTTTAAAAAGGTATAAAATATTAAATTAAAACCTAGTTTTTTATTAAAATATATATAATAAATAGTAATATATAAGTTATAATATTATTAATATATATATAAGTTATATAAAGTTATATTTTATATATAAATAACGGCTTAAAATATTAATTACGTTATAATAATTAATATTTTCGATTTTTTTATAATATTTAAAATTATTATTATAAGTTTTTTATAAATAATATTAATTATAACTTTAATTATTATAATTTCGTTAATAATTATTAAATAATTTTAATACGTTTTTATATATTTAATAAAAATAAAAGTAATAAAAATAATAATTTTATATTACTTTTAATTTTTTTTACCGGTTAATTAATTATTTATATTTAATTTAAAATAAAAGTTATTTTAATTATATAAAAATTACGTGAATATTATAAGTTTCGTTATTTTATTAAAGTTAAATATAACCGTTACATTTATTTATTTTCTTTTAATTTTTTATATTATTTCGTAAATTATTTAAATTTTTTCGTGTAATTTATATTAATAATCGTTTAAATAATTTTATAATTTTAATTATCGTGATTTTTTAAGTTTAATTAATAAATTAAAACCATTAATTTTCGCTTTTTAATTAAGCTTTTAAGAATTACGTTAAATGATTAATTTAAACGTAAATTAAATTAATAAGTTTTTTTTATATACGAGTAATATTTTTAAAACGATATAATGTTTTAATTTAAACTAATTAAAGTTAATTAATAATTTCTTTTATTTTTTAAAAAATGTTATTATATAAGTAAATTAACGTAATTAAATAATTAAGTTTAATATCGTATATTAATATAATAATTATTTAATAATTTAAAAAGAAAATAATTTTTTAAATAAATATTATACGGTAAAATATTTTAATATTTTTTATACGGTTTAATAAAACTTTTAATACGACTTTTATAATTTTTTTATATAATTATTACTTTAATTATTTAAATATTACCGATAATATTTAATTAAAAATTTATAATATATTAATAAAAAATGTTAAAATAAAATAAAAATAAGTTAAAAAAGTTATTATAATAAAAATAATCGTAAATAATTATTTAAAAAAAATAATATAAATGTAAATTTAAAGTTAATTTTATTTTAATAATATAAGTTATTTTACGATTTATATATATATTATTAACTTAATTATATAACTTTTTATTATATTTTAAATTTTATAAAACTTTTAATATAATTTATTTTTTATATAATATAATATAAGTTTTAATATTATTTTTTTAAACGTAAAATAATTATAAATATTAAACTTTTAAAATTTATAAAATTATAACTAATTAAATTAAATAAAAGCTCGTTTTTATAACATATAATTAATTATAATTTTTATAAATTTAAAAGCTTGGCATTTTATAGCCATTTCGCGCCCGAGGAAATATTAAGCTTATGTAATTATTAAATATCTTCATTTAATACTAAGCCCCATGATTTACTACCTAGCCAAGATACATAAGGACACACTTTTCCGTTATACGCATAATAATTATATTATGCGCATAATAGAATTTGCAACACTACCTGCATAATGCCTGTTAATAATGTCTTGACCGCTGATTTGCATCTGTTACAGCTCTTCCGTGGAAAAAAAATTGAACCTATCGTACCTTTTTTCTCTGCCTCCCACCTTTCGTGCCCTTTATGTCTTGCATGCATCGAACCGATTGATTGACTAATTGATTGAATTGAATTGATTGATTATCGATACCACAACACTCATTTCTGCCATTCGGTTGATTGCGATACCCCCGGTCGTAGCGAGCAAGCATCATTCGCTGTGTCGAAGCTGTATTTCGGAAGCATTTCGTTTACGTAGCTCCTACGTAGTGCAGAACGACCAACACCACAATGGGCAACATACTCTCCTCATTCTCTAGCGTCGCCGCTCTCGCCCAAGAAGAGAGGGAAGCAATGGAAAAGAAGCTTGCCGAGAAGGAAGAGAATATCGACAACATCGAGAAAGATCTAGCCGCGAAGGAGGAGGAGCTGTCAGATGCCAGGAAGGAACTCACCAAGACTTCTGAAGAGGCGGATGCCTTGCGGAAGAAGGTCCAAGAGTTGGAAGCGCAATCCACGACGTCCAAGCAGGAGAGTCAGGACCGGGTTGACAAGCTCAAGGTCGAACTGGAGCAAGCTGGCGACGACTTTACGAAGCAGCGCCAATTTCTCGAAGAGGCCACCGCTTCTCAAGGCAAGGAACTAGATCAGGCACGTGCTCAACTGGCCGAACTGGAGGAGAAGCTCAACACTCTACAACAAGCCAAGAATACACTGAGCGAGGAGCTTTCCGCCGTCAAGCGAGAGCTGGCCACCACAGTCGAGCAACGTAACTCAACGGAGGCTTCCCTGAAGAAGCAACTGGCCGCTGTCACAGAAGAACTGCTCGCCTCGACTAAGAAGCACGACTCACTGGAGGGTGATCACAGCAAGCTTGCAGACGAACTCGTGTCTGTAAAAGCTCGCATTGACGAACAAGAAGATATCATTACTAAATCGAGGAGCGATTACAGCGCCCTCGAGCAAGCTCTAGATCAACTCAGGAAAGGATCCGGCGAAGAACTTTCTTCTACGAAGAATCTTTTGGCGGATGTACAACAAAAGTTTGACGACTTGCTACAGGTCCACAAGCAGCTGGCCACAGAATCTGACGAGAAAGTCGCCGCCGCGGAGAAGGATGTGGTTGAGTGGAAGAAGAAGCACGAGAGTTTGCAAGGTGATCTCGACAGTCTTTTGAAGGATGTAGAGGCTGCGAGGAAGGAAGTGGCCGACGGCAAAGATAAGAGGAAGTCTCTCGAGCAGACCCATGAGGCTGAGCTGGAACGCTTCCGCGCCGACGTGGAAAAACACCAACAGAAAGTGGCTGCATTAGAGGAGAGCCTCGGAAAGCTGAAAGCTGACCAGGTGGGCGAGCTCGAGAAGATTCAACAAGATGCAGCCCAGTTGCAAGACAAGCTGAAGTCGGCCCAGGGCGAGCGCGAGATCTTGCAAAAGCAAAACGAGGCGCAAACAACCGAGTTTGAGAAGGCGAAACAAGAAGTGACGGAGCTAGAGGACAAGCTAAAGTCCATTCAAGATGAGCACAACAAGCTGGAGAAGCTTCACACCGAACACGCTGCTCAGATATCTTCTCTTCAAAGCGAGAATGATGAGATAAAGACCAAGGTAGCGAAAGCAGAGGACGAGCTTAAGGCTACGCAGACTGTGAGAAGCCCTGAGAGCATCATTGACTTGTCCTTGTAGTGGGACCAAGACTGACAGCTATTGCAGGAGAAGATGGCTCTCGAGACGAAGCTTGGCGAAGTCGAATTTGAAAGGAAGCGGGACCAGCAGGCCCAATCTGATCTGAGCGCCAAACTTGAGGAAGCTCAAGCTGTCGTTAGTCGTCTGGAGGCAGAGAAGAGGGAGGCCACCGATAAAGAAGCTAAGCAACTCAAGGTAGAGGCCGCGGCATCTCAGGTCAACGGCACCGCAGAGAGCAAGGAGACTGAAGAAGGATCCACGGCTTAGGTAATATGGATCCAGACGCCTTTCGGTGACGAATCTATGCCGTGCTCATCCAGTGATATGGACGCAAACGGTTCTGTCGATAATGCTCGTAGGAGGAACCTTAATGTTAATACTACTCAGATTGTCTTGTAACGCTATCCCAACTGTCCTGTAGAAGTAAGGTGACTGCTGGGTTCGAGGTTGGACTCAAAGCACAACGAACCTGGACTGTACACTTCTGGGCAAACAATCCGACAACAGCAATGAAGTATGATCAAAGGTCACATATAAGCCTGTTTTTCCAATTGAGCTCAGATACGTGGCGATGCTCAACCAACGTGAGTTTAGAGATCCAAGACAATTCAATATCGCTTCACGAACTTGGGGAGGTACCTGTTACTCGTGTCGTCGAGCTTGGCTGTGTCAATTTCCGCTTCTCATCCCCTCACCTCTGCTCTAACAGCCACGGGCAGGCTCATCTGTGGCAGTTGAGTTTCGACCATACGCCCCACCATCTAGAATAACTGCCTCGTTATCGTCTAGGTCGTCCTGGACTCTCATCCACTCGGATGCCCGGGCGTTGCGACCTTCCAGCTGAGCAGCATCGCCCTTGGCTTCGAAGATGGGCTTGATGAGTGAACCCAGCAAGGGATTCTTGCTAAAAGCCCCACCGGCACTTCCTCTACGATCCGCACTGTTCTCCCCTAAAACCGTACTGCCTTGCGGGTCGCCTTCCTCGGGGTTCCCTGGCCGCTCAACAGCGGCCATTTTCCTCACCACCTTGCCACCGATTAGGTCGATGCTGACCACCTGTCGCCGCTTCTCGTAGTCTGGCCTGGCATTCCACTCCATGTCCCTCAAAATCTTCTGCTGGCGTTTCATTTCCTGGGCTCTTTCTTCGGGTGTAGCCCATATATTATTGGAACCCCCTGTAATCGCCCCGCTGACATCGAAATCCGCAGCCTCATCCCTAACGATTGTCCGTCGTGCATTCTGGGCCTGGAAACCTAGGAGGCGATCTCTATGCTCTAGGGCCTTGGCTCGTGCTTCCGTGGGTTCATCAGGTGTGTCTCGGGATCTGGAGAAAGGAGCCGGAGTTCTCGACACGTCGGCTTTCTTGTGAGCATCACGGTCGGCTGCCATCTTCTCTCGCCCGCGTTCGGCCCGCAATTCACGGATCATGGATTGTACCTCAGCTGGGCTCAGAAGAGGTGTGCCGCAAAAGGTGCAAGGGCCGAGACCCTCTTTCACGCAAACGACCTTGCCGCAATTCAGACAGTTTGGTGCAGCAGCGAGAAGAGGATGTCTGGTAGCTACACAGTTACACCTTCTGGTAGCACTGTCGGTTCCCTGAGTGGGGTTGGTGGTCATCTCGAGAACGCGAATGGCGTCGTCTAGGTCGGCGAGAGCCGTGGATGCGCCGTGCATGGCGGTCCCGCCCGAGATATGGACCTTCGTTTTCGGTACTGGCGTTGAAGACCTTGAGGCTGGCGTAGATTTGGTCTTCGGTTTCCGGACATCGGAGATCAGGTGACCCGGGCCTGCTGATGGAGTTGGTTTCGGTGGAGGCGGAGTTGCTGATTTCTGAGAAGATTTTCCTTTCGAGGCGGCAGAGCCGCTTGGTACTGCGGCGGGGCTGGGCCACCGGCCGCCGTAGTCATTTTGGATATCCTTATTGTAGGCCGTGCCAGGCGCAGGGCCGAGGTTGGTGAGTTGACGAGGTGCAGGGGTATGCAACTGAGGTCTTTCCTTCCTGTGTGCTCTTGCTGTTTTGGGTACGGGCTCAATGTCAACGCTCGATGTTTGCCTGCTTGATGGTATCGTAGAGGCGCTTGGATTCTGCCTCTTCGAGTTGAAGGTGGCTATGAAGTCAATAGCTTCGGGCGATTCGCCAAGCAGGTTGCGAAAGTGCTCAGCGGCGTCCGATTTTGACAGTTTAGCGGCATAGTCTAGGATTTGCTTCAGCTCAGCGTCAGATAGAGGGATTAATCTAGAAAGCTGAGGCACCGACATGTTGGCTCGTTGAAAAGGGGAGAATAGGATAACGTGAAGTTTAGGCAAGTTAAACGCACATGTCTAGGTATGTCTATGTGGAGGATGGTACATAGCAGTACCTATGACGTAAGCCGGCACATATAGGTCGGGTACCTACATAACTAACCACTCTCGTATGAACCTATGTAGGTGTATGCATGTACAAAGTATGTATGTATGTACATACATACATAAGTGGGTTAGTGCCTTTACTACGAACCTATTGATGTGACGGACAACCTCATCTTAGATCTTGGTCTAGTTCAGTGAATAAATGTAACCTCTCGTGGATCACGGTAACCTCTTCTTGATCACGTCCAGGTTGATGGCCTTTCTAGACCTGTGAAACTGTTACTGATGACCGGATTAGCTGTCGGCCGACACATTGGATTAAAGTCTTGCGGCCAAAAGCCGGGGAATTACGAAACAATTGCCATCCACATGCTTGAACTAGATCACCACATGGGGTCAGAGTAAGCAAGGAACTATTGATACAGAAACCGATCCTTGGACTCTCATGAGCCAGCTTTCCCCCAGATATGTGCGCGGGGTTATTCCCATGACGTCTGCGGCATGACTACCCCTGATTTCTTCGACCACACGCGCGCATCATCTTGTGCTAAGATAGGCGATTTTTCAAGGGAGCCGCATGTGGGAAATCTTTCTTATATAACTGCCTCTTCGTATTGATCTGTATCCCTCACTCAGCGGCCCAGCTCTGATCTAACATAGCGGGGTGCCTAACCAACGACATACCTATGGTATATTAAGGACGGGACATCTTAAGACAATCGCCACATGCCCGCCCTGCCTAGATTAATTGCAGATTTTGGTTCCATTCTATAATCAAGGTATGTTCATTCATCCGCACTGTCTCAGGTTGCCAACCCACGCGTCAATTAATAATTCGGGTAGTATCTATTATAGGCCACACATCCTAAAGGGGTGGTATATTGGAACTTGGTACCTGTGGGTAGAGAGGTACCTACTACCTTACCCAGGTACTTACCTACATTCATGCATGCATGTGCCTACGTGCTTTCACGAAATGGCAAAACGTTCCTTCAAAACCCTTGCTTCCTTCACCTCGACAGGTCGGGGAAATTCTTCGTCTAAAGACAAAGTTGGCCCGTTACCTCAATATTGGGTCAGAGGAAACTCCGCGAAGAGAAGACAAGATCGGCAGCCTTCTGACGTTGACTACCTCTTACTCAGAGTAGCAGCTTTTTTCTCGGCCATTGGGGTCTTATGGGTAATTGTGTACAGGGTCATCGGGCAGCAGGAATTGTCTGGCCCCGAACACTACATAGACATAAAAGGCACTTCATTCCTGAATCACGAGAAGCCCATCAGCGCATTCTCGGGCAAGACGTTCTTGAAGCACAACATCCCCTACATTGAAATCCCTGACTCGCTCATTCAGGATGTCTATTACTATAGGTGGACATCAATCCAGCGCAACCTTCGCTATATCAGCGCTGGGACGGGTTACATGTGTACCGAATTCGTCCAGCCAGTCGGCTACGCCAAGGCTTTCGGATCAATCGACGCTGCCGCCGGCCACCAGATCGATGAATCAAGATGGCTGAGAGACACATTCTATGGCGACGACTATATCCAGCTTTATACCCGCGGACCAGCTGATGCAGTGCAGTACACTCAGTGGATCCTCGACGCGGCGAGCCGCCGTGCTATGGTAACAGGAGATTCCCGTTTCCTTGCAACGCAGCTCGACGATATGGTACGCCTGTGGCACGAATGGGACCCGGTCTATGATGATACAGCCAGCCTATACTACTATCAGCCGGTATGGGACGCGCAGGAGCTGTCTCTACCCGGTTTCGTTGCCGACCCAAATGGGACCGATTGGACTTTAAGGAAAGACGGCCCCGATACCTTCAGGCCAAGCCATAATGCTTATATGGTAGCGAACGCAAGAGCTATCGCCAGGGCTGCTAACCTTGCACGCGATGGGTTTCGCGAAGTTCAATTTTCTAAGCTGGCCGATGATCTCGAAGCCGCCATGTACAAGCGAATGTGGGCCCCCGACCAGCAGTTTTTCATGGACATCATCCGACCAAACAATCCAAACCTGACGCGGCTCACAGGCAGAGAACAGGTTGGATTGTTCCCATATCGCTTTGGAATCGGGTTGAATGAATCCTATGCTCAGCCAGCAATCGACTCCATGTTTGATCCAGAGGGCTTCTTGGCCCCGTACGGTCCAACGACGCTAGAGATTCGAGATCCTTGGTTCATGGCCGTGAAGCCAGATGATTACTGTAGGGCAGCTCCATACCTGGGATTTTAAAGGCGCCTCAACCCTTTTGCTGATCGAATTTCTAGGCTGCTACTGGAATGGCATGTCTTGGCCATACTCGACAAGTCATACTCTTAAATCGCTTGCGGCGATATATCGCTCCGGAGTCACAAATGTCACTGCGGAACAGTACTTCCAATACCTTCATACGTATGCGCTGACTCAACAGAAGGACGCCCAGCCGTATGTTGCAGAATCTCACTACCCTTTCCTCGATAGCTGGAGCGCAGATAGCTGGAACCACTCGGAGCATTATGATCACTCAACCAACAACGATGATGTGATAACCGGCCTATTCGGGATCATACCGCGACAGGATGATGTGCTGGAGATATCCCCCATCGTTCCGAGTAACTGGACGTACTATGCCCTCGAAAACTTGCCATATCATGGCCATTTGGTGACTGTGCTATACGACAAATTTGGATCAAGATATAAAGCTGGTATTGGTTTGACGGTTTTCGTCGACGGCGAGAGAGTGCATAATGGTGTCGATAAGAACGTCTCACTATCCATCCCTTCGCCGATACCACCACCTGACGCGTTCACCAATATTGCAGGTCAGTACTAGGATTTTTTCTTTATACCCGATTCCGTTCGCTTCGAGTTGGCTGTTATGGGCTGTGCCTTTTGTTGGAGCTTAAATACACTCCCAAATTCTCTTCTACCATCCACTTGTTGGCCATCTACCCAGTAACAATGCTATTGGGTAACGATGTTCAGATGATGGCTAACGAGAGGCTTCGCGTAGCGAATCCTGCTGGGCCTGGGCAGTACCCGACAGCTGAGGCGACGTTTACGAACCCTGGAGACTTTCACTACAAAGCCATTGATGGTGTTTTATTTTACGATACAATCCCGGATAATAGATGGACAAACTATGGATCTCCTAATGCAAACGATACTTTGACGATCACGTTCGCTCGTCCGAGAAAAGTGTCGTCCGTGACACTAGCATTATTCTCGGACGTTGCGAGAGGGGGAGGGGTTGACGTCCCGGCCCGTATAGAGATCTACGGATCCGGCGGGTTGCTGGTGGAGCTTAACGATTCTTCTACTTTGCTGCCCAATGATCGAAACGAGCTGAGGTTCGACGAAGTTGAGACTGAGTTTATAGCCGTCAACATGTATCGACAATCATCCAAGCTTTGGGTCGGTCTCTGCGAATTGGAGGTTTGGACGCCACCTGTCCCGGGTCCAATCTACTACGCTGCTGATGCTTATCTCACTGGACAAGAGACGAGTGTGGTATTCGACAACCCTTCGACCGCTGCGACTAAGAGAGCCGTGGTTGGAGGCCTGAAGTCAGACAGCAATATCGCTTTCTCCGGCATCGTGTCCAAGGGTGGCCAGACTGGTCTGACAGTAACCTACTCGAATACTGGGAACACGACGGTTGAACTAAGTGTTGAGGTCAACCAAGTAGCGCAGGCGCGCTTACATCTACTTCCAAGTAGGAGTCAATATGTTAATGCCACCACGACTGTGACGCTAGCCTCGGGGAAGAACTATATCAGCCTGAGAGGAGGCTCGGATTATGTAGAGGTGACATTGGAGACGTTGAAGGTTTATGGAGAAGACCAATAGATATAACTACCTAGGTATCGATTTTGTTTAGCTGTTAGTAACGCACCTGTGATGTCTTCAGCATTGCTTCGTCACTTTCGACCACGCCTGCAGGGAGAGGGTGTCGCTGCTCACGAGTTTTTTCAATTATGAGGTCTTTGCCTTTGGAAACACCTAGTATATGGTGGCTTTGTTGACACGCAGTCATCCAGATGCTAAGGCGGAAGAAAGCGATATATGGAGGGTCCCGTACTAAGGTAAAGACCGTTACTGCAACTTTTGACCTTCATCGGCTTCTACTGCCATTGCTGGGACGGTTGACATGCACCAAGACAAACTCTCCCAGTATTTGGCGGATCGCATTGTCTTCCATCACGAACAGATGCTGCTCAAGTATGATAGCAAACGGCATGTGAAGCACTGTGTCGCAAGGCCGTCGCCGGAATAAGCCAAGAACATATCGAATATGTGAGTACCGTAGCGAGAGTCAAGTGGCAATGTGCTGAAAATGATTAAAATGATTGGCCCTAAATAGTATTTCTGCATATATAAAAATATAAAAATAGGCGAAAAATAAATTTGAAAATGGTTCTTTCACCTACCAACGACTTTTACGTTATCCCGCCATTTTTCGAAAGTACGCTTTGCTGGTACACATGAACCAGCTGGTAGCACTTGGCAAAAGCAACAGACAATCGTAAGTTCCGTACGATCCTAGGTACACATGTTGCCGCACGTCACTTTTGATCGAGAATTTGTTTTCCCTACTTCCACCTATCACCATCACCATCACTATCACCATCACCATCACCACCACCACGGATAATAACGATCGTTAGACAGACCAAGGAATGTCCGCGCAACAATAATTCAACTCGACTTATGGAATAGTTGAAGGGGGGCTCATAGGGTCATCATTGTCATTATCATAATAATGGCTCTTGTCGACAGTTCTCAAATCAAGAGCGCCGAGCTGCTCTCGCCGCTTCCCCGTTACCTCCATACCTACATCTGGCCGTTTGCTATAGTATGGCCTGTGTTTGCCCGCATCTTCTACACCCCTGGCCTCTACGACAAGTACATCGCCTCGTCTGAGTGGACTTTTGTCTGGTGCGGCTCCATCGTCACTCTGCAGAGCTTGGTCTGGCTCAGCACCAACTGGAGCGTCGATCTCAAGGCAATTTTCACCGCCACAAAGGTGAAAAGGGTCCAGGACGCCCACTTGATCAAGGTCGTCCCTGCTGCCAACGCAGGCTCGGCTGATATATGCAAATTGAATCGCGAAAAGGTATATTGTACTACTCTCTTCCTCTTCATCATCTCGTTATTATCTTTATCGTTATTTTCATCGTTACTGTTACTTTGCGCGCTAACAAGCTTCCGTAAATTATTAGGTTGGTAATGAGACGAATCTATCGTTCCTGTTCCAAAAGCGCCGTTTTCTCTACGACCCTGCCACTCAGTCTTTCAGCCCCTTGACTTACGAAATCGACGCCGAGCCCAAGCCGAAGATCGGGAAGCTTCAGCAGTCCCGAGGTATCAGTACACAGGCTCAACTTGGAAGCCTTGAGCAATACTACGGTACTAATACTTTCGACATCCCCGTTCCCACCTTCACCGAACTCTTCCGAGAACATGCCGTCGCTCCTTTCTTTGTCTTCCAGATCTTCTGTGTTGGCCTCTGGATGCTGGACGAATATTGGTACTACTCTCTTTTTACTCTGTTTATGCTCGTCGCATTCGAGAGCACAGTCGTTTGGCAACGACAGCGAACCCTGAACGAGTTTCGAGGCATGAGCATAAAGCCATACGATATGTGGGTTTACCGCTTAGGCGAGTGGTATGAGATCCAGAGCGACAAGCTCTTGCCCGGCGACCTCGTCTCCGTTGGGCGCACAAAAGAGGACAGTGGCGTTGCGTGCGATATGCTTCTCGTAGAAGGCACTGCTATTGTCAATGAGGCCATGCTTTCGGGAGAGAGCACGCCACTGCTGAAGGATTCGATACAGCTGCGACCTGCCGATGCTTCAGTCGACACCGAGGGCCTCGACAAGAATGCTTTCCTCTGGGGCGGCACTAAGGTGTTGCAGGTCACGCATGGCAATCCTGACGAGGAGAAGCCTAAGCTCGCCTCTGGTGTCCCCCCACCCCCAGATAATGGTGTCATGGCCGTCGTCATAAAGACCGGTTTCGAGACATCTCAGGGTAGCTTGGTCCGGACTATGATTTACTCCACGGAGCGTGTCTCAGCGAACAATGTCGAGGCGTTGCTTTTCATCCTCTTCCTACTCATCTTCGCGGTGGCCGCCTCCTGGTATGTCTGGGATGAGGGTGTCAAGAAAGACCGCAAGAGATCAAAGCTGCTCCTCGATTGCGTCCTGATTGTCACCAGTGTTGTGCCTCCCGAGCTTCCCATGGAGCTTAGTCTGGCAGTTAACACTAGTTTGGCGGCCCTGGCCAAGTACGCCATCTTCTGTACAGAGCCTTTCCGTATCCCCTTCGCCGGCCGCATTGACGTGGCTTGCTTTGATAAGACTGGTACATTGACAGGTGAGGATCTTGTGGTTGAAGGCGTTGCCGGCCTCGGGCTTGGTCATACTGGCACAGACACACCTCGTGAATCTTCTGGCGCCCACAGCAATCTGACGTCAGTGAAGGATGCTGGGATGGAGACAACTCTTGTTCTAGCTAGTGCTCACGCCCTTGTCAAACTCGAAGACGGTGACATTGTGGGTGATCCCATGGAGAAGGCTACCCTGACGGCTCTCGGCTGGGCCCTGGGTAAAAATGACACCCTGGCAGCGAAACCTGCTGTTGCGGCAGCAGGTGGCACATCTGGCACTGTGCAAATTAGGCGTCGGTTCCAATTCTCGTCTGCGCTTAAGCGTCAGAGCTCCGTGGCGACGGTGCACGCTGCTAATCCGAGAACGGGAAGCAAGATTCGCGGCACCTTCGTTGGCGTGAAGGGCGCACCGGAAACCATCATGAAGATGCTCGTTACAGTTCCCAAGGATTACGAAGAAACATTCAAACACTTTACTCGGCGTGGTTCCCGAGTGCTTGCTCTCGCTTACAAGCAACTGACGCAGGACAATGAGCTTGGCTCGGGTAAAATCAACGATCTGAAGCGTGAGCAGGTAGAGGCTGATCTTATCTTTGCTGGCTTCCTTGTTCTCCAGTGTCCCCTGAAAGAGGATGCAAAGCAAGCGGTGCAGATGTTGAACGAGAGTAGCCATCGTGTCGTCATGATCACCGGTGATAATCCGCTCACGGCTGTGCACGTCGCCAGAGAGGTTGAGATCGTTGATCGCGAGGTTCTCATACTCGATGCGCCGGAGAAGAGTGATGGTGGGGAGAAGTTGGTTTGGCGCGGAGTTGACGACAAGACCAACATCGAGGTGGACGTGTCAAAGCCGATCGATGCGGAAATCATCAGGTCGAAGGATATCTGCGTCACTGGGTACGCACTGGCCAAATTCAGGGGCAACGAGGCGGCCTGGCGATCCCTCCTTCGCTATACCTGGGTGTATGCCCGCGTCTCGCCTAAGCAAAAGGAGGAGATTCTCCTAGGCCTGAAGGACATGGGTTATTTCACTCTAATGGCCGGAGATGGTACGAACGATGTCGGCGCTCTGAAACAGGCCCACATTGGCATCGCTCTCCTCAACGGTACCCAAGACGACTTAACAAGAATTGCGGAGCATTCCCGCAACACCAAGATGAAGGAGCTTTACCAGAAGCAGGTCGATCTAATGAAGAGATTTAATCAGCCCTCCCCGCCCGTCCCCGCCTTGATAGCTCATCTTTATCCTCCTGGTCCCTCCAATCCCCACTACCAGAAGGCGATGGAACGGGAGGCCCAGAAGAAGGGTATCACACCCGAGGAGCTTGCGAAGCTAAATGGCACGAATATCGAGACGGTGACCAGTCCAGCGGCCCAACAGCTGATGAACCATCATGACCCTAGGACGGCTAAGCAACGAGAGGCGGCTAACAAGGCGGCCGGCTTTGCTGACAAGATGACAAGTGCGATGATGGAACAAGAGCTGGGTGACGAGGAGCCACCGACACTCAAGCTTGGCGACGCCTCGGTCGCGGCACCCTTCACCAGCAAGCTTCGGAATGTCATCGCGGTCCCCAACATCATTCGACAAGGCCGCTGTACCCTTGTTGCGACGATCCAGATGTACAAGATCTTGGCCCTCAACTGTCTCATCAGCGCTTATAGTCTCAGCGTCTTGTACCTCGAGGGCATCAAGTTTGGCGACGGGCAGATCACCATCAGTGGGATGCTAATGAGCGTCTGTTTCCTTTCGATATCACGCGCCAGGTCGGTCGAAGGCTTGTCTAAGGAGAGACCGCAGCCCAACATCTTCAACTTCTACATCATCGGTTCAATCCTTGGCCAGTTCGTGGTTCATATTGCAACGCTGATCTACATCGCCCGATTCTGCGACAAGCTCGAGCCGTAAGTCTGTCCATATCGCTCAGGTTATTCGGGGTGGATTGCTAACACCGTCGCAGGCGATCTGAAATCGTCGATCTCGAAGCTGAGTTCAAGCCGTCGCTGCTGAACAGTGCCGTGTATCTCCTGCAGCTGATCCAGCAGATATCCACCTTTGCGGTCAACTATCAGGGTAGACCGTTCAGGGAGTCCTTGTCGGAGAACCGGGGTATGTTTTGGGGTATCGTATGCGTCACCGCCATCGCCTTTTCGTGCTCGACAGAATTCATCCCGGAACTCAACGAGCAGATGAAGCTTGTCAAGTTTACGGACGAATTCAAAACTACGATGACGGCAGTCATGGCACTCGACTACGCAGGTTGCTGGGTCATCGAAGTGGTACTCAAGCGTCTCTTCAGCGATTTCCGCCCTCGTGACATCGCCTCCCGGCGGCCGGAGCAGAACGAGCGAGAGAGGAAGAGGAAAGATGCGGAGAAGGCCTTGCAAGATGAGGAGGAGGAGAAGAAGCGGAGGGCGAAGGTGGAGGAATTTGAGAGGAAGGTAGAAGAGCGAAGACAGAAGATGCGAGAATGGAGTCAAGGCGCTCGTGCCGAGACAGAAGGTAACAGGCAGCCGGCAAGGTGAACCTCGCCCGCTTTCATGGTAGAGATTCGAGAGACCCCCATCTTTTTCATGAGGACGGCCGGGACAATGTATTCGTACATGGATAGAAGTTGCCACACCGTAGGCGTCGTAGATAGGTAATCATGGTCTCTGGACAATAGACGAGGCCGCCACTTTTGATGAGCCTGTCACTTTGCATGCAATAAATGGACTAGGGATTTTTGCACCTCTGTACATAGCTTCGTCGGTTAGATGAAAGGCCCTTCAATACGAAGGCCCGGACAAACTTCGGCCGGGGTTTGTATTCCTGGAGATCCTGGAGATAGCCCGCGAGCTTAGCCTGATTCACTAACATTAATGGATCCATGTTCGAATATATATCGTACCAACCTGCACACAGACTCATGGATGCTCCCGCAGTCATGGATGTACCTCGAACCAGAGGCATTGTAGTATTCGGAGGTGGAACGGCAACCAATAGCTTGGTAGACGTATTCGAGAACATTAGGGAGAGCCAGAACTGTTCGCTTGACTACGTCATACCTATAAGTGATAATGGCGGGAGCTCGTCCGAGTTGATTCGCGTATTCGGAGGTCCTGGTAACTACCTACTTCCCATTTTCTTTCCTTTCCTTTCCTCTTCCTCTTCCTCCTCCTCTCTTTAGGTTAATCCTGTCATTGAAACTGATCAAGGGTATGAACAACAAATAGGCATTGGTGACGTCCGTAGTAAGTAACTTGTCGTCAAATAGTTAGGGCGTCGGGAATATTTGGAATACATAGTGAATTGCCGCTGACTGGGAAACTCGCGGCAGGCCGACTTGTGCGTCTGATTCCTGGCTCTGAAACGGATGCAGAGCGAGCATCTATCAAGGGCATATTCAACCATAGACTATCGTCCGATGCGCTACAGGCACGTTTGCAATGGCTAGGCATCGTCGAGGGGCGAGACGAGCTATGGACCAATATATCGAGTGAGAAGCGTGAGCTCATCCGGTCCGTCTTTAACCTCGTGAACTTGGAGATTGTGAAGAGGGCGCGGCCTACTTCCGTCTTCAATTTCTCCAAGGCTAGTATTGGTAATCTGTTCTTGACCGGGTAGGCTCCACGCCCTGTTCATCTCGACCTTTGCGTACCTATACATACAAGACATGCATTCCCTATTGTCCAGTTTGCTAACATCTCTGCGCCCCTTTTCCCCTCCTCCAGAGCTCGGGTCTTGACGGGTTCTCTTGAGTCAGCCATTTTTCTCCTTTCCACCATCTGTTGTATCCCGCCGACCGTGTCTGTCCTGCCGGGCATCAACACCAACTTCACTCATCACATCTCGGCGGGCCTCTCCAACGGCAGCCAGATTACGGGGCAGAATTCTATTTCGCACCCGTCGGCGCCCACATCGCTGCCGGACGACGACCTGCCCGGCAACGGCAGCGCCTGGTCACATCGGCGTATGCGGGAGATGGAAGAGCATGACCGAATTGAGGATGCGACACTGCCGGGGTCACTGCCGATGCTACGCAGGCAGTACATTGAATTCACCAAGACGGACGAGGAGGACCTGCCGGCGCGCATCGAGCGCATCTGGTACATCAACCCGTACGGCCACGAGATCTGGCCGTACGCGAATCCTAAGGTCCTCGAGGCCATCCGTCGCGCCGGCGCCGTCATCTACAGCATCGGCAGCCTGTACACGTCTATCGTGCCCAGCCTGATTTTAAGGGGTGTTGGCGCGGCCCTTGCCGACTCGGGTGTCAGGTACAAGGTGCTAATCTTGAATTCAACCATTGACAGGGAGACTGGACCAAGCTCGACACCGCTGACAGCGACCGATTTTGTCAGGGCCATCGCGCGTGCTGGAGCCGAGAGCCAGGGCAACTTTGCCGTCGACGAGAAGGGTAAGGGGGAGCCAATCAGATATGTTACGCACCTGATCTATCTCGAAGATGAGGGGGCCCCCAGGGTGAGCAAGGAGGAATTGGCGGCGCTGGGCATCGACTGCATTCGGGGTTACGGGCGACGAGTGGATGGAATGCTACAATACGACGAAGCCGGTTTAGCGAGGGCCTTGGAAGCTGTGATCGGCAAACCTGAAATGCTGAGAAGCCGGAGAAACACTAGCGGGCAGTGAGTGAGCGGCCATCTTGTTCAATTACTTTCGGCGTCGACACCTACTACCTATGTGAGTACGTTAGCAGGTTGATAACTATTTGCGTAGGTAGGTATCATCATTATGCAAGAGAACCGGAAGCTAAGGGTAGGGCACAGTGGCATCATTGCATACACGCCCCTTTTTGGGGGGTTTTTTTTCTCTCTGTTAAGTGTAGATTTAATATGTTACAATAGTCTCTCGAGGTACGAAGTCCAAGCTATGTTTCCCTCACTCCTGGGAGAGAGATCAGCAACGCATGTTAACGTTGGCTCGGGGCACCTCAACCCCAGAGCGTTTGTGCCTAGCCTGCGTAAACCCAGCCAGTACTGTAACCATTCCTCCCCCCCTTAACTTCTTATATCATCAAAGTCTAGTTTTGACAAGTGTTTATTTGGGTGGGTTTGCGGAGACGAAGGCGACGCCCTTCTCAATGTTCTTCTTCAGGTCGCCCAAGCAGGCCTCCAGAAGCTTCTCCTCGTTGCTGTCAACCTCGCCGACGGGGAAAATCTTCTCGACGCCGTTGGGGCCCAGCTCGACCTTTGAGGCGAAGAATTCGATGCCCTGGTCCTTGTAGAGGGGACTGTCGACGAAGCTGGGCTCGACAACACCCTTCTCGCCCTGGGCAGCGCGGAGGAGCGACTCAGCCATGCGGGCACCGGCCATGGCCATGGACAGAGTAGCGGAGCCGGCGCCATCCTTGGCCTTGACGACCTCGTCACCGCCGAACTGGACACGCTTGACGAGGTCGGCGTCGGACGTCAGGTCGGGGTGGCCGCTTTGGCTGAAGAGGGGAACAATGGTTACACCGGAGTGGCCACCGATAACGGTAATCTTCTCGTTCTTAGGGTCAGACCCTTTGATCTCACTGACGAAACGGCTGGCGCGGACCACGTCGAGGGTGGTGACGCCAAAGAGGCGCTTGGGGTTGTAGACACCGCGGGCTTTAAAGACCTCGGCACATATGGGGACGGTGGAGTTGACCGGGTTGGAGATGATGAGAAGGTTGGCTTCGGGGCAGGACTCGGCGCAGGCCTTAGCGAGGTCGCGGACAATGGAGGCGTTGGTGTTGAAGAGATCATCACGGGTCATGCCGGGCTTTCGGGGGACGCCGGCTGGGATGAGGACAATATCGCTGCCCTTCAAACAGTTGGCGAGGCCGGTGGGGGTGGGGTCGAAGCCCTTAACGGTGCTCTTCGTGTTGATATGAGAGACATCGGCGGCAACGCCTATTCATATGCGCCAATTACAAATACGGGGTTAGTTCCCAGGTCCAGCTCCTCTCCCCGTGAACAGGAGAAGGTATGTAGGCAGACAAAAAAAAAAGGCAAGAGATAACGTACCTGGGCCACCACGGATATCGTAGAGAGCAAGCTCGGTAACTCTGGGGTTGAGCTTGAGGAGAAGAGACAGCGGCTGTCCAATGCCACCAGCGGCACCAAGAACGGTGACCTTGGAAAGCTGGAGAGAGGGAGGAGAGTGAGAGCATCCGGTCAGTCAGGATCGATCAAGTATGATTTGGAAGGGTAGGTATATCATATATGTGCCTATGCCTATGCGTGCGTGCCTCCCTCCCTCATACATATATATAGGGAGAGGGAGAATAAAAGAAGAGAAGAACAGCCCAAGAAGTGCTTACATTTCGTGCCGAAGCCGAGAAAGCTCGGCGTTGAATGCCCCCGAAAACAGCTCGTGCGGGAATCATTTTTGTTTTTAGCTTCCCTGATTTTCTTAATTGTAGGATTGTTTATTGTCTGAAAGGTATTTTAACAAAACTAAACCGGAGATGCGGAGGAGGAGAAGACCGGGGGGAAAGACACTGCAGGTTCACTGACTGATTAGAAAGTAGAAAATTTAGTGTTGAGGGAGAGTGGGAGTACTGAGTGAGCGAGATGAGTTAATTGGAATTGTTGGTAGGACTAGGTACTATCTACTATCTACATAGTACTATGTGCGTATTGGAGTTAGAAATTAGAATGTACAGGTATGTACCTAAAGGTAAAGAGAAGGAGGAAAAAAAGAACGGGGCCGATCAACCAGCCGATTGTATACGAAGTAGAGTCCCAGGTCAATTGATCAATCACGATGAGTCCAACGGTGAAAACTCGGTATCAGGTAGGCATGAACATATTACTACTAATTACATGCTTCCGGCCATAGAGATATCATCTCGTATTGACACAAATGTCCCGCCTGCCAGACGAAGACGACATATTCCAGGTGTCTACCTTTTATTGCCTCTTCAGCGGAGTAATGTCGGCAATCTGTCGTCCCTGACGCCAACTTCCATCATCTCAACCCCACAGAAAGTCGTCAGACCCCGATCAACAAGTACGGCGTCGAGCATTTCTGTGATAGCGCTTACAGCAAGGTATATTCCGTCGCCTGCGAGGGAAGACACTTCATCGCGTGCGTCTCCCTGCCATATGTCTGAGGGCTGCGTGGGGACGGAACGATATACTCTACATTACATTTACCACCAGCTCCGGTTTGAGCTCTTGAAACCTCGTAGACTCTTCAATTTATATTCTCCCAGCAATGAGCTATAGACCGTCAAAGCAGCTAAGTATCAGAATACCTGAAAATATGACCAGATCCTGCTAACTGCTGAGCCACTTTCTACATTATTGGAATGCTCCTTACGTATGGCAAGAATGAGGTCAATTGCATCATCGTCCATCCCTCTCCACCCTCTCCACCCATCAAGTGCGTCCTCCCGAGACCGATACCTGTACTGCTGGTCAGTATTGTTGACTCCTGCGGCGGTGCTTTCGTTCTGGTCTTGATTCTCAAGCCCAGTGCTCTTCGATGTTTCGAAGTCAACATGACTGTCAACATCACTCTCGCTCTCACTCTTGCCCTCGCCCTCGCTGCCGCCCCTTTCGCCATTGACATTACCGTTGTCATTGCAGTTGACACCCTTGCCATCTCCAACGTGACTAGCATTGCTTTCAGACCTGATGCTTGCGGGTAGGTCAACGTCGGTATGAATATCGCTAACGTCCCTGCCTGTATTGCTGCTGACGTCGCTCTCATAACCGGAATCATCAGTTGCAACTTTTCTGCTGCTGACGTTCACATTGCTTTCGCCTTCTCCGTCCTTTGTGAAATCCAATCCGTTATCGTCTTGGTCGATATCTGTACTTTTGATTTGTTTCCCCTCCTCCACTTGCTCTGAACCGAATGAAAGCGGATCGACCGCACCAGGAGAGAATCCTGGCTCTGCGGTGGTGGTATGATTCTCTTCACTCGGTTGGCCCTTATCTTCACCCGGTTGGTCCTCGCCTCCACATCTCTCGCCTTTGAGAGCTTCCTCGCGTTCAATATCAAATTGCGCTTGAAGCTTCGGTATTACCACCTCCATCTGGATACCCCGTGACATAACCTCGGCTGATCTCAGGGTTTGCATTCGCTCGTAGCGACTGTTGATTTCCTCTTCCCATGTCTGGTAGTTCGATCCTGTGAATGGTGGTACGATGACTTCAATGTCAGCTTTGGTACAACCAGGAAGAACAAAGAAGGTCTCTAGTTGATTCGCAGTATCTACTTCTCTAACAAATTCTTTCTTGGCGCGGTCCTCAATCTCGCACGCCTCGGACCGCCCCTGTTGTGATCCACAGGCGAATGGCAACTCCCCTATAAGCAAGTTCGAGGTTGGATGTTCGCATTTATTGGTCTCGCAGAGATACAACGGTTGGCTAGATCTACACCCGCATGTGTGATACAAGACAATGGCTCGGCATCCGGCAGCCGATGGTTGCGACGGCGTGGGCGGTGGCGCGGTTAGCATTGTTGGTCTGCAAGCCTGCTTGCTCTCTAGGCCGTGTTGGCTAAATGGTTAGTTGTTTGGTTTTATAGTCACCCCGACCGGCTTGAACGGATACAGGTTTATATACTACACTTGCTGCCACCTTTTAGGAGAACTAGCCAGGGATCACTGAGCACTGAGTCCGTACTGAGGTTGTGGGAGGTGGCTCGCGAATGCCACTTTATCTTCGAGCCGTGCCTTGTTCAATCACATTGTCATGGATCGGATAGAGAATGTAGAAAAGGGGACTTTGTAAAGACACAGCTTCTTTGTCGAGGCCCCCCGGAACGCTCAACGCCTTGTCACGTTTTAAATCTGGTTCTTTGCTGCGTTATTTCGTTGTCATTGTTCTGTTCTCTTTGTTCAGTACATCAAAGCTCGGGAAGCACGTAGGAATGACTGACAGTACTCTGGTAAGCGCTTCCGGATATCAAGACCAAATCGCCTCTCCCATGATGCCAGTACTAACTTGCAAAGGTACGTGGTATATGTGAGGTAGGCACATCTACCTGTCTCATATTCTCGGCACGACATGTTGGATGATGCTACCTACATGTTCTTGTGGCTTGTATGTAGACTGGAGCTTTCTTTGTACAGAAAAAGCCATAGGTGCTTTTCTCTTTAAGATGATTGCCATGGGGCGCGCATCCATGATGTCTTGGGACACCAGAGAATATAGGCGAGACCGGGCGAACCAGAGTGTTGAGTTCAGTACCTCCTACTTGGTATGGGAGACTGATCGTTCTACAGCGCAATGAGGTAGCTTCCGTCTGCGCGCTCGTACTCCTTGACGCCAAACCTTTTCGAATCCATGAAGAATTTGAAGCACCCTGTCTGGAATGTCTCGAATGCCTTGATGAACATGTCAATATGCTCTTGGACCTCGCTGTTGTACTTGCGCCCCTCGGCTCGCAGCGACGCAGCTGCAGCGTCAAACCTCTTAGCCGAAGAATACATTTGCTTTACTAGCTCATGAACAACCGAATCTAACGGCATCCCTGATTTTGCAACCATGATAGGCACCAGATTCGTTGGCGTGTGCTCTTTCTAAAACTTTACTTAGCTTCCATGGAACGCCCACGCCGGTGCAAAAGCAGCCAAGTAGGATGTGCGTACCATTTCTTTCTTCAACGAGTATAGGTCGTTGCAACTAGTAGTTGTGTTGGTCAGAAAGCAGTTCAGCTGACGTGCTTGGAACAGCATGGCTCGCGAACTTACATCAGCGGCTGAACGCTAGCCTCAACGCGCATGACCTTGACCTCTTCACACCAGGCGAGATCATCGGGCAAGCATATGTTGTTCACATACTGGTGCATGGTACAGTATGGAAATACAGCCCCGACACCGTGACGGTATGTCCAATATTCCTCGATACTTGGCAAGTTTCCAGAGAGCCGATACGTCTGCTCCAGAGCGTTGGACACAATGAATTCCTCAAAATCGTCACCGAGCTTGTCGAGATCGACCTGACCAGGGGCGGCATTCGCCACCCTTGGCGCGAATTCTTCAAAGCTTGCGAATTCCTGTGGCACACAGGGCACCTGGCCGCTCGAACCAAGCTCGGTACGGTCCCGCGAGAACTGGTAACGCATGTAAGTGATCGAGTCCTGTCTGAGTTTCGTGGCAGCGTCAAAATCGGAAGCGAAATCCAACGTCTCGTGGTCGATCTCCTTGTCGATTGTATCGTCAAAAATGAAGAAGACCATAGACATGAGAGCCATTGTCTTCAGCTGTTCCATCTCTGCGCTCGGATAACACCTGGAGCTCGCGGTCTGTTTAACGTGTAACAAGATTGAGTACATCCAAGGGCGCAACCTACAATGATGTGAACCAGCCAAGGTCGATGGCCTTCGTCTTGAGTCGGGCTTTCTCACCCTTAACGTAGATGTCTATCCTCTCTTCAACGAATGCCCTCAGACTATCACAGTGAGGATTCAGCCCAGATGCCCACTTTGCGTAAACCGGTCTCAGATCCGGGATCTGGAGCACTTTTCCTTGCAGACTCTTGAGAGCCGCGACGCCCTCGCTTTCAGCCATTATGTTGGTAAGTCCAGGTTTGAGGTGACTGCCGAAGTGGAATCCTGCCGAACTTTGCTCGAGGGGAGGGGCGGCAGAAGGGAGAAGAGAATGTCAACAGGTGCAAATGGCCGAGGCTCGCTTGACGGATCACCGTCTCGGTCTCCCAGTGCGGTCGCGTCACATCGTCGTCCTTTTATTTATACCCGATACGGAGTAGGTACCTAGGTATGTAAACATTGTAAAGAGATACTCCGCACATTCCATCCGCAGGCTCCGGTCTATCAGTGGAGACTAGCTAGCCTAGGAGGGCTCGGCGACGTGGCATTGCATGGGTCAGTAAGCCAATGGGGCGATATTATAATAAGATAAGTTAGTAACAGCGAGTAGCATCAACCAAACATGGGTTACCTGGTGTAAGTTATCGTAGGAAGATATCTATACATACGTACCCATGCATATGTTATTAAAAGAGACGATAATATACAGGTATCTTATTCTTGACTGCTTGACAGACCTCCTATGTAGAAGAGTACGAACCCCTGTCGACCATACAGGGGCCCATGCTCCTTTGTTGCAAGTGGCTCTAGAAACAGGCTTCAGGTAGTAGTCTCGACGCCGTAGTTCTCCAGCTAGTGACGGCGGATTGTGCGTCTTTCATTAGCCTGGCAAGCTGTATAGCCTATAGGTATGTATATAATATGATATCGGCCATGGCCCGATCCCATCCATAGAATCTTTAATGTTCTCGGCGTGGTATATGTTTTGTGCAGCAGCGCTTTCTGCCCAGTCATTAGATTGGATGAATCTGAAACACCGTCTCAGTACATGGTGGGGAAGAAGACACTCAAGCTGGAAGTTCTTCAGCTTTCCCTGCGTATGGATTTACCGCCATTTTTGAGGAATCTGAACATTGGCTAGTCCCACTGAGCAGTAGATCATCGCCATATAATTGGTTTATACATGAAATAATCTTCTTCCCCGGAAAGCTTAAACGATACGAACTAATCCTGAAGCAAGAATTTCCAAAAGGGTGGGACTAGCCGTTATTCAGATTCCCCAAAAATGGCGGTATTGCTATGTACATATGTATTGAAGCTTTGACTTACCTAGTATTATTGATCTTCTGACCTAACGAATTGAGGTAGCTACATGTGGATTATGTAAAGGTAACGCTTGTAGGTACGTACCGGACCCGAAGAGTTGGTAGAAGGTCGGAGACTTCAATCGATCACATACATTAGTACAGTACATACCTAGGTACATAATAAGGTACGTACATACATAGACGGTACGTACTCATGTAAGTAATGTAAGTAATAGGAGGATGTCGGTCATTCGGTGCTCCATGCTGCCGCGATTCCATTTCGTGGCAAGACCCTTCACCCGCTAAGGCGCTGTCTAGGCATGGAGTGGCAAAGCTTGGATGCCATTGCGGGGCCGCGCCAAGCCCAACACGCTCGAACCTGCCATGCCGCGTTCCGTTACAGCACAAATGCAGCTCATGTCGGAAAAGCGAGACGCGGAGGCGAGGTGACGGGACGAGGCGAGAGAGAGACGATTTGAATCTTGAACAGTCAGATATCTGTTTTATAAGCTTTCTCTTTTCCCTTCGAGACAGCTTCTCTCTAGTTCAAGCAGACATGTATCTACCTACCTACCTACCTATCTAGATTCTCCATCAGCCCTCGCACAAACATACCTACGTATAATAAGTCAACTTAAGTTGACTTCTTCTATCATATCATTGTCATTGATATTGCTATTGCTATACTACACAGGTCCTGATAGTTGCTGTAATACTAATCCGTACCTAGTGTTGATAATGGTGGGAATTATGTCACAACGTCGACAACAGCAGCAACAACACATGGGACCGCCGTACGCTCCTACGACAGCGGGAGTGGGCGGCATCCCCTCAGTCATACCCGATGTTCCCATATCAGCTGTTTTCATCACTTTATACATATTCTTTGCTGCGGCCAACATGACTATATTCCAGATCAACAACCGCAGAGGACACAAGTTCAGGCCCTCCGCTGCCATATTTGGGTTTTGCGTCGCCCGCATCACTACTCTCGTCTTACGAATAGTATGGGCAAATCGACAGACAAACGTTCGCCTCGCCATTGCCGCCAATATCTTTGTCAACGCCGGCATCCTTATTATCTACGTCATCAACCTCATCTTCGCTCAGCGCATCCTCCGGGCGAGACAGCCCACTATCGGCTGGCACATGTCGCTTCGTATCATCTACAGAATCCTCTACGCCGGAATTGCCTGTGCCCTCATCATGGTCATCACCGCCTTGGTCATATCTGTGTATAGCTTGGATCCATACACTTTGCGAGCTTGCCGGGATGTCCAGCTCACCTCCGGAACTTACCTTCTCGTCTTCACCACCCTACCCGTCTTCGTGACAGCCGCCGCTTGGCTCCTGCCTCGATCGCCCGCCAGAGAAACATTTGGTGAAGGCAGCATGAAGACGAAGACCATAGTAGTCCTCCTCACTGCCTGCCTTTGCATGTTGACATCGGGTTTTAAGGTAGGGACCGCCTGGGAGCCGCCACGGCCTGTGTCAGACCCCGCCTGGTATCACGGCAAGGCCCCTTTCTACGTATTCAACTTCACTGTCGAAATCGCTATCCTATGCATCTTGACTCCGTTCAGGGTCGACAAGCGATTTCATGTCAACGACGGCAGCAAGCTACCGGGCCACTACTCCGGCCGCCTAGCATCATCTACAGAGGGTGTCGGAGGAGTTGCCGTCGAAAAGAAAAGAAGAGTCGGGAGAAGCGAGGATACGATACTGAATAATGTTTGAGATTATCGGCTACCATAGACAGACATTTTTGGTTGAGGGCCATCAATACACACGCATGTACTAAGTGATACCCCCATTTATAATACAAGATTAACGAGATACATATGCTCTAGTCTTCCACGTTGGGCTGCACTCACTGGTCTCTCACCGGTGGGTGTTAATAATACTCAAGATACCCAGGTAGGTGAGCTGACATTCCTCCCACTGTTGCATGTTGTCATGTCTCAGGTTTTGTAGAAGATAAACAGCAGCTGCTCGCTCCACGTCTTGTAGTCAGTGGAAGTCCAGCTTACAATCACCTCCTCACAGGAACGCGAAGTCACTGTTGACACCGTTAATACTGTGGTTGAGTACCTATGAAAGCTGTCTCGGCTTTATTCTGTCAGACGTCTTGCATTTGTCTCTTTTAAGCAGTATACCTAACCTATGCTCCTTTAGAGTCAATCTCGGCCAGAAGCTAATCGCTTCAACAGGGGGAGTGGAGAGATGACTCGACAAGGCTGCCTGGGCACGTATGAACACGTATGCAATCATGATAAGGGATGGATCTTCCTGGATATTCGAGTAGATCCAGGAAACACTTCTCCTTGTATCTACGACAAGGGGCGAATCTTCCTGAAGATACCAGCAGATCCAAGAGGTAACTCAAAGCCTGCCCAGCGACAAACTCGCGAAAGTCTCGCCCAACCTGGCCACATCCCACTCCTCCAAGTTGGCCGCCTCCCACTCAGCTTGAAGGTACTGCAGGATCGCCCATACCTGGAAGAATTCCGTATCGCTTTCGAAATCACGGTCATGATCTGGATCGAACTGTCCATGCGTCCACTCTCCATCGTTGTCCCAACTGAACCGAAGGACGCGGACGAGAAAGCGAGCCGCGTGATCGAATGGTGTCCAGCCATCCTTATTCGGCGTCGCAGAGTTCGCGTACTTGGGCAAGGCAAACGCATTGTTTGACACACACCAACGAGATAGCCCGTTGCAGTCTACGTCCTCGATCTCTGCTGTGACCTCCAGGTAATCGCGTCGGTATTCCTTGAAGAAGGGTGTGATAAAGTCGCTATCTAGGAATGGCTGCACAAGATGCTTCGTTTCCTTATCAAAGTTCAGCCACTCGCATAGGTAGTCGTAAATCTTCTGTAGATCTGCAAGTCGTTCCCGTGGAACAGATTTGTTGGGGGCCATGAGAGGTGGATGCGGCTTTCCTCGGCTGGCGATGTTTTCTGAAAATAGGTAATATATGCTGTGATTCGGCGCAATAGCAGCCTGTGCTCAAGAATTTGCTTATTGCTGCCCAGCTACTACGGATACTGCGTAGGTCATGACAATCTAAGGAAAGGTCGTTTGAGCGGTCTATCGAGCGAGGAGTAGTGAGTTTCACGAGACACAAAGCTGCACGATCGCGAGGGGCCAAACACATTCGTACCACGTGGGTGAAGCTTGAAGGACCCAATCATCACCCTTGCCGAGCTGCATAATGATTGCATTGGCAAGCTGATATGGCGTTCTACCAGCACGCATGGGAGCCTCCGGCCCGTGAAGGCTAGCTGATGCAGTGGAACGAGTTATCTGCAATCGGGGCGATGATTTCGACTCAATCTGATTTCGTAATCTTGTAGTTGCTCAAGTCTTGCATCGCCATTTATTACGAATAGTGACTTGTGTGGAGCGCGCAAACTGCTGTAGGAAATGCTCACGATATGAGAAAGACAAGTACTTTTAAGAGGCCCGTAATCAAGAGGCATGGACATGAAAAAGTCACTTGGTACAACACGTGCTGTGAGGAAGGGAAGTATACATTCTAGGACTCCAAGTAACATTTTTCATGTGTCCCCTTCCCTTGTGGTTTCGTTCCGTGTCAGTTCCGGCAAGGAGTTTCGCAGTGCGGTTCGCCGGTATAGATAGTCACTGGCATATCCGGTTTGACGTACTGGGCGATGAATTGTAAGAAACTCGAAGCAGGTGCCCGTCTCCTCTCTACGGGCATATTGCGTGGTAATACACCAACCTTGCAGGAGTGCATAATATCAAGCCTGGCTGTTCTCCGCCATTCGGGACGGTTGACCCGGCCTGTTCCCCGTTCGCACTTGCTGGCAGAATGAGAAGATTCCAGCATCAGTGGTTTCGCCGAAGTGCCAGCGTCGGTGGCCATCCCAGCTCGTTGCCCCAAATCTTGAGTCAGGCTTTTCCATATTTGCGTGCGGAGAGCTATATCTGTAGCAATTTCTTGCTCGAGGAATTGCTTAAAGTCCGAATATTGCTGAGGGTCGATGCGAGGGTCAGTAGCCAACTGATAGGATCGCCTGTGACGCACCGTTGCTGGTGAATTATACAGAGACGCAATGGGTATATCCCCCGACTCGAGTATTCGTAGGGCCTTCTTTCTCTCATCCAACTCTTTAGAGCTCTGGATCAGCCTGGTCGAATCTTGGCCAGTCGAAAGAGATGGCTTGCTCGGAGGAGGCGCAAAAGCTTCCTCGAGTAGGTCAGGTCGTTGAAGTTTGTTTTCCAGCAGAGACCACCGTCGTTCACCTGGGACGTGGTTTGGAGAACAGCTGGCGGCCGAATGTGGGCAAGTGTTCACCTCTGAAATGCTGCCTGTGCCTTCAAGCTTTTTCTCTCCCTTGTCTCCTTGGTAGTGAGACATCAAAGAACATCTTCCACTTCGCTCAGTATGTTGCATGCTACCTTGGCTGCATTGGTTGACTGAGACTGCTGAATGTCTGAAAGTATTATTTCTGTCCTCGTGCGCTTCATCCTGATGATCTGCTTGCTTTTGTATGGCAGTCGCTGTCCTTGCAGTGCCCTGTTGTGTCGTTGGTCTCGCCATTCCCGTCTCCTTCAATTTTAACCTTTGCAATCTCCACTTCAACAAAGATCGTGGCTTCAACCTTGACCAAGAGTGATGGAAGAAGCCCCGTTCGCCTCTGGGAGGTGTTTTTGGAGACGCTGCACGTGTCATTCTATCAGACCTAGGAGAGTGATATGTTTTTGACATAGGTGTGCCAGGCTCCGACATAGGTAGCTAAAACAGCGCTTCGATAATAACAGTCAGTTATTAATCTAAGCAGGTATGTGGTATGCGTAATGGAAGAGATCTATCCAGGTGGTGTTGTCGTTTCTTATAAGATTTGACAATGTGAGAAAGTGAAGATATGATTCGAAGGATTCAGTTCAATGATGGTAGATCAGGGCATGGGAACCAAGGTCAGGAAAGATGGAAGTAGGATAACGGAAAGCCCTGGGATTTCCTCGAAGCACAGGGATAGACATCCTTGATGATATTAGGGGAAAAGTTTGTGCTGAATGTATTAGGTTGCTAATAGTGCGAAGTGTACCTTTGATCCCGCCATGGCAACAAGATTTGTCCCTCATGATGCCTGGTGTAATGCCGTCCCAACTATTAGGTCTATTAGGTATAGCCATGGCTGAGTCTAATCGCCTTAGAGGAAGAGGCTGAATGGACCAGCATGACACGGCATGGTTAGCCTCGGATGGCGTGCAATTTACAGGCCCTTAATCTAATAGATGCCCAGATAAGTACCTCATAGTTTAAGCCTCCGAGTCGTTAGGTACCCGTCCTCGTCTGATATCTAGGTTTTCTTCAACACCTCCTGATTGATAACCTTCTGCGGCCGGCCACCTCCTAGCCTCGACTGGAAATAAAGCTTGCCGCCATAGCTGCCTTAGTGTATCAATGTAAAGGGATCAATTGATCAATGATTGATGTAATGTACTAGCAAAGCTTGGGTGCCCGAATCCAAGGATTCCTTACATCAAATGTCATCTGGTCGTCCACACGAGGTACCCTATCCCTGTCCCAGTCCTGTTCTACCTAGGTACATAGATGCATACACTCTACCGGCTTGATATAAGAGCCCCCGCGCGCATTACATCACATCTGATCTGTCAAAGGGATATATCAGCATCATTCTGACTGATATATTGCCTTATATGCTTCGCCATCTACTGTTTCGTTCGCCAGTTGATGCTTTTCCCCGAAAGACATCACGTCTGATTTGCTTTCTGCGTCGTAGGTTTCACAACATACCTACCTAAGCAAGAAAACAACGGACAACCATTGATTCCAAGTCCTGCCCCATTGTACATGAAAACTATGAGGTTGAATCTTTTCGTCTTAGCTGGCTCCCTGTGTCGAGCTGTGTCGCCTGTTGTGCTCAATAATACGTTGACAACAACTGGACCTCGGAATGTTCGCATTGATACAGGGACATACGGGCCAGAGATTGAGGAATATCACTACTTCTACGACCAGTGGCCCATTGGGCTCGCCGTGTCCAGGACCGGACGGGTCTTCACTTGCTACACGCGAGGAGTGTATGCCTACACATTAGGCGAAGTGATCAACAAGACAGCCGAAATAGCGTATCCTAACCTCGAGTTAAATACGCCTCCAAAGGGATTATACGACGTCAGCAACGGCATCACATTTGGCAGCAGTGATGCGTATCACTTCATCAGCGTGCAAGCTCTGTACGTGACGCCCGATGACACGCTTTGGGTACTCGACACTGGACGCCCAACGATTAACCAATCGGGAAGGATTAGTTTGTCTTATGCTGCGTACGGAGGTCCAAAGTTAGTAGCAGTAAATCTGACGACCAACAGCATTCAAAAGACATACACCCTTTCTACAACCGTTCATTATCCAGACTCGTACATGAATGACTTGCGATTTGACTTGCGCTCTAACATAACCGAGTCGGGGGGCGGAATCGCATATATAGTCGATAGCAGCAACGAAGGAAGAACAGGGTTCATTGTAATCGACCTTGCGACGGGAGAGGGCTGGAGGCAACTGAACCAACATCCAAGCACTCAGGCCGTATCTGAAGACGTGCCCAGCTACCAGGGGTTGCCCTTCTACTTACGGCAGAGGGAGCATGCGTTAGGATTTCAGAGTGAAGGTCTCGATGGTGCTGAGCTTGATCAGTACGGGGAGGTAAACCACCTACCTTGTGAAACAGTGTATACTATGCGGTAACTAACGCCTGGCAGGTTATGTACTATTCGGCTCTCACTTCAGATTATCTATATGCTATAGAGACCCGATATCTACGGGCCAACCCAAATGGAGATCCCCTCGCAGAAAAGGGGGCTTTTGACAATGTCAAAAACTTGGGCCAAAGGGGCGGAAATGCCAATGGGTTCGCCGGGGATAGCCTCGGCAACATATACATGTTAATGCCCGAACATAACGCCATATATATTTACAAGTACGCACCTACACAACTTGATTGGTACGCATGGGAGGTGTGCCGAGAGCGCTGACAGCATCTATAGTACTTCCACTCGTTTGGCAATGCCGTACGTGAGAGACCCTCGTATAATCTGGCCTGACAGCGCAAACGCAGGTTGGGATGGTTATATCTACTTTACGATCAATCAGCTGCCGTACCAACCAGATTGGAATAACGGAGTGGATGGAAGAGTTTACCCAGGACTGATACTACGAGTGCGGTTACCTGACAATGCCAGCAAGAATGTACTACTACTGTAGGTAGATGGTGTGGAGGTAGGGACAGTTGCGGTTGAAGGCTTGCATGCCTAGGTACCGTAGGTATTCTACATCGCTTAGTTCGTGCTGCTCTCACACCTGTCCTGTGACCCCTCTGGGAACTGTATGGGACCCAGGTTCGTGTTCAGGAAGGCCTGCCGTTTTGTCTGGTTGCAACAAATGTGAGAAGCCTCCCTCGGCAATCATAAGCAGAAACATCGTGTGAATACAATTATATCGAAACTCGATCGGGATCTCTTATTGGCGTGCAACCACTAAATTTGTAGGTTAAGGTACTATGTACCAAGCTTGGCGTCAAATTGAAGTCTATAGATTAGTAGGTATGTGACATGAGGGGATCAATACTCCTACATCAGTACATAAGGTTAGTAGTATAGACTTCGAACCATCTCCGCACCCGCAGTATGTATGTAGTATGTACATACTCAGATGATCATTTGATACACGATGGCGCAATCGCTAGTGTGCGTCTGAGTATTTGTAATCAACTCATTCCACTGGTGGACGCATACTGATACGGCGTGAAAATTGGGTATATATCATGTAGCGGAATGTAGGTAGTGAGACAAGTAAAACTTCCTCTCCCAAATATTTCCCGGACATCTACGCAAACCTCTGAATTAGTTACCTATCAGGACCTAGGTAGGCACGTACATACCTACATTAGTATAATAACACCAACCTTTCAAAGACATGACTGCGGCGGCGCCAAAGATAAAGCTATATACAAACCATGGCTGTCCATGTACGCAAGTTCCCAGCTTGTAATCTTCGGAGTGAAGGGCTAATCTATGTCAGGGGCTCATCGAGTGCACATCTCACTCGCAGAGCTCCAGGTGCCATTTGAAGAGGAAAGTATCGACTTGTCGGTTCCCCGTACCCCGGAATATCTGAAGGTGAACCCTCGGGGCCTAGTTCCGTCTTTGGTTTTCGACGGCGAGATCCTCATCGAGTCGGCCATAATCTCCAACTTCTTGGCCGACGCGTTCCCGTCTCATCTGACTCCAACGTCGAATGCACCGGGCGGAGCACTGCTTCGCGCTAAAATCGCCTTCTTCGTCGACACTTTCATCTCCAAAGCGAATGGTCTATTCTCCAAGGCGCAGTTTGCCAAGACCGACGGTGAAGTGGAAGGCTTCATCAAGGAATATGTTGATGTGGTCGTAAAGGAAATCGAACCGCTGCTGGGTAACGCTGCGCCGTTCTTCAACGGTAGCGACAAGCTCACGCAGGCTGAGGTAACCCCCCTTGCCGTTCGCAGCGGCCTCCTAAACGAGCCAGATTGTCATGGGCTAAATCTTGTCACATATTCTAGGTTCTGACAGGGTCCTTCGTCCTGCGTCTCTTCACGCTGCCGAAGCATGGTATCTTGCCTGAGCACATACTCAGCGACCTACTGGCCAAGGCTCCCAACTTCTACCAATGGGGAAATGCTGTTTCAAAGCATGCCAGCGTAACTGGTATATATAACGAGGACAGGGTTGCAGCGAGGACGAAAGAGAGGCAGGAAAAGTCGAAGAGGGGTTGATACGAATACATTCTGAGCCAGGTTCCGTCTGGGGATACACAACAATATATATCTGGGTTTCATTCAAATTTCATAACATTGCCTTCTATTTATTACCTTTTACGGTACCTGATACGCATTTATCTGTTCTCTGGAGTCCAGTAGAAACATGCGGGTTTGGAAGGGGGTATTCGTAGTTGACGCAAAGACTACCAGCTAGATCGTGCGTTCTTATCCGATATCTCTCAAAAGGCGATTCGTTTGAGCCGCAAAGCATCTGATTTGTCCACGAGAATACCTCATTAAACATGCCCAGGTATCAGCGGGACTGGGACAAAGGTGTAGCATAAGCTTCGTATGTAACTTACATTGATACAGACCATTATCAGAGACCAGCTGTAGATTCGCAGTATTAGATTCGGGGCTTCAACGATGTGGTACTATTATGCGCCATCTGCTATTACATATATGCAAGTTTTAATCTACCTACTTAGTATTGACCTTCCTTGACTGTACATGCACATGCTCTTAATACTGTTATCGACTTTATCGACGGCAACTTGTCGGACTTAATGGTCCTATTCGGAGATTATAGTCCACAGGATCCTGTGATTGGCCAGCCTCCGTTGCGGCTGACTGTAATCCGTGCATGTATCCCGGCCTCCTGAGATACCTCGTCCACACGATGTCCATGAAGTGCAATAACCGGAACTCCAGTCCCTGCCTCATAGATGTAGGTACCTTTACGTTGAATATCTCTCATGTACGAAGTATATATGTACATACATACATAGTAGGTACCTAGGTAGGTATGTACATACTAATATTCTTAGCTGACCTCCCCCCAGCCGACTGACCCCTGTACCCCCTAACCCCTCCTTGACTGGTAGCTTGACCCTGGGGCTTAGCAAGATGAAATTAAGCGCGCCTACCCACTCGCAAAAGTCCTTCTTCCTCCCCACCACGCGGGTTCTCTCATCAATTAACCCACTTCGCTCCTCTTTTCTCGGACTTGCATACCTTCTACCCTCTACGTACGTAGTACATACAGTAACCCAGGTACTTATCTTTCAGTCTTTTCCATTCCCTTTTTTTTCTTCCTTTTATATATATAGATATATATACCTGCCTACCTACCTTACCTACATATACCTCTCACCCACCGCGCCCGCTACCACCGCCAGACCGTTTCTGCGGCAGTGCAGCTCATCGGTTAGGAGCAACATTCGCTGAGCCCAGCTCCCCGACTCGGGATCATGGGCTCCTTGCTTCCAGACCGCGAGTATATCGGCATACGGTGAAGGTTGGGGCACTGACCGGAAACCCCATATGGGCCTGCACGAGGCGCGGGTAGGGAAGCCGGACGCAATGGGCCGTGAACTATCTCATTTGATTCGGAAACCTCACTTGTCGCCCGATTCTGTGGATTCGGTATCGAGCCTCTCCGATTGCGGACAAGACACGTCCCGGGGACAGTTTGGAGCCGCCCAAGACTGCGCAAACCATGTGTCCTGGTCCAGCGAACAGTTTGTGCACACCCCTGATTTTACTGAGGAGGCTGACTCACCCGAGAGCTCGGTGCATACACCGACTGGCTCTAAACGTAGCCACCGTAAGAGAACGCATAACCCGGATGTGTGGGAAGCGCACAAGGCAGAGATCGCGCACCTTTATTTGAATGAGAATAAACGTCTCAAGGATGTAATGGAAATCATGGAAAGCCGTTGGGATTTCCGCGCCTCGTAAGCTCAGTAGTTTTCCCTTGGTTTCTCCGCCCGTTAACTAAGACAACGTTTTAAAGTCAAAAGATGTACAAGACGAAGCTCACGCAGTGGAAACTCTTCAAGAACAATCGCCAAGCTGACGTAGCCAATCTCCTCTACCTACAGCGCCATCGGCTGGCTATCGGCAAGGAGAGCACCTTTCGCAGAAACGGCAAGCCGATCGATGTGGAAGCATACATGAGGAGAAGAGGGATTAGTGCTTTTGACCTCGTGGAAGTGGCTGATTCCGGCGACTTACCGCCGACCGTGAGGTGCCGGACTCCACCCTCGCTTCCGAGGATAATAGATCCTCCTGATGACCTCTGCCTAAAGGAGAGGTTCTTTCAATGGACGTCCCAGAAGTTCGTCAAGCCTCGCCCGATAGAGACCGGCTATCTCAAGCGACTGGACTCGCATCATACCAGCAAGGCCCTTCATTCCGTCCAGCTGCTAACTCACGGGTGCTGGCTCTTCTCGACCGGGCGCAACCAGGAAGGGGGAGACTTTTGTCGGGGCGCCTTTGCCCTCTTGCACCATATCCTCGACACGTCCGCATTCCTTTCCTTCTTCGAAATGATGATGGCGATCCGCCGATACCCCAAAGCGGAAATCATCAGGGAGCTTTGGAACTATCTTTCGCGGTATGCCGCCGCCATCGACGGGGTAAACCAACCGCTACACCGAGTATTGGCGTCTTTCGCGAACTTCTCGCAGCAGCACAGCTTGGAGCACAACACCGACATCTTAGACTGGGCTTTGCAATGGGCCTCGGGCAGATTCAACAGTTCGTTTGATGGTAAACCATTCGACTATACCATGCTCAAGCCGTGGGACCTCGTTCCCGTGGGAGATTCATACCACCGATATTATCTGTGCCTGAACCATTGGGAGGTCGACGCGATACCAATTGCAACCATACCGAGCCTGGACGAGTATGAGGACCCTTCGAACTTGCGGGCGGACCTGTTGCTCGTCTTCGGCAACCAGAGCGCCTGGCGTGATGACAGGATCTCCAAGGTTGCCCTGAAAGTTCTCGAACAGAACCGGTCGTCCCTCAAGCCCTCCGACTATCTGGAGTTTGTTTGCTTGTACGCTACCGCCCGGCATAGCAAGGTGCGATCGGCCCAAGATGATACCGCTCTAAGCATCGACCACAAGCTAGCGAGGGAGTACTTGCAGCTGGCCGCAGATCTTCAGGGGCGCGCCTGGCCTCCCGGCAAGAACTACTACGAGACCCTGATGCTTCTTGAGGGTTGGTATCGAGAAGCGGGCGACTTTGAATCTGCAGACGCAACGCAAAGGAGACGTGACCAGAGCTGCTTGAACGTTTTAACTGCTTTGTGCAAATGAAAATACCCGACCTCGAGGTCATGTGGCGTTTCGAGGGTTGATGCCAATCAGTCAAGCGAATACTACTTTTCATTTCACTCTTTCGATGTGTTCGATGTCTGGCGTTGAAAGTCTGCGAAATATCTTGTCATCATCATTATTATTGTTACTGCCACTATTATTGTTATTATTATTACTACTACTACCACCACCACCTCTACTACCATCACCACCTCTATTACCTTCACCATCCTTCCCCGAGTGCACAGTCAAGCACCAATCCGATAGTGAAATAGTGAAGACATCTTTTCAGTCTCCCCAGACACTGATGATGCGTGTTCGCTTCAAAGAATCAACCCACCTCTGAATGAACGTATCAAAAGTTCATTGCAGCCTCAGCTATGCTGGGTCATATTTGGGTGATCTTCTAATCTTGAACGGTAAGCAGCACAAGTTTGTCAGCTGAGGATGCACTGCCACGAGGATAATCTTCATGTATGCACCTGCTTTGGATTTCAGTGACTGAAGAAATCTTCAAATCGTCCAACCTCCCCCAAAATTTCTCAGCATTTCCGTAAATCCTCACAATGGCACCGCCCGACGAAATAAGGGAGGGGCAGGTCGTGGTTGATGAGCAAATGAGGAACGAGCGAAGGCTGGCATAAGAGAAGTCGAGCGATCGATGACCATCGTCATTCTATGTATGTCGAGCGGCTTGTATGTAATTTGAGAATGAGGCCTGCACAAAAACCCAGAGTAGGCATTTCTGTGACCATTCTGCAATAGTTGAGCCAGCTGCGCCGAATCAACTCGTCAGCCCCGGACCGAAACTCGTTCATGTTAGATGCCGCGACGCCCTCGCCCCAAGCCTCGGTCCAGTAGAGAGCTAAGAAGACGCCGCGACCACCGACGAAGAAGTGCTGGTAACAAAATTGACGTGCTTACCTATGGCTGTGAATTCTTTTCCATAGCCGGTGGCCCGGTGCTCCCGCTTCAGCCTCCATTTATGTGGCCGTGAGACCACGCTACTGGAAACAGTTTCGCTACCTAACCTACCTATGATCGGCGTGTCGCGATCTAAAATAAAAAGCTGCTCCCTGCCGAGCTGCCGTGAGAATACCTGCGCAGTTACATTTACCCACTTACAGTACATACATCCGTATGTACGTACATGGATATTTACCTTGCAAACGTCAGCAACTGGTTGCTGAAGTCAATAGCGCCTCTGTCATTATGGTAAACTGGTAGTATATTAGGCGGCTGATAGCCCTCCATGTCTACCTGTCTACATAACCTATGTGCCCACCTCGTAAGTCTTATTGAGGTGCAATCATACCGACTTCGTCCACTAAGTAGTAGCACTGCAATGCTCTCGCTTTTACTGACTCCCCTCGCCCTCGTTCTTGTCACAAGCTCGATTGGGTCAGCACATTACCTTGAGCATCAAACCGGCTGCAAGCTGGTTCCACCTATTACGCCCGGGAACTTCAAAAACTTGACCACCTCGAACAGCCGTACATATCGAGTCTGGCTGCCTGCAAGCTACGCTTCTAACAAAAAGACGCCACTTATTCTAAGCTATCACGGGGCGAATAGGGATATATCGCATCAGGTCGCTCTGGACAAATTAACCGACCCATTCTTCAACCAAGACCATATTGTAGTGTATCTGCAAGGCAATGCGGTATGTGTTGCGTGATATCGCCGCGAACCCAGTCCCTCATATCCTTCATACTGCTTGCTCACACCTAGAAGGACGACCCGGAGCGGCCTGAACACACAGAGTGGGAGGGAGCCCCTGACTGCAAGTCGGATGATATCAAATTCACAAGTGATGTGCTCGATGCCGTGACCGGAGAATTGTGCGTCGACGAGAAGCGCATATTTGCAACGGGCAAGTCTCAAGGCGGAGGATTTGTCGGTCGCCTTGCGTGCGATCCCGACATGTCCAGACGAATTGCGGCGTTCGCCCCCGTCTCTGGGGCGTATTATATCAAGGAGGTTGACAAAGAATCGGAATGCCATCCGGAAATCGTGCAGGTGCCCTGCGATGCTGGACGCGCCAATATCCCCATCATGGCCTTCCACGGTGGTGCCGACCACACGATCGAATACCATGGTGACTTTCGGTCCAACGCCTGTCTACCTGATGTTAGTTCCTGGGCTCGGCAGTGGGCACTGAGAGACAGCTTAATCGGCACACCAGTCAATAGCTCTATCGCCAAATCAGAAAACGGCGTGGCTATGAGCTACGGAGATGGCTTGGTTACGCTGGTATACGATGGTGATAACGTTGGTCATGACTGGCCGTCTACAGAGGAGAACGCAGATAACGAGGGCCTCAGACTGGCAGGATTTAACGCCAGTACGCAGATTATGGAGTTCTTTCGGGGCCGTAAACTACCTGCCCTTTCCTCTCTCGTGTAGACTGTAGTTTACAATACATTCTTGCTATGGATTTCAGCCAAGTTTGTTGTTGCAGGAGAATCAGGATTGTGAGATGTTGGCGTATTATTATTTTGACATTGGATTTTAGGCACGACAGGACCACCTAAGTTATTCTGTGATCCACAGATGTTAAGAATGCAATCATATAGAACTTGATGTTATGTACCGATGGATTTTGAAGAGCAATGCCGTGGAGTTTATGTACCGACGCGAATCCTTCATCGCCAACCAGTGAAGACGAATCTGAAAGGGCGCGCCGGCAACCCCGGGTAGACCCAACGGCATTGGTAGCGATGTCTGACAAAGAGTGGTCCCGAAAAATACTAATATAATACCTGGGTTCGGGTTCTTGTGCCAGACAATGCTCGATGTTCTGCAGTTTAAGCCTTCTACAGCTGCCCAGGATGCTCTCGGGTGGTGATGGTGTCAATGGAATCAGGGGTTTGGGATGGCATATGTAGGTACTTATCCTGGTCTCGCCCTTTGACACTCTCTTGGATGCTATGCATGTGTGTATGTATATCTGCAGGTCCTGAGAGAGAGGTTTGTATTATGGAGGGCTGGTTATAGCTGGCAAACCGTTAAAGTGTTAGAACTATTTAAAGTTCTCCACTTTTCCAACTGATTATGTAATCCATTAGAAATAAATACCTAGGTATTAATATTTTTATTATAATTTTTATAAATTATATAAGTTTAAAACTTAACCGTTATTTAATAATAATTTAACGGCGGTTTAATAAAAGTTTAACGATAATTTAATAAAAGTTTAATAAAAGTTTAATAACGATTTAATAAAAGTTTAATAAAAGTTTAACGGCGATTTAATAAAAGCTTAACGAAAGTTTAACGATAATTTAATAAAAGTTTTAATTTATAATAAAATTTTTTTTAAAGGTTTTTTTATAATATATATTATATATATAAAATAAATATATTAAAACTTTAAAACGCGTTAATTTTATTATATTTAAAAAACCTTATATTTTAATTAATTTAATTATTAATATTTAAATTAAAAAAAGTCGTAAAATAATATATTTAAACTTAAAATTTTTACCTTTTTTTATAAATATTTTTAAAGCTTTTATATACTTAAAAATGCTTTTTTTTAATAAAAGAAATTATTTTTATTAATATTATATAATTATTAAAATAAAACGAAAAATAAAATAAAAATAATTTTAATATTTTAACGGGTTTTATTATATAATTTATTATATTATTAAAAGGTTTAAACTTTTAATAAACTTTTTTTATTATATTTAAAAAAGTTAAAAAACTTAATATAAATTAAAAATTTTAACGAAAATTTTATTATTTTATATAAAAGATTTTTTAAACTATTAATTAACGTAAAATATATTAAAAAATGTTTTAATAAAAAAATATTTTAATAAATTTATTAAATAGTTTAAACTTTTTAATTTTATTAAAACATTATTTAATATATTTAATGTTAATTAATGCTTTAATAAAATCTCTTATATAAAACAGTGAAGTTTTCGTTAAAATTTCTAGTTTACGCCAGGTTTTTTAACCCCTTTAAACGCAGCAAAAAGGGTTCGTTAAAAGCTTGAACCTTTTAATATGCCGTTATTTCTGCGCTTTTTTGTCTCCATACCTAGGTACCTGGTAGGTTCGGCTTGTGACATTATGTACCAATTGAATCTAATAGGTATGTATGGCAACAAACGTGGATAAAAACCTACATGTACATGTAGTGATAATCAAGTTATTAAATAGATGGGTGCAATACAACGAAGTGCGAGGTTTGCCTCTTCACACCGCCTTCTGGCTCAATAGACTGGTAAAGTTAGTAGCATCACTAACTCTAGATACATGTACATACATGTAGGTACATGCAGATAAGCAGAATTTGTGCTGACCGTAACCCTGCCGTTCTTAAGTACTCCGTAAATACAGTACATATTTACATACTATAGAGAATAAAATACTGTACAAACATACTGTATGTACACCTGCCACACGGTGGTACGTGCCTAGAATCATTGGGGCGCCGTGACCCTACCTACATGTATGTATGTATGTATGTACATATATTACATACTAACGTACGAAGTACTTGGCAGCTTGTGTCGAGAACCCTGCAAATCTTTCCCACCCCTCGGCAACCCACCCACGTTGCCCCTCCGCCGTATCTACAGAGAAAAAAAAAACCTTTCGCAGCCAATTTTTTTCTTCTCTTATCCCTCTTCATAAAATATCGACCACAGCCTCTTTTCACTTTACCCCAAACTCCTCCAAACACATCCTTCTTTTGCCTTCCACTTCTTTTCACGGAAAGACAGATTCGGGGGGTTATCATAGATCATAGGGTAGATACCCATCTACTCTTGACATCTGCTGAACTCGTCTGTCATCAAATTTGCATCTCTCTTATTCTTTCTACTGGTAGATTTCCGCATCCTCGCAACTTTCCTCTCCTGCGGGCGACAAACACGACCGAATAACGCACGTCCGCCGGTTTTTCCCTTTCCACCTACAGACAACACACTCGAGGGAAAACATTATCGATTAATCTATCCACTCCACCCACACATTCTGATTCTACTCTCACACATACACCAAAAGAAGGACATAGAAAGCCCAACGACGAAAAAGTGTTCATCATGTCTACGGCTCAAGAGAACGCTCAGTCCATCAAGGTCTTGGACGACCTGATGCAGAAGCTCACCCTGTCCAAGGATGCCGCTGCTATTAAGGATGCCTCGCATTCTCTGGCATCTTTCATCAACGGTCGCATTGAAGACCAGGAAGCCCCCACCAGGTAAGAATCTTCGCATTTTTTCGTCTTTGTTCCTTGTGTTTATCCTTGATTCACAAAATCATGCCTAATTCGGACTATCTTGTGCCCCTCTCCCCATTCATCCACCCCCCTCCTTTCTCTCCACAGCCACCAGATATATGTGTATATACACGTGCTTCCGTATGTTCGTCGCATTGGCATTTCACAGCCAACGGTCGGCTGCATCTAAGAAATGCGCCCCGAGCACTCCCTTGATTTTCAAAACTTACTGAAAATAAACCTTTTACCAATCAATCATAATTGGACATGTCGCTCCTGTAAAACCAAGGAAACCAATGAAAGAGGACACTCGCTAACGTGTATATTCTATATTCTAGAATCGTGGAGGCTTTGAAGAAGCAGCTCACCAACAAGAAGGATGCCGCCTCCCGTGAAAAGGCTGCCAGCACAATCCAGGCGATCGCTCAGCATTCCGAGATCGCCCCTAACGTCGAGCCCTATCTGGTAGTCCTGCTTCCGTTGACCCTGGCTGCCATCGGCGACAAGATCACTGCCGTCAAGAATGCTGCTATTGCCGCCACGACTGCCATTGTCGAGGCTGTCAATCCCAACGCCGTCAAGGCTCTTCTACCTGCCATCGTCAACTCTATCCTGACTGCCCAGAAGTGGCCCGAGAAAATAACCGCACTCGAGACTATCGATGTCCTAGTCAGGACTGCCCCGGCCCAGTTGGCATTTCGTGTCCCTGAGCTCATCCCCGTTATCTCTGAGTCAATGTGGGACACCAAGAAGGAAGTTAAGGAGCGTGCCTACAAGACCATGGAGAAGGTTTGCGAGTTGATTGTCAACAAGGATATCGAGCGATTCATTCCCGAGCTTATCAAGTGTATTGCCAAGCCCGAGAATGTTCCGGAGACGGTTCACTTATTGGGAGCCACCACCTTCGTCACCGAGGTGCAGGAGCCTACTCTTGCTCTCATGGTTCCTCTCCTGGATCGCGGTCTTGCGGAGCGCGACACTGCCATCAAGCGAAAAACTGCCGTCATCGTCGACAACATGTGCAAGCTCGTTGATGATCCCAATATTGTTGCTCCTTTCCTGCCCAAGATGATGCCCGGCCTCCAGAAGAATTATGATAATTTGGCCGATCCCGAGGCTCGTGAAAAGACAAAGCAGGCTCTCGACACCCTCACCCGTGTTGGTGCCGTTAAGGACGGCAAGATTCCCGAGGTTCGCCACGACGGTGATATTCCCACCGTTCTCGGCCATCTCCAGGTTACAATTCCCAGCAAGCACGCCAAGACGGCAGAAAAGCTGGCCCCTGTTATGGAGTATGTCGCAGCCATCGGTGGTCAGCTTATTGACGAGAGGGAGACGGAGCCGTCCACTTGGGCGACCGCCGTCAAGCCTTTCATTACCGTCATTGTTGGTGACGTTGATGCTGAGAAGGTAGTCGACGGTCTTCGAAAGCGCGCTTCCCCTGGCATCGAGGATGAGGCCGCAGAAGAGGTTGAGGATGACGAAGGCGAGGATCTCTGCAACTGTACCTTCTCCCTTGCCTACGGTGCCAAGATCCTGCTCAACCAGACCCATCTCCGGCTGAAGCGTGGTCGCCGCTACGGTCTCTGCGGCCCCAACGGGTCCGGCAAGTCCACCCTCATGCGCGCCATCAACAACGAGCAAGTCGAGGGTTTCCCCAAGCAAAGCGAGGTCAAGACCGTCTTCGTTGAGCACGACTTGGATTCGGCTGACACGGAGATGACGACGATTGAGTGGACGATGAAGAAGCTGTCCTCGGCGGGCGTCACCACCAGCCAGGCCGAGGTTGAGCAGCGCCTGGAGGAATTCGGTTTCACGCCGACCATGACCGCAGGCGAGATCACGGCCTTATCTGGTGGCTGGAAGATGAAGCTGGCGCTGTGCCGTGCTGTGTTCGAAGCTCCAGATATCCTCTTGCTCGACGAGCCGACCAATCATCTGGACGTGAAGAACGTCAAGTGGCTCGAAGATTACCTGATCAACTCGCCTTGCACGTCCATCATCGTCTCGCACGACAGCGGATTCCTCGACAATGTCACGCAGTACATTATCCACTACGAGCGATTCAAGCTGAAGAAGTACAAGGGCAACCTGAAGGAGTTTGTTCGCAAGAACCCACACGCCAAGTCGTACTATGAGCTTGGAGAATCCGAGATCGAGTTCACCTTCCCCGAGCCCGGCTTCCTCGAGGGTGTCAAAACCAAGGCCAAGGCCATTCTGCGTGCCAGCAAGATGAGCTTCCAGTATGCAGGCACGCCCAAGCCCCAGCTCACCGACATCTCTTTCCAGTGCTCTCTTGGCTCCCGTATTGCTGTCATTGGTCCCAACGGTGCCGGCAAATCCACACTCATCAACGTCCTCACTGGTGAGCTTATCCCGACTGGCGGTGAGATCTACCAGCACGAGAACATCCGTATCGCGTACATCAAGCAGCACGCTTTCGCCCACATCGACAACCATCTCGACAAGACTCCCTCCGAGTATATCCAATGGCGTTTCCAGACCGGCGAGGACCGCGAGACTATGGACCGCGCCAACAAGATCATCACGGAGGATGATGAGAAGGCCATGGACAAGATTTTCAAGGTCGAAGGCTCACAGCGGCGTGTCATCGGCATCCACAGCCGTAGAAAGTTCAAGAACAGCTACGAGTACGAGTGCTCGTTTGCCCTGGGTGAGAACATCGGGATGAAGAACGAGCGCTGGGTCCCCATGATGACGGCTGACAACGCTTGGCTGCCGCGAACAGAGCTGCTCGGCTCCCACCAGAAGATGGTGGCCGAAGTCGACATGAGGGAGGCCCTTGCCTCTGGTCAATTCCGCCCTCTGGTCCGAAAGGAGATCGAGGCCCACTGCGCCAACTTTGGGCTCGATGCCGAACTTGTTTCTCACTCGCGCATGCGTGGTCTTTCGGGTGGACAGCGTGTCAAGGTGGTTCTTTCAGCATGCTCGTGGCAACGACCTCACCTCATCGTCTTGGACGAGCCTACCAATTACCTCGATCGCGACTCTCTCGGCGCCTTGTCCAAGGCCCTCAAGAAGTTTGAGGGCGGTGTCATCATCATCACGCACAGCGCGGAGTTCACCAAGGACTTGACGGAAGAGGTCTGGGCCGTAATGGACGGTAAGATGACTCCTTCGGGACACAACTGGGTCCAAGGCCAAGGCGCCGGCCCGAGACTGAAGCAGGGAGACGACGATGAGGAGGACAAGTTCGACGCCATGGGCAATAAGATTGTGACGACGAAAAAGAAGGCCAAGTTGACCAGCTCTGAAGCGAGGAAGAAGAAGAAGGGTAAGTCCACAATGCTCGTGATTTCTTTCTTGTCTGTCCAAACACACCAGGCCGCTGACATGTTTTGCAGAGCGTATGGCCCGCCGAAAGCGTGGCGAGGAGGTCTTCTCCGATGAGGATGACTAAGCTTACCGTCGCCAACCCCGTCGCCGTCAGGGCGCTCCTTACGAACTAATACCGATACACGAAGACGATCGCACTGTTACCTTTGTTTGATATGGACAGAAAAATTCCGGACTGGCATGGTTGAACGTTGTGTTATCCCCGCTGCCGTAGGTTGATGAAGCTCGGTGCAAGGATGGATGGCTCTTGCGTCGACGTGGTCGAGCAGGATGAACCAGGCAAAGGCATGATTTCTCTGGATTAGAGGCCCAGAGGACAGAGTTGCGACTTGTTCTGAGCTGCGAGGATACCATCATAGACAGAGAGATAGGTCACCAAAATAGACTTGACATAGGGTACTACCCATGTAAGCAGGGCTTGCTGCTTGGCCCGTTTCGTGACACTCAGTTCCCTGACTTCGAGGCAAGCAGCAAGTAGTAAGTTAAAGTGGCTAGTTGACTACCTACCTGCCCAGACTACTGTAGGTATGCCGGTATTGATTAATAGGGTGGTATCTTGTAAAATGATCTATTCACCGCCACTGAAATTCATCACAATTGCTGAGGCGAACCCTTCGCTGCCTGCCTCCACGAAGGGAGGCGAGCAGGGGAGAATAAGTTTGGGATTACCTAGGTAGTTTACTTGGTAGTAGGCGCATCCTCGTCCAATCGTCACGGGTCGACTTCGTTGAGCCGCGAGGGACTGTCGACCAGGATAGAAATAGCTTTGTCTCTACTTTGTTCCTGCGTAGCCCTTTACGCTTATACGACTGGGGTGCAATGTGATCGGATCCGGGTTGCAACGCCAAGGCTTTCTCTCTCTCAGTGGGGGGGGGGGAAGACGGATGGCATCTTTGTCGTTGGAGCCTCCCTTCCGAGAACGGCAACGGCCATTATGACAACAAAGGCTCTCTCTGGACATACGGGGAGGTTGGAAACGCTGAAAAGATGTCACGGCCTGGTAATTGGTATCTTGGAGGACTATGCCATGCTGGCGATAGCAAAACGAGGACGAGGACGACGACAAAACTACCTTCGTAAAACTACTAATCAGCACGCGATATACGAGAAGACATCTCTGCACAGTGCCGCCCATCGTCAAAGGAGGATCGATCGCTCTGGAAGAGCAAAAGAAGGGGCGCCATGGATTACGCCACGGAGCTGGATGTGGGATGGAACACAGGTCGCCCTGACAACATGGCTGCCGTCGCGATATTACTGTCGCACTCACAGGTGATAACAGTGCCGAAACAATATGCACAACTGAATTGGGTAGGGCTTTTCCAGGCGATTGCGAATAGTAGCAATCTTATTCACGACTTTCCTGGGACTGGCCTTCACCTCCCCCTCAGCGAAACTACTCTTCCTAATACCACCGTACCGGACCATCGTAATGACACGGCCCCGACGCAGCCGCCGTATGCAATGCCAAAAGCGCCAGGCAGCGGGGCGTGGGATTACGTATGGTACATTCCCGAGTGGTCTCACCCCAATTTCGACGGGGACAAATTCGTAAGTTACACGAGGCCGCCGAAACACATAAGCAACGCAGATCCGATATGGAGGTTGCGGCCGGCGTTGCGACCGGAAGATGCCCTTAGGCAGCCGACGGATTGGGCGAAGCGTTTCGGCATCCACCCGGACGAGGTCGGTGGTCGAAGCCGGCTCAGCCCTACTCTTTCCAAAACTCGAGATCCGCTGCAAGACCACGCGAATCAGGTCAACATGCTGAAAGATGCGGCAAGGGCCAGAGCCATCGAAGACACGAGAGAAGAGGCGAGACAGGCCGGCAACACTCTCCCCGATGACCCCAACTACATCAGCCCGACAGTGATGGCACGTCTCCTAACCAAAGACGGGGCGTCATCAGGAGAGGAGTTGGCGGAAAGCTTGCGGAAGGCGATTCTTGGTCAGGATGGTGGGCTGCGGCGCAATCTCGATGAGATTGTCGACACGATGAAGCAAGAAAATAGGGCTATCTTCATCGCCCACAGGACTTATCTTCAAAATGCTCTGGACGACCAAGACTGGCAAAGATTCCTGTTTCAGGGTATGACGAGCGACGAGCTTGTGCACGGAAACATCTTCACGATGTCGAATGACGTATTGTATGATTTAAAGGGCCCCATTCACGGGTAGGTTCAGGCGTCCGAGATAAGTCATGAAGATATCCTGCTCGTTGGCTGACTATTACTTTTTACCATTTCTCTTCCAGTCTACTGGGGAGAGACCGCTGGCTACCTACTGATAATAGGGGTGCGACCACTGGATTTCCTCGATACGTGTACAACATCGACGGAGAGAGGGAGGAATGGAATGTCGTGAGTACTTCTCCCTCCCTCCCCTGGCTTGCCAAACCGACCGCCGTGAGAAGGCTGGTTTCATCAGGTTTACTATCTATCGGCTGACCCTCGTTGGCAGTTGACGAACGATTCGGTATGGCAGGCATTGCAGCCAGCATTACAGCTTGCGACGCGAGTTCTGGATAGCCGGCCGCCTGGCATGAGAGCTGCATTAGACATGAGAACTCGACAGCCGCAACCGCAGCACATGGATGGGCGCCCAAGGCCTCGCCCCACGCCTGCTGTAACGACGTACGGGCCCGTATCGGACATAGACCGCCACAAGATGTATCCCCAGATACGTATGCTGGATGACATGGGGTTTGACTGGGATGGTAACGTAGCTGCTGTTCTCGCTTCGGTACTACGTCTGACAATTGGCTGCGCTTACTTCACGCCCGCCCCAGCATGGGATCCGAACACTAATACCTATGATAAGTTGGGTGAGGATCTCAGTGTGACATATGGCTGGACTCACTGCCACAGGGCCGGTGCGGATAGTCAAATAACTATAACCATACCAGCTGAGTTGATCTGGCCGTTAATGACGAATGCGTTTTCTCAAAGTGAGAAGTTGACGACCTCCTTTGCCATCGCAACTACCTTGTTGCACGAGTTCATGGTGAGATACGCTCGAATGAAAGCAAACGGAGCGAAAGATGGCTGATATGCGCTTCCTTATGGATTCCTATAGCATGCGATCTCTTTCGCGCATCAGTTCCTCACGAGAGATTCATACTGGGCTTCTAAGCCCGCTGGACCGACCGGAACTTCCGATCTACTCCTCCAGCTGGGAAAAGAACTGTGGGATGATTTTAACTGCAAGGGCGAACATGTCTGGCGAGGTCATGGGGCGGTGGAGATGGGGTTCGATTTCGAGCAGTCCCTTTGGGGCATGATTCCACAGACCTTATTGGCCGGCCCGGATAGATTCTCGTCGACGTTTCACGCCCGTCAGCTCAAATCTCTTCCATTGATCCTTTTTGGGATCCCGTGGCCAACAGCTCAACAACCCACTACCCCTGGGTTTAGTCGCGTGGGGCCCGTCAAGTTTGGTATGTTCCCGGTGGAAGACTACGGGATACCGGTTCCCCTCGATTTCATGGCCAAGTTCTTCACCCAGAAGTTCTGGGATGAAGACTTCGCCAAGTATGGGCACGAGGCGCTCAAAATGTTGCCGGCGGACCGTGTCCACAAGGCCTTAATGTATCCACTGTACCTGCGAAGCGATGACCTCGAGAAAGCTTTTGGTCAGGCGGAATATTGGTTCTTGTTGCACACAGGCTCCCTGCTCAGAGCGAACCGACATACTATACTGGCAGAATATATAAGGCAATTGTACTGGCAAGCGGTGCTGCCCCATATTCAAGCGCGACGCTGGGCACTCGAAATCGTTCGATGGGAGAATGACTCTATTACGCCCTTAAAGGGGAGCCTGGGGCGGCTACACAATGTGTTGACTACCTGTCGGGACTTGTACGAAACAACTTCCAGGAGCCATAACGACAGATATTCCATCTATGCCAGATACGTCCACGACACCGGTTCCAAGGGGGACACAGTGATGAATTTTCAACAATGGTCCGAGGGCGTGAACAAATCCTTCCTCGCTCATTTCCGCGACGGGGGTCTCCTCATGGTCGCCCTTGTTGAGCCGTTCGGGCATTTCAGGAGAGATATTGCCTTCCTGCAACGCATGACTGTCGACTACTACAATTTGAACCCTGCCGCCCGGCTAGAGGCCGCTGACGACTCCACGGGCATCGCGAGTCCGATCAAGGCTGCGAGCTTGCGTGCAAGCGAGTTCAACAAGACGGTGGGAGACATTGTCGTGATGCTCGACAACATCTGCAAGATGAATCAGCTGGTCTCCATCAGAGACAAGTGGATGGCGTGGTTTGCTCGCTATCGCGGTTGCCATGAAGAGTATGAGCTGCTCACCGGGATGTTACAGAGGAAAGAGCAGTTGAGCCCAGACGACATCAGGTGGAAGAGACGCCTCACCTCCGTGCCGTCATCCCACTGGAAGAGCCGCTTGGACCAACTTCGCAAGGTGGCGATGAAGGAGTACAGCCGAGTAGACTCGCGTATTCGACCCTTTGTGGACGAATGCGAGAGCATCGTGAGCCGCTACACCGGGTCACCAACGGCGTTTGGCCCCGCCCTCGGCCTCTCCAATGTGGAGGTCGAGGGCCTAACCAGGGTATTAGGAAATGTGAAGGACTTGGGTCGACCGCTATCAACAGTCGACCCGGACAGCGCCTTTACCTGGCCATCTACGCAGCGTCAGGCACCAGCACCCGGCGACTCCACGTACAACCCAACGACGCAGCCAAGCTCGTCCCAGCTCCCAAGTAGCAGTGCGCCCGACGAAAGAGCAGGGCATGGGGACATGTCCACATCGGGACCGAATAGAACGGCACGCTTGCTAGGAGCGCGCGGGCCTCGTCGGAATTCGAAGAGATCGACATCGGGTAGCGGGCGCAGCAACATCCTAGGGGCTACTCCCGGCGGCGGCATTCAACGAGACCGACGAAACCAGCGGGGCCTTCTGGGCCAGGGCGAGGACAGGGCCGGTTACAAGCGCTGGATTGGCGACGGGGTAACCTTCCTCAAGGTCGCGGAGAGAGCCGGAGCCCTGGAGGCCTTAAGCAGCCTCGGGGTACCGACAACTGCTACAGAGTCGGCGTCGGGACCAAGCGGTTTCGGTTCTGGTGGAAGCTTCCCGCCTGGAACGGGCGGCGATTCTGTATTCAGGATTCGAACTCCTCCCGAGCCACAGGGCGCGGGGCCAAGAATGTTCCCACATCCGTACGCGTCTGCAATTACGCTGGGTGCCGATGTTAGAGCCGCGGCGAAAGAGGGGGCAGAATACAAGGAAACCAATAAGCTCCTAGACCTGCCATCGACGTTTCCGTTAGAAACGACTGAATTATGGAGAGATCCGCCACGGGATCTAAACGACAACTATTCTGGCAACCACGATATTTACGGACTCGGCTTCGACCCCGACGACTACATCACCTAAGGACGCAAAGTGACGTTTCGTCACGTCAGAGATGATTACGAGACGTGAGTTGCTGAGCTGTTACCGACAATGGTAAAATCTATATTTGACCGTATTCAATGGTTGTTGGTGGCCCCTGGTACCAATGGCCTGACCGCACTCTTCCTGGCTGAGGTCCCTTCGCTTTCCTTTGAGATGTCTCTGAAGGTTTTATATAGCGCGCTCTTTGCTTTATTTTTGTATGTAGAATAGATGAGTTCATATCGGTTGGCGCGAGATGCCTATAATTCTGTTGCAGTCAACGTTGTGGTACCAGTCTCGTGACATCTTACTATGATCCTGATACGTATTTGTATTATTGCCACCCGTAACTGACCTTGACCAAGTGGTTAATTAATTTCGACTCGAATTGTTGAGGACTTAACTGTTCATCAACGACTAGTGGCGACGTCAAACAGGTAGGTCTCGATGAAAATTGAATCACATGAAGAAATCAATGCACTGTCAACGTGCTGGCTAAGAATGGATGGTATTCAATGCTTTCTGCGTTGGTGCCCAGGACGTAGGTACCTAAATATATACCTCGTACCAATTAAATTCCTTTTTTATATTTTTTTATATTTGAAAACATATTTTATTAAAGACGAAGACCGGCAGGATTGCCAATATCTCGAAAGCGAGGCAGCAAATATAGGGTCTTACACAGCCTTGATCGATAATCACCGTGCTATTCACCGTGCTAATCATCGTGCTTTACGGCGGAGCAGAAGATGCATTCCCCTTTTAAAACTAAAAGATTGATTATTTGTGCAACCGTCTGCTATCTTGAATATCTCAACCCTTCAAGTACTCGTGCCCCTTCGAACGCTTCTCGCTGGGCCAATTCCCACCTCAGCTGATCTGATGGGCTGGGTGTTTTCTCATGAAGAACTGAATTGTCTTCCTTGGGGGGGCTCTTATAGTTAGTCGTCCCGTATCGCAGCTTTGCAAGTGGGTCGCTGAAGAACATGGGGTGAGTGGTCTGGCGTATGGCGAAAACTTGTATATCCGCTAGAGGGCTGCGTGGCGAGACGTTCAGACTCGGCTCCAGGGGTTTGATCTTGGCCGGGGGCGAACGCTCCCATCCGGGGTGGATAGGAGGCAGGATCGGACCGTTCGACGAGAGTGTGTCGCGAGTCGTAGAGGCAGTTGACCCATCCGGGAGAGATATACTCTCAGGCCCGGCGCCATTTGGGTGAGCAGGTGCTGGGAATGCAGGTTCCGATGCTGTCCCAGCAACCGGAAGACTGTCGATGACCTTCCTTCTCCGCTGAAGAGGAAGGGTTTTGGTGACAACACCTGCAATGGAGCCAGGCGGCATATGTGGAGGGGTTGCACTCTTCCCGTGTGGTGGCGGCGCTCGGTTCGGATCGGCCAGTCTGGCCGTTGCAGGTGATCTGCCAGTGTGCACCAGCTCTTGCGCGGCTTTTTCGTATTGTCCCCTACTATTGTTGCATCGAGCCAGGGACTTGGCCTTGGCGGCAGGCCTAGACTTCGGCTCGGTATTGGCAGTATCGACGAAGGCTGCCGGCGCCGACTTCCTTGTTTTTCTCGCCTTCGCCGCTGGACGAGACCGGGTCGCTAGAGCAGGCGGGCCCGAAGGAGGCGGATCCGGAGCTGGTGGCAGAGGTGGGCGAGGAGGTGAATATCCGAGATTGTCAAAAGGACGGTTGCCAATCTTAGCTAAAGCTTGGAAAATTTCCCAAACTACGTGTGCGCCGCACTGATAGTCGTTTCTCATAGAAGAGGGATTTTTGGGCGGTGGGCGAGGTCTCCCCAGCTCGATTGTATGCCTTCTCCTGTCTCCGAGACTTAGGCGCTTTTTGGACACACTCTCCTTCTTCTTTTCGGCCAAAGCCTCGCGTCTTCGTCTTTCGTACTCGAGGATTTCATCGGGAGATAGCCATAGATGGGGTTTCCTTCCCTTCAGGTCGTCAACCCAGGCGTCACAATCCCATTCGATCCAGTAGTCCAGAATATCGCCCCAGGCGCTCTCGGAAGGTTTCGTCAAATTAATGAAGACGACTTTGCCTCCCTTGTTATGTACCGCCTTAGCAAACTCCTTCACCATCACCTTGAGCCCGTGGACTCTGAGGCTTGTTCCCAGTATTAGGAGGAGATCAGGGCCGGCCGAGAGGTCATGTTGAACTATAGGCGATATTAGGTCGGACTGCGGATGCTCCTCCCCGTAGAGCACGATGTCGGGTCGAAGCTTGCCAACGCCCAGAGCCCTCTTGCCCCTTTCCTGCCGCGCAGCGGTTGCTCCGGCGCAATGAGGGCATTCGGGCTGTTCGCCGAGCAGAGTACAGGATTCTCGCCCGTCCTCGTCCCAGTCACATAATTTTCCACACACGAAACAGCGGAGAGCATGAAGGGAGCCGTGGAGGAAGACACATTCGACGCCCTTGTCTTGGGCGAAGACTGGCCTCGAATTGATCGGCCCAGAGTTATCCGAGCCTTGCGAGGAGGCTTGCCCCGTATCCGTGCCATTGGTTTCCTCACCTTCTTTTGCCAGCCTCAGGTTTCCCTTGGAATCCTTTTCGAAGTCCACCACCTGTTGCTTAGCAGACTTTCTCCTTTTGTTGCCCGCGCCGCTCTTCAGATCGGTAGAAAGTCCAATCTTCTTTTCGATTTCATCGATGTTCTGCGTGTATACTCTTGCAAGCTTTCCAACATCGCGGAGCTGAGCGATGAAGCGGTGCGTCGCAGTCGGCTCAACCTCTTTCACCTTCTGCCTCAGTGTCGTGGCGAAGCGGTAGAACACAGATGTTTTCAGCGGATCGGCCCATATATTGCAATCAAAGAGGTCGCGGCCTTTCATGTTGCGGAGACTGGGGTTGGAACTCTGCGAAGAAAGCAGATCCAGCGAGTTCTGCGTCTCTTCCGAGTCAGATGTGTCAGGGCTCTCTGCAGCCCCTCGAGAACTACCGTCCGTAGACAGTGAGTTGCCATTCACATAAGGATCGAATAGGACAGGCGGCGGCGAGGAGAGGGGAGATGAGCTGAAACTTTCGCCTGGAAGAGCCTTCGGTGCAGTATCTCTTGTCCGAACTTCACGGGCGCATTCAGATATTATGTAGGTAGCCGAATAATTAGTTCGGGACGAAGCCCTCGAAGGTTGAGAACTGGAGAAGAGGGATTCTTGGCTTGCGGAAGATTGTATGGAGGATTGTGTGACGTGTCGAGGTAATGTCGGCCGCAAGGCTGATTGTGACCGAGTGAGTCGTTGAGGCAGCAGTTCTGAAGGAGTCGTTGCCTTGGGCTTTATGAGGAGGTCATCGGAAGCGACCAACATTGAGTTCCCGGGGTCTGTAAGAGATCTGTTGAGCGGCTCGTCTCGCTTTTTGTAGTCGTCTACGGTTTCTGCTGTTCGGGTAGGAGTTGGGTCATCGACAGTGCGGGATATCCTTCTTCTTTTCGCAGGACGTGCGCTTATAGCGTAATCGGCAGCCTGTCCGTCGACATCCCCAGGTCGACTGGCTTCTGCCCGCTCAAATTGGGCCTGGATGAGCGAGTAAAGGCCGTTTTCGGAGCGGAAATCCTGCGCAAAGGGTCAGCACGACATATAGAACTAAGTAGAAGCAGCAGGCAAGGCGACGCGGAAGTAAAGGAAGGGTAAGGGAGACAAAAGGAAGAGAAGGGAGAGGCCGTACCGGAATACCAGAGTTGGTGCTGATGCCGGCGCCGGTGATTATGACTACCTTTCTTGCTTTTCCGAGCGAGTCGGCTACGTGTTGGAGAAGGTCGGAAGACGTGGGTTTGACCTGGAGTGTCGGCATGTTGGATGGGGAAGAATCGGGATTGTTCAAGTAGGCGTCATTGCGGAAAATCTGGCCTTGGTTTTCCGGCGAGTAATGGATGCAATAATGCGGATACGGTAACGACTTCAAGCTGTGGTTGAAAGATGGTGGGGGAAGGGGGATTGGGAGATGGGAGACAAAGACGCGTACCGACGCGTCTATTCCGGACCCCCCCTTCCAAGAGCCAATGCGGGTCCAATCCGTAGGGATAAAAGTTGGATTGAGAGGCACGGTACGACACGACTGTGATCACGATTGAGTGCCTAGCAGCGGTGACAGATTTATGGGATATGCGTATGGTGGTAGATATGGAGTAGATTGGTACGTGTATATATGCGGATGTGTGTGCGTGTGTAGGTGTGTGTCTATGTATGTACCTACCTACCTTTAAGGTAGGTATGTATGTACATTGGATGTACAAAGTGTATGTGCAGTGTGCACCTGGGGTCTTGTTTCTACCTGTTCCGGAAGAAAAACATGGGAGAATGGGAGAATAGTGAGAGAATGGTTATTACGTATGCATCGTATCAATGGTAAGAGGTGTGGTGAAGTGGTTGAGTGACCGAGCGTACTGGTTGACGTGAGCGGCACCCATATCTACCTACCTTCAACCGTGAGGTAATGAATTGATTGATGTGAGGCGCAAATCAACCTTTTAGCTAGTGTGGAGTCGGTAAACACTGAATGTAAGGTTATGGATGTATGTATCTAGTACGAAGTACGGATTATGATGTACCCATATACATAGTACATACATACAGCGGGAGTTACAGACTTACAGTACCTATAGTACCTCTGTATCTGTGTACTTCGTACACTAGGTATGTTGTATACATACTTGCTGTGCTCTGTCACGTGAAGAACACCAATTAGTTTGCTCACGACCACACGACCAAGAACCTAGAGATGATCAATCAATCAGAGTGAATCACCTCAACAAGTTCAGTTGAGTGGTAATTACCTGTCCATATCAAAGCCAAAATGTCTTCTCAAGCCCTCACAACCATTCCCCTCACCTCCCTTCCGAGGCTGTCCCAGGGCAAGGTCAGGTATATGTCACTTTTCACTTTTTCTGCATCTACCTGTGGTCTGACTATGTGTGCTAACATCTGCATGTGCCAGGGATCTCTTTTGCCCCCCAGACAACCGTACACTCCTCTTTGTCACTTCTGGTATCTCTCTCCCCCTCTCGCATGCACCTGTGATTTCTGAAAACTCATTGTTCCTAGATCGTATCAGTGCGTACGACGTTATTCTCAAGGTCAGCCACCAATTCTACCTGTTAGCCAATTTAGGAATGCGCCTCTGGTCAAGGCTCCTGGCCACCAACGTCTCATATTCGGCCTCTGCTAACATGCCACCAACTGCCGCAGAATGGCATACCACTAAAAGGAGTCGTCCTAACTCTTCTATCCGCCAAATTCTTTGACGTGCTCTCATCCAGGATCCCACGCTTGAAGCACCATTTCTTATCCCTCGGCCCCTCTTCGGCATCTGGGGTCATCACTTTGGAGGAAAAGCGCATGCTCCGTGGACGTTCAATGACTGTCCGGTATGGCTCCGTGCGTTGATGGCATGTCGACAAGCAAATGACCTTTCGATTTCGGGCCACCAGCCAACCCGTGGACTCTTTCTTTGAGCAGGCGCTAATATTTGAACCTGGCAGCCGTCTCAAAATTTTCCCAATCGAGGCCATAGGCAAGTAGCAGCTATTTTGATGATCAGGGTGAAACGCTCACTTCCCCTCGCTGTTGAGAGACAATGCTACGCCCGGAGATGGTCTAACAAATTTGCCAACGTAGTGCGTGGCTATGTCACAGGAAGCGCATGGTCGGAGTCAGTATAAAATCATCCTCAACGGCCATGACCTTTTGCTTTCTGACCTCTTCGCAAGGTATGAGAAGAGCCAGACTATTCACGGCATACCGCAACCGCCGGGCCTTTCACGCTGCCAGCGACTCCCTGAACCGATATATACGCCTTCTACCAAGGCAGAGCTTGGGCAGAAGGACGTCAACATCTCTCCGGCCGAAGCGAAGACGATCGTAGGTGACAAGTATGCTTCGCGTATCGAAGACTTGGTCCTCGCATGCTACAAAGCAGGGGCTGCGTATGCAGAAGAACGTGGTATAATCATCGTCAGTGCCCTTCTTTTTCGTTACGGGTCCCTTCGAGCCAAATTAAACCAAAATTCTGGTCCCCGCGCAGGCGAACCGCTGACAACAGTATGCCATGTAGGCCGACACCAAGTTCGAGCTGGGTATAGACGAGGAGACAGATGATGTATATTTGGTGGACGAGGTTCTCACGTGCGTTACCCCTACGAAGTAACTCCAGCCATCCGCACTTCAGCCCGGGAGTATGCCAGGAGAGTCTTCTCAGCCGTGAACCTGCACTCATTGCCCTGGTTTCTTTTTGAGTATTAATACGTGAACTTGTAGGCCTGACTCCTCGCGCTTTTGGAGCAAAAGCGACTACCAAGGTACATACATGCTCTATGCCATCTGCACACTACCCCCTCCTTTCAATTGTCCTTGTAGAGACGCTGACATAAATCCTAGTTGGACGGGAACAGGACTCCTGTGAGTGCTATGTAAACCCTGCCATTTTCCCTCGTGTCTTGGAGAGAAATCCAAGTGCCGAACTTTGAGAGTTCTTCTGTTATAATTCTAACATGCTGTAGTCGACAAGCAGGTGCTCAGGAACTGGCTGACGTCGAATGGTTTGGTAAGCATAGATTGTCTTATCTCTTGCGATGAGGCAACGGCTACGAATAATCGCATTGCCCGACGTCGTACAATGAGTTGTAGCAAAGATGCTAATATCCGCATCTAGAAGGGGAAGCCGGACGTTCAAATGCCACCCGAAGTTGTGGAGAAGGTGAAGGCACGATATCTGGAGGTGTATCGGCGACTGACAGGAGAAACCTTGGAGGAGGGTCTGGAAAACATGGCAGAATAAAGAAAGACCTCGGAGAACCCCTGAGATCTAATCCATGAAATACTTCCATCATTTAGAGCGAGTCGTTTCATGTAGAAGATTGTATCAAACCCAGAGTCAATCATAAAAGCAACTGGACCTATCCCAGTACGTCCAGCATCTTCCGAAGTCGCCGACAGAGCCAAGGCCCGCCACACAATAGCAACCTCTCACACTTTCCCATCCAGGTTCCTCATCTGTACCCAAACACATAGTGCTGGCTTCTACCTGTAATGACGTCTTGCAAGACCGCTCTCATGGGAGGTGAATACAGCCTTTGAGTTGCGTAAGGGGTTGTGACGGATTGTTCATTGTCGGCTTTCTAGGGGTTCCTGCCGTTATTTAGTGTAGCTCTCATGAGGTTATAGGCCAGAGTCATAAGTTCGGGTGAATGCCTATTGAGGAATGCGTAAATATCGGCTATTGTTATTGAAAGTGGATTTTTGAAACACTGGCTACGAGTGGACCAATTCCACGTTCTCTATAGCAATCCATAATCAACTCAGAGGAGATCGGTAACACGACCAAGCCGAGCCTCGAGAACATTTGATCTTGGCTGTCTGGGTACAAATCACACTTCCACGTATTCCTAAGGCCTTGCTGGACCTTCAGATATTCATCCCGTTGGCAGGTCGTAGACAACTTCGGGTGATCAACATATCTGCCGCCGCGTGAACCGACTATGCTCTATTCGGAGCATCCAGAAGCGCCAACCTCAATCCAAACTTGTGAGCTAATTTACGGCTATTATCTGAGTTAGAGAGACAAGAGGCCTTCTCCTAATTTCCTGGGTATACCATAGGCACGATCAAGGTATCAAAAGGGACAGATGGATGATTCCGCACCTTACTCAAGTATTTCAGTTTATTTCTCAACCTAATTCTGCACAGAAAGACTAAACAAATTTAATATAATGCGTACCTAGGAAACACTCTCTCTGAGAACTAGTCAAATAGGTACGTAGGTATCTGATTCCCAGGGATACAGTCAGTTCGGCTAGGCGGTAGTGACATCAGCTTTTCAGATTCGGCATTGTCCTGGAAAATTTGACCAATGTGCATCTTCGCCCAGAAGGACGAAAACATGTGATAGGTAACCAAGACGTCGCATAGAATTGAGACGAGCAACTATGGCATTAGTTCATTCGAGGCCAAACTTCTCCCCAATCAACTCTTCACTCAGGTGCCAGAGATGCTTAGCTATGCCTAGATCCTCAGCGTAGTCTGCTGCAGGAGAGAATTGACAATCGGCCAAGTAGAGACCACCACGAACTAGAACCACATGTTAGAGGTAACGGTCATCAGGTGTCAGGTAAACGGGACACACCGTTTAGTGCTGGGTCCAAGGCGGCCACGAGAGTCGTGGACGCACCTTGGTCACAATTCTTCCAAAATGTAGATGTCTTCGAAATAGCGTCGGCCATCTCCTCATCATGTTCTCGGCCAAGATGACTGCTCACACCTGTACATCCCCCGAGTTGTCAGTCTCGGATGGTTCACTAATAGCTGTTCATAGAAAAGGAGCGAGATCGGCTTCTCATACCTCCTGGATGTACTGCATATGACATGATTCCCTTCGTCCGTAGGTGCTCTTGAAGATAAAGCGTAAATAGAATGTTGGCTGTCTTGCTTTGCGCATACGCAATGGTAGGCATATAGCCGTCTTCTTGCACTCTCCCAAATGCAGGTGGCATGGGAGAGAATGGTTTCTCCTCTGGAGGTACCTCCTTGTTTTCGATGTTGTAGTCGTGAAAACGTATCGTAGAGAGTCGATGACCATGACTGGAAACGTTCACGATACGAGTTGCCCCGGCTGGTGCCTGTTTGGCCGCCTCTTTCAAAAGAGGGAACAACAGCTTCGTGAACAGGAACGGGCCAATGTGGTTTGCCCCGAATTGGATCTCGATTCCCTCAGCCGTCCAGCGGCGCGCATTATAAGTCGCCCCCGCATTGTTTACTAGGATGTCCAACTTCGGGACCATGCCATTAACCTCGGCAGCTGCCTTGCGAACGGAGTGTTGGGAGGACAGGTCTATCGTGACAATCCGCACATCGACACCTGGCGAAGACGTGCGAATAGAGGATGCTACGCTGTCGAGCTTCTCTTTCGTTCTCGAAACCAGGATCAGAGTTGCTGGTCTCTGGGATGCGAAAGCGATGGCCGTCCCCTCGCCCACACCTTCGGGAGCAACACCCGTAATCAAGACTGGGTATCCAGGCTTTGTCAGAGTCAAGGCAGAGCTTCGGACGGGGCAGACTGTTCTCACCATTCCTCCCTTCGATTTGCCGCGCGTAAGCATTGGCAACCTCAAGTGCAGAGGTCGTCTCTCCCCAATCCGATTTTGAAGTCATGTTGAGACGCCTTGGCGCCTATTATAAGCCAGTCGACAATCACAAAGGGGAAATCAAGAGTTGTTCGGTTTATTCTCGAATGAGTAACACAGCTCACTTGCTTCGATTTTTTGCTACTTGCATGCTGACCGAGCATGTATCCCGTCACATCGAGCTGCCGCAGCTTTTAGTCATCAAAGAATGTCGGCATGACTTGCAACCTCATACGATCGACCGTTCTGGGCCGAGGGTCACCCACCAAGTATAGCCTAAGATCAAACGTAGGTACTATACGTTGTAGGTAGGTATTTCGTAATAGTCTGACGAGGTCCTTACCCAATAGTTATGTCCACCCCCCGGACAAATGATGGCACGCTCCACCAACGTCGCAGTAGCTACGAGTCCCTTGTCGAACCGATCTACCCCTTTACCCAGGCCTCGGGAACATGGCCAGACTAGCAGCAGAAGAGCTCGCTCCTCTTCACTGTTTAGAGGAATCTTCATGTGAACACCCCCCCCTCACCCCCGCCCCCGCATCGCGTATCGAAAGGATGGAGGAGTCCAGTTTTGGGCATGGCCGGCATATTTAAACGTGGATAGTATCAATACCCTATTAGTCGCCGTCACGCATCTAAAGGAGCTTAGGCAATCTAGTCGCGAGACTGATATTTCAAGCATTTCAAGCGGGCAACTCTTCGTCTGATCTTTGCACGTGCCGAGATATTATTCTGCAGCTCGACTGTCAAGATGGCGACCAACAGTCACACCAATGGCGTAACAGCGCGGCCTAAGACGGGCATCAAGGTGATAGTCGTCGGGGCAGGTATGTACTCTAGATCGAGCATCAAGTTGCCGATTTCTAACATCACCCTTCTCTCCTCAGGATTTGGTGGCTTAGGAGCGGCGATAGAATGTCGCCGGCAAGGACACGACGTGGAGATATACGAGGCCTTCCCAGAACTCAAAGCGTTAGGGGATATTATATCATTCGGACCAAATGCGGGAAGAATATTCTACCGCTGGTCAGACGGCGATGTCGCCCGGCGCATGCGGTCCTTGAGCATTGATTTAAGAAAGTACGGGTTTAATATCCACAAATATGACACTGGGGAGATCGTGATCAATCAAAAGACGCCAGAGTACGCGCAAGACGCACCAAACTTCAACGGCCACCGGGGTGAGCTGCATGAAGTAGTTTTCAATCATGCGAAGGACGTCCTGGGCATACCGATTCACCTGGGCCATAAGATTCAGACGTACTTCGAAGACAACAAGCAGGCCGGCATCGTACTGGAAAGCGGCGAAAAGGTGGGTTACTAGACGTGCTGTTTCTGTTGTCACTGTCAGCTAACAACAGCACGGGAAGATCTCTGCTGATGTGGTCATCGCGGCGGATGGAGTGCGGTCTAGAGCCAGGAAGTCGGTCCTGGGCTACGAAGATAAGCCGAAGAGCAGCGGGTACGCGGTTTGGAGAGCATGGTAATAGTTTTGCTCATCCATTTCAACGGATCCATGACTGAAAATGCACAGGTTTTCTAATGAGGACATGCTGGCCGATCCAGCGACCGCCCAATTCTGCAATAATGGCGACACGTTTAATGGCTGGATAGGTCCCGATATGCACTTCTTGTTTAGTACGATCAAGGGTGGCTCCGATTGCTGCTGGGTCTTGACTCATCCGGACGAGCATGACATCGACGAGTCCTGGAGTTTCCCGGGTAAGATCTCAGAGGTTAAGGAAGCCTTGAAAGACTGGGACCCGTTGTGCACCCGCATAGTGTCTAAGACGCCCGAGAGCCTGCTCGTCGACTGGAAACTCGTCTACAGAGACCCGTTGCCCACCTGGGTTAGTCCTTCTGGGCGAATCCTCCTTCTTGGAGACTCGGCACATCCATTTTTGCCTACTAGCGCCCAGGGGGCAACCCAAGCCCTCGAGGACGGCGTGGTCATTGCCGTATGCCTTCGCCGCGGCGGTAAAGAGAATGTTCCCGTATCAGTCAGAGCGCATGAGAAGATCAGATACGATCGCGTGCGTGAGACACAGAAGACCGGTGAAAGCACGCGAGACATGTGGCATAAGACTGACTGGGAGAAGGTGAAGAAGGAGCCCGAGATGATTCAATTCCCGAGGCAAGATTGGATTTTTGACTTCGATGCGGAGAAGAACGCGGAAGAGACGTACGACAGCGTCGTCAAGGAACTACTTGCTGCATAGGTACCTGAGGCTGCGTGCAGCACGCAAACTTAACCATCTCATCACGATACGATGTGTTAGTCGGCAAATCACGATAGCACAATCGGGTTCAAACCTGTCTGCTACTACCTATATAGGTAGGTACCTAGGTAGCGATATCACCCAACTTCTACACAATATCAATTTCCTGCCATTGTAAAAGACTTTCCAGGATATTTACAAATGATAACTGCCGCGTATCTCGTCACGATGCTTCTAATCCTATCTCCTCCTCCCCTCTCCTCTCCTGGCCCCTTTCCCCCCTTTCTCCACCTTATCCCAGAAACCCCAAGGTAAGACCGATCACTCTGGACCGTCTCTGTGTCCTCGCTCACACCTTCGCATCCCTTGACTTACCGTTTCCAGCTGGGTTCTCAACATGTTCTGTCATAGTCTTTTCGTCGAGAACAGCGTGCTGCCCCGTGCATCGATATCTGCCGAATTTTCTAGCGGGGATCTGAGCCTCGAACTGTCCCCGTGGCCATTAGTATTGCCGACTGCGACTTTCCCCGCAGCAGCTAGCAGACGTACCATTTCGTCAATCTCTTCCAAGCTACGATCCTTGACTTCTGGTAAGAAAAAAAAGACCCATACCCCGGCGGCAACGCATGCACCAGTCCAAATATACCCATACCTAGGGCCCCAATTTAACGAGTCGGGGTTAATGAAGTAAGGCGCGGTGAAAGCTACATTGGCTTAGTGTTCGCCATCGCAAACCCAGGTTGTTCAGTGGGGGACATACTGGTAAGCCACTGCGAATGGTCAGCTCCGGTTCCAGATGGGTTTTATGGTGTACTTACGGCAAAGAAGAATCCAATACCCGTGGCTAAGCCAAACGTGTGAGAGCGCAAACGCTGTGAGGAGAGCTCGCCACCGGACAGCCAAGCATAAGGCGCTACCATAGAGTTATACGCGACTATGTAGAGTACACTCATGCCAACTAGAGCTTTGCCGGAACTCTCAGCATTAGGACGAACAGTGTAAACCACAGCAATGGCAAGTTGCGAGATTCCGCAGAGAGTGAAGCCTGTAAGCATCATGAGCCGTCTGTGTCCAAATCTGGTGATCAAGAGGGCAGTGGCCAGCAGCGCGGCCACACCCACGCCGGTGAGGATGCACGAGTTCTCAAAAGCATTCCCCACGTTCGCCATTTCGAAAAAGTAGGTTCCGTAAGCTGTCATGTGTCAGTACAAGAACGGGGTTGATATATTAACAACAGGTCGTACGGACAGATGACAAACATGGCACCCGAAGCTGCCTGGCTTGTCAAAGCACAAACGGCAACAGTTGTCCGGCGACGGTCGATGGGGTTCTTGAATAGATCCAAATACCCAACATTCGACTGAAGCCGGGTCTCGGCTTCCAGGGTGGTCTTCATCTCTTCCAATTCCCGAGTGATGGACCATCCTAAAGGCCTTAAGCGTTGCAAAGACTGTTCAGCTTTTCCAAAGTTCCCCTGCGCCGCAAGCCAGCGAGGCGATTCGGGGATGAAGAAGAGTCCGACCCCCAGGATGCCAGGGACAACATAGACGATCCCAAGAGGAACGACATAAGCATTTTTCGTGGGGATCTTTGCGGCGAAATTATCAACGATCGTCCCAACGAGGGATCCTAGAAAGCAGTCAGTGGAAGCCAGCCCAGCTTGCATCCTTGGGGTGGCTATGCGTTACCGAAAGAGATCCAGTAGGTTAGGAAGGAAATGCCCAATCCTCTGTATCGGCTAGGAACGCTCTCCTGCGTCGGTTGGTAAGCCATGACTGATGAGAATGAGCTATGCGCGCCGTGACGTACCTGAATCTACTGCATGGTTAGTCTTCCACACGCCCACGAGAACTACCGCCTACTGGAAGATCAGGATTGGCCTCTCCTTCTCCTCCCTCCCCGCTTCCTTACGACCGTTTCGGATGAGTTATAGTCGAACTATATAACTTACTGCCGATATAATTAGTACGTGTAGAAGACAAGGCAGCAGTTGTAGAGAGCTCGAAGGGACAGAGTTGAGAACTTGTTGCAAAACCTCCTCGGCATACCATAGAGTTGAGAGTGTGTCATCAATAGCCCGTTGGCAAGTCCAAGTATGAGTCTCCCGGCATACAAGCCTCCTATCTCGGTAGTGGCCTGCATCAGGGCAGTCGAGGCGAAAACGCCGACACATGCAATCCATAGGGATAGTTTGCGGCCGACATACTTGGCCGTTAAGCCGGCGGAGGAGGAAGACACGAAGGCACCTAACACCATCAAAGATGCGATGAGCTGCTGCCGGTCGGAGGGGATGTTATATCCAAGAGGAGACAATGGATCCTCATCCCCGAACACCTTGAAGTTGAGATATGAGCGAGGCTCGATCAGTTCAGGTAAGGGTACTCAGTTATGAACAAGCCTCTACCTCAAGAAACGGAACCATGGCCTGGAGACCGCCAACGACACCGAAGTCAAGGCCATACTGAAAAGAACTCAGAGAAACTAGAGTCATTGCAAGCAACGCTTTCCAGTGGTCTTTCAACACCCATGCTTTTTCTCCAGCTGTAGACATTGTGGTGGGAAATACTTCGTAGACAGCCTGTAGGTTATGTGATTGTATATGAAGAAGACTTGCTGACTCGGAAAGAATGTCAAGCACCTGAGTTGAAGAAGGAAGAAATCACGCGCCACGCACGATGACAGCCATGCAAGCTGGCATTGGAAACCCTTTATGAATGTCTAGGCCATCCTCTAATTAGATTATACCTACCCTGCCGTTCCACGTTTATGATTTACCAGTCCCCTTGCTTCCCCGCAGATTCGAAATCAAATCATTGGGCGAAAACCATGGGGGTGTATAGTATAGCCGGCTAGGTCTACTGCAACCTCATTTTGGAGTTGTTGACGCCAATCCCTACTACGTGCAATAACGGACGAGAGCGGCCAAGACTTATTGCGATTCGTAGGGGTTGCGTTACTACTGTCGCCGAACTCCAAGAAGAATCTGAAAAGTTGAGAAATAGTAGGACGTGAGCCTTGAGGTCATCTCTGCCTATACCGTATCGCATGGCCCCATGTTCTTGACCATACAAGGTGTAGTTACTTAAGGTATGAAGTTGGACGACGCATTGGGTTATTCCTTGACGTGTATCTAGGTATCTGATTAGTATACCATGTACATAAGCATTGAGCAACTAGTACTAACTTATAAAGAAGAATTGAGGCAGTTGTCAAGACTCAGGTAGGTGGTATGTAGCTGTGTAAATAGGTAGTAGGTAATGATGTAGCTCCGTGAGATGTCGGGCTGTGTCCAATGTTGTGATTTCTCACTCTGGATCATCCCACTCTGCTTATGTCATCGTTTCCACCAACCCCCCCACCTCACACTTCAAACCTCAACTGTCACCACCTGTCATCTCACAATCTCACACCTCACACCTCTCTATCGTTTCGGATGCTCTCGCTCTGCAACCAGCTTCTCAAGTCTTGACCTTAAACCTCTCAATCGCAACCACATGCAAGACATCTTTTCTGCATTACCACCTCTGACAAATACTCGGGACCAGACTGTACCACTGCCAAGATGGCCCCCAGGTCCGCGACCGACATCCGGTCTCTAAGTCTCCTCTACAAACTCCATAAGCTGGATGCTTCGAGACTCAGCCCCCTCAAAAGTCCATCATCGTCACACAATGATCGGGTTGGGCTCTTTCGTGGCGACATCACTACCCTATCTGTCGATGCCATCGTTAATGCTGCCAACAATTCTCTGCTCGGTGGTGGTGGTGTTGATGGCGCCATTCACCGTGCTGCGGGCCCACGCTTACTTCGCGAGTGTAGCACCCTGAATGGTTGCCCTACCGGCTCCTCCAAGATCACAGACGCCTATGACCTCCCGTGCAAGAAGGTTATACATGCTGTTGGCCCCATATATGATGATTCAGATCCAGCTGTGAGCGAGGCCGCCCTTCGGGGCTGCTACCGATCTAGCTTGGAGCTCGCCGTGCAGAATCGTCTCAAGACCGTCGCATTCAGCGCTATCAGCACCGGCGTCTATGGCTACCCGAGTATGGATGCAGCTAACGTTGCTTGCGACACCGTCAGAAAATTTCTGGACGGCGACGACGGCCAGAAGCTAGACAAGATCGTCTTCGTTACCTTCGAAGAGAAGGATGTCCGCGCCTACAATCACTTTCTTCCGTCAGTCTTGCCTTTTCCTTTGTATTCTTTAAGTCGCTCTCGCATCTGTGCTGATCAAGGCCATTCATAAAGATACCACTTCCCTCCATACTCCGACGTCTCAACCCACGATGAGAATGCTACTGGAGGGCAGACTGCCGAGGCCGAGGCTAAAGCCAGTCAGCTTCCTAGCGTACCTACGACGGATCCAGCCGACCCCGAGCACACACCGAAAAAGCAGAAGAAGGACAGCGAGAACTAGCATTTCCATCAGGAGTTATCGTTCGCCATGACGGAATAAGGTAAAAGTGTAGAGAATAAGACGCCCCGCGACTAAATCAGACGACATTGTGGTGGCACGAGGCACTCGCTAATGGCGGGATACCAAGTCAACTCCGGGCATTGATAATGCCTGCAGACTTGCATTGTGGCCAACAGAACCAGTTGTTCATATGTAGGTACCTGGGTACTTGAAGTACCGCCCTCGGGTTACTTCGCCATTTTGACTCTTACGAGGAGATCTCATCAGGCACCCATTTGGCCGGTCACCGGGCTGCGAGCAGACGTGCCGAACCGTAAAGAAATACTAGGACAAAAACCTCTTAGATTATCGTGGCCCCGGGCCTCCGAGTCTGGAGACAGTGCCAAGTCAGTCTGGCGTCCCAAGTCCAACTTAAAGCTCTTTTGCAGACCTTAAAACAACAGAACATGAGTTCTGAGTATGAACAAGTTTACATTCTAGTAGCTAGGGGCCGGTATGAGAGTCGATACAAGGCGTGGAAAATCTCTTGCCCCGAACGAATATAATTTGTGCCTAATGAATCGAATTGTACCGAGCCTCATCACTTGTTTCTTTGTCCGAAAAGCACTTCCTTCGTATCGTAGGCATAAACCATCGGCAATTGCCAATATGTCTCCATGTCCCCTTTGGACACTCGCCAGGCCCTCTCTAGTATCTCGAGCAACTCGTCGTCTAGAGGCCCCTGCTCGAGGTAGTCAAGGTTATCCCTTAGTTGCTGCAAATTAGAGAACCCGATCACGATCCCGTCGCGCCCATCTTTGACCTGTAACTGGGAGTGGTGTACCAGCCAGCGCATGGCTACCTCGAGTGGATTCAGGCCCCGGGACTCGGCTGCTTCGCGGATCAGAAGAGCCCCCTCGATGATGCCCTCTCGGAAATACCTGCCGCGTGTCAAGTGCTGGAATGGCCCGGCCGCGTACCTCCCCTCCTTTGGATCGTCGTCCTTAGACGTAATTCGGCCTAATAAGAACCCACCGCCTGTTGGGCTGTAGATGTCGATAGCGATGCCGTAACGGCGACAAGTTGGGATCAGCTCGCCCTCGATCGTTCGGAACAAGCAGTTGTAGATAGCCTGGTACACAGTTGGGCGCACCCAACCATGATGCTGACACGTCATAACGATTTCGGCCACCTCGAAAGAGGCATAATTGCTCAAACCGAGCCGCGAGAACTTCCCTGCTCTGTAGATTTTATCCACTGCAGCAAGCGTAGTAGCGAACGGGACTGAACGGTCCTGCGAAAGGTCGTCTCAGTTAGTACGACGCCTGAATTTTGCTCAAAACCATCTACTTGGAAGAATCTGCTGTTACAGGTGCATGAAGGTAGAGGATCTATATTCAGGTTAGTATCATGCCCATTTGTGGTAAGGGCCTTGCTGGCAGCCCTAGTTTGCGACATCCGCACATACGTCTACAGAGTCTGTTCCAAGCTCCTCTAAAGAAGTCTCAAATGTGCTTGTCAACGCCTCTGGCTCGTGGGATCCTGCTGGAAGCGGCCACAGCTTTGTGCTTATCGACAGGCCCCGAGTCCTCCATCCGGCCTTCCTAGTGAATGACTCTTGCTGTCCCCCGATATATAGGCGCGCCGTGTCGAGCTCATTATACCCACGACCTTGGAAGATGTCCAATGCTTGCTTGAAGTCGTCTAAGTTCGTCATGCGCGCTCCGGGGCTTCCGTCGGGTCCAATAACCATAAGACCCAGGATGATACGAGGTTTGACCTGGCCTGCCATTTTGCATAGGTACCTAAGCTGTGAACGTCTTCAGGCACCAGTTTCGTCGTACATCGACCTCATAATCCCTTCAAAAGATACCTGGATGTGCGGTGCGGTTATGTATGCCAAATATGCGGCCTTACTCTAGGTAGACCTGGCAGCTGGATTACCGGGGTAATTCATGGCCAATGTCTCGACCCGAAACCACACCAAATTCGGCTCTGCTTTTTCCCCGCAGTGAAGAATACGAATAGTATCTCCAGTAAGAGTTGCCGAGCGGGGGAATAGAAACATCACGTACATATCTACAGATGCACTAACCTAACAGTTTGGGGGAAGAGGGGGGGGAATCCTTTCCTATTGCTAGGTACGCATCAAATAACGAACTCGTTCGCAACAGAAACGACTCGGGATGTTAGACATCTCTACCTTTGACGGGTTGCCTCTTACAAATGTAGGATGAGCAGGCATCCACCTACGTCTCTACTGACTATCTCCTGGGTACCTACAGTATGCATGGAAGTTCCTCGGGTGCCTATCCGCAATCAGGCTAGAAATATTCGACATCGGAATACATGCTGTCATTTAGGTACGCCTTTTCGAGTTTGGAGTTGTGGGGCTCCCTCCTCACCATTCGACTTCACAAGATGAGACCAGTCTGGCAGCATCTTATTCGTACACAAGGCTGTAGACGACCTACATATATTGCCCTGACCGTTTAGGGCCTCCAAAAACCGGTATCATCGACAGTAGACAGTACCTGGGCATTATCAGGAACTCTTTTGGTCCACCGGTGTAGCCCCCCCCCCCCAAATTAGTATCTAGCTGTACCCAGGAGCTCAGAGATCGCCTACCTTCACACGCTGTCAGGATGGCTTCTCATGACGAACGCTCGGGCTCGATAGGGATAGGAGACGGGGACATCAGGAAAGAGAACAGAAGTCTGCCGTTATTTGGGCAGAGAGTGCTTCAATGCTTCGAATTCGACCCAAGCCTCCGCTACTTGAATCACGGTAGGGCCTCCTTTGCGGGTGTGGACGCAAGTGTCTAATCACAAGTAGGCTCTTTCGGTGCAAGTCCACGCGACGTCAGAAAGAAACTTCGTCAGTACCAGGACCTTGCCGAGGCCAGTCCCGACCGCTTCATCCGGTATGAGACGGCGGAAATCCTTCACGAGTCTCGGGCAGCCCTGGCCAAACTACTCCATGCACCAACAGACACGGTAGTGCTTGTCCCAAACACTACTACTGGAGTAAATACTATCTTGCGGAATATTAGCTGGAACGATGACTGTAGAGACGAGATTCTCTATTTTAGCACAGTATACGGAGCATGCGGCAAGACTATCGACTACGTCGTAGACTCGGGACTTGGCCGCGTCTCGTCACGAGCGATACAGCTGAAGTATCCACTTGAAGACAACGAGGTTCTGGCCCTTTTTAAAGATGCCGTGGATCAATGCATAAAGGATCGGAAGCGCGGAAGAATTGCGGTCTTCGACACAGTCTCTAGTCTGCCAGGCGTGCGTCTGCCCTTCGAGGAGATTACAAAGGCATGTAGAGAGGCAGGAATCTTGAGCTTGGTGGATGGAGCTCAGGGTGTTGGAATGATTGACATCAATCTTGAAGTTCTTGATCCTGACTTCTTCGTATCTGGCTGTCATAAATGGCTTTACGTACCCCGAAGCTGCGCTGTCCTCTACGTTCCACTACGAAACCAGACGTTGATTGCCTCGACGGTACCGACTTCTCATGGATACGTCCCCAAGGTGGGCGAAAGGTTTAACCCCTTGCCAAAGACCAAGGCGCCCGTGTTTGTTAACAGTTTCGAATATGTCGGCACTCAGGACATGAGCGCCTATCTCTGCGTCAAAGACGCCATCACGTGGCGAGAAGAGGTTCTTGGCGGTGAGGCAAGAATATTAGAGTATATACAAACCTTGGCAAGGGAAGGGGGCAAGAGAGTGGCGCAAATTCTCGGAACGGAGGTGTTGGAGAACAAGGCTGGCACGATGGGCAGGTGTGCGATGACCAATGTCGCTTTGCCCCTAAGGCCCGAGGTAATCTCGTCTGCTCTGCAGTGGATGCTGGAGACGATGATGGCCGATTATCAGACATTTATGCCGCTGATCATGCATAATGGCCGTTTATGGGCAAGGATAAGCGCCCAGACCTACTTGAGCATTGGCGACTTCGAGTGGGCTGGCCTTGTGCTTCTTGACCTCTGCAGGAGGGTTGAGAAGGGAGAATACCAAATAGGTCGAAGTTAAGGCTTTCTACTTTATCTCTTACAACTATTTCCAAAGTCTCTGGTGGGTTCAGGATGGGTTCAGGATGTCTTGAATGATACCATGACTTCCTCCATACGCCGATTGATACTAGGGAGCACTTCGACTCATTGAGATTCTTTGGTGAAAAGCTCCTCGGTATCCATGTCTCCATACGTGTTTCTGTCAAGACGGGACTCAATTATGGGATGTACCTGCCACCTACTAGTAGTAGTATAGGTACATGATGAGTCAATGGGCACATGCATGTGCACTCTCCGGCATGCCGTTATGCACAAACTGGATGTTACTGGATTACTAGTATACTACATGTAATGTGGGAGGCAGGTACTAACCTAGGTAGTAAGAGGTAGGTACATCTAAGGTTAGGAGGTACATGTATTGATGTTCGACTTGGAGTTTGCGAATACATCTCATCTAAACCTTATCCATTCCTTCTATATCCACGTTGCGAGGACGAGTCCCATCCTCTCGTTTTGGAACCCGAGGAGCTTCGTCGGGCCATAACTCAAGCAAACGTCCCCGAACAGAAACACACATATGTCCTGAACCAGCTGACAGACATGTGGTCAAATATGGTATTTGCGGTAGCAGCGGTGCTTATTGCTGGTGAGCAGGTATCTTGGTACTTGCATGTCGGTCTCTGACACCAGATATTATCACACCAGATAGCCTCGCCATCCCGCCATCTTGCCCAGATATCCCGCCTGCCCGGTATCCCTTCGAGCTTGATAAAGGCTGGACCGCTGTCAAGGTGGCAGGGGGACTGACCTCACCTCGTGGCCTTGTCATAGATAGTGCCGGACGTCTTTTGATCGTGGAAGATGGCGTGGGAATCAGCCAGCACGACGTTGACGTCAATGGATGTATTACTTCGTCGCGCATGCTCGTATCCATGTCCGCTCTAAATCACGGCATCTACCTAGGAATCGACAGCCATACGCTATATGCGAGCTCGGCGACCACAGTATATAGTTGGTCGTATAACCCAAAGAGCGGCAATACAGATGGTGCCCCTAGAATCGTCGTTTGGGGCATGGCTTCCGACGGCCACGCCACGAGGACCCTGATCATCCCTCACCGTCACCCAGATCTTCTAGTCGTCTCTCACGGCTCCAACAGCAACTTAGATTATTCAGCTGCTAGTCCGGCAACGGCGCGGGCTATCGTCAAGGTATTCAACTTGTCCACCCTCCCTGCTGCCGGGCATAACTACGTCAGAGACGGCTGGACCGCCGGGTACGGTCTCCGTAATGAAGTCGGTTTGGCTTTCGACGGTAATAACATGTTAGCTTAATTATCTTAACCCTCAACGGACCTACAGCAATATAGAAAGAATGAGATAGGCTGATTTCATCGCAGGCTATGGGGAGTAGAGAACAGCGCCGACCAACTTACGCGCGAGGTTAACGGCACGTTAACGGACGTACACACGGACAACCCGGCAGAGGAGCTCAACTTCCTTGGCGAAGTCTCGGCGCCCAATGATGCGTGGTACGGATACCCAACTTGCTTTACAGTGTGGGCACCCGTGTCGGCTATCACTGATACCGATGGCACGCATGAACTCGAGGTCGGCAAACAGTTTGTTATGGCGCCCAATGCGACATTTAACGACGAGTCGTGCGCGCGGATGTCCGTGCCGCCGCGCCTAAGCTTCCAAGCGCACGCTGCCCCGCTCGACGCGAAGTTCGATGCGCCCAAATACGCCAACCTGTTCGTCACGCTTCATGGAAGTTGGGACCGCGACCCTCCGACGGGGTATAAGTTGATCGCGGTACCATTTACGCGTGATGGCGGCACCCATGCCCCTGTCGCGCCAGCTACTAGCAGGTCCGGATATATCGATGTCTTTTACCCGCCAGACGAGGGGAAGTGCTCGTCGTCAAGCTGCGCGCGGCCCGTTGGCTTAGCGTTCGACGCAGATGGGAGGCTGTACATGACGAGCGATACGTCTGGGGAGGTATTCATGCTTGGTGGTGAAGAAGGGGAGTTGGGATCAATCTGATTTTACAACATGGGAACTTTTGCTAGCCTCGCAATCTCCCGTCGCAATAGTGCTTTCGTATCGAGAAGTTATCAGGAACAGGGACGGGCAGAAGAGCATGACGGACATTAAATCATGTGTGCATCCATGCCGTCTTAAGAAGTTTATTCTTACCTCTAGGTACCTACCTAGGTAGGTAAGGATGTCGCATACCTATATCCTAAACGGTTGACCGAGAAAGAGGCCCACGCATCCAAAAGAGACACTCATTGAATCCATTTCATCATAACTATGACAAGACAAATTGACATTTCCACTTTGTACCCTGAACTTCAGACACGGGTGTCACCATGCGCTCTCTTCTCATCGATTTCATCAATATGGTTGGCTTCCCCAAAGACTGCAGTCTTCTTTTCGTCTAATGCCTCATCCTTCATCTCGGCGTCCTCATTACCGTGCAAGCCAATCTTGTACCACGGCAGCTCAAATAGGCGGTCCTGGAAGAAAGTTAAGAAATTTACTTGAAGTTTGTGAAATTTTGGGTATAGAAAGATATTTGAAGGATACTTACCACTTTCTCAATCGGATAATGGGCAGTCTCCGGCACGGAGAATACGACCCAAAATCCACCAAAGATAGTGATGGCCGCGAAGAACCAGAACGTGCCCATAGGCGAGATACCGCCCTGGCTCCTAGGTAGCAACATGTTGGGCACGGCACGCGAGTTACCGTATTGGTTCGCGAAGTGCAGGGTCATGACAATGGAGGTGGACAAGGCGCGAATGCGCAAAGGAAATAGCTCGGCCGTCAGCAAGTACTGCATCGAGTTCCAGCCTAGCGCCCACCCGCACCCCGAGAGGTAGATCATAGCGACGGCACCGCGACTGGCACTGGCCTCTGCTTGAGGCAGCACATAATTGTCGTCCACGCCCAGCTCAGGTACGGCTGTTAGGAAACCGGCAACGTAGATCATCGAAACAGCCTGCAGCGTGATGCCGAGAAGAAGAGCACGCTTACGGCCGATAACATCGACGAGGAAGAGGGCGCACACGAGAGCCGCGACGAACTTGACAATTCCAAAGACGGCGGTGACGAGCAGGGACTCGTTCTGACCTGTGATGCCGAGGATATTGAAGAGATCGGGAGCGTACAGGGTGATGGACCCTGCTCCAGACCACTGCGACAGAAACTGGACCATGGAGCTGAGATACAGACGATATAGGTTGCTTGGTACGAGGAACAGCTCTTTGAGAACTCCATACCAGCTGGCACCCATGGTAGCCTCAAGCTCCTCCTCGTGCGCAGCTCTAATGGCGCTGATCTCCGACATAACATAAGGGTCGTCGACGGCTAAGTGGCGGATATGGGCCATGCTATCAATTGCTTTCTCAAGCTTTCCCTGCTTGATGAGATAGCGTGGAGACTCATACTGGAAGAAAGTTAAGATGAAGATGAGCCCAGCAAAGATGATGTGCAGACTCGTCGGCGCAAGCTAAGGCCCACCAGTATTAGCACCGTACACTGCCACGGGGAGAGTCGGTTTCTTTGGACATACCCATCTGACGTGAGCAGTGTCACCAAGATTGATCTGGGCGCCGTAGTTGGTGAAGTAAGCGAGGACAATGCCGACGTACACGAAGCCTGTGAAGATGCAGGTGCAAAGACCTCTAATTGAAGCTGGAGCAATCTCGGCGATCTGTTCACGTTTTCTGTCAACGCAAGGACCCGCACCAAATCTGAAATACCATGATATTCTAGAGGAGCAATGCACGAAACAGACGGGAATGGCGAAGACGGAAACACTGCAACATACTACGAATATGTCAGTGCTTCATGTACGGCGGAGGTGCAAGACAAGGGCTTCGATACTTACCATAGACAGGCCCAACGACAGGAGTCTGGCCGACACCGAGGCCTGCGATGAAACGGCCGGCATAGACAGCACTTAGATTACCACCATTGCCCATGAAGATGGCGATACCCAAAATCCATAGGAGACACAGCTGACGGGTGGCCCAGATTCTACCGAAGCGGTCGCAGATAATAAAGGCAAAGAGCGCACCGGCGACAGAGCCAATCTGGACCATGGCAGAAACGTTGGCCTTGATGTTGGTCCGGTCGACATCACCATAGGAGGAATAATTAATAGTCCTCTGGAAATCTTTGGAGTTGAAGGCGCCCGAGATGAGACCCTCGTCCACCCCTCGGGCTGCTCCAAGGAGGCCGAATGAGACTACGGCAAACCATAGCCGCCAATTGAAGATCTCATTGGGCTCGCCCAGATTCTTCAGCCTGAAGATATTGACGGGTTTCTTGACGCCTCCGGCCATTGTCGCACCTCTAAAGTCCGAGACAGGCAAAGACCAAGATGCTGGAGTTGCTTGGTGCGATGGGGTGGGAGCAGGTAGCGGAGGTAGCCAGTGTAGCCAGTGTAGCCAGTGGCAGGGAGGGCTGCCCTCCTTGCTACCCAGCTGCGGGAGGCTCTCGCGCTTTTAAATTGCAGCACATTTCCCATTGTCTCTTTCGGGATTCGCCTGAGCAAGACCCCCCTCGGTGTCCCCAACCATTCAGAGAGGATGACTATACCGGTCAGGCGGCATGTTCTCCAATAACAAAGAGAGGCGCACCAGGGTAGGGACCGAGTTTCCTCTTAGGAGAATGTAATACGCGGGGTCCCCGCAGTGAGCGGTTCGCAGTGCGGATTATTATCCATCATCGTGTATCAAGGGAGCTCTCTATGTATATGTAGATCTGCTTGGCTCTCCACTTGGACAGAAAGGGATTTGGACGAATGGGCGGCTTGCGGAGCCTGTCGCAGGTTTCGTACATACTATGTAATTCCCCACAGTAGCTTGTTTCAATTCCATGTAATATCTAGAAGCCACGAAGGTCCGATGTTCATTTCTAGAGTACTTCGTATGAGCCACGCTTTTCATACAGTTCGACAGTACATACAGCAGCATCCGGCTATGGGATTGAAGATGCCCTTCTAAACCGACAATGATTCATAGGCCAAAAACTATACTAAGACACTCACCCACCCTCAGAAATGAACAGCTAGAACACAGCGTATTGACGATGTTTTCCTATTTACCTTATATACAGCTACGAATTGCATAACAGCATAGGTCTAGATACCTAGGTAGGCAAACATGCAAATAGCAATTGGCAGCTCAGTGGCAGCAAAACTTCACTGCCTGGCCGCTCAGCCTGGTAGTACTCCTATACACTACCCGACACTTGCTCTGGTCTAGGCTTTCACGCTTCCATCACAGCCGCGAGGAATTATCCGGTCTCTGCAATGTTGATGCAGATATATTTGATAGAGCGATATCGATAAGTCACAAACTCCCTATGCAACGGCCTGGTATTATTCTATGTGCGAAATCACTCATGTCTTGGATCATTAGTCTAGATCGCGACCTTTAGGGCTAAACCACTCATCTTGTCCACCCCGACGGAATTGGTCCTCAGTTACATCCGATTTATGAAGTATTGCGTCCAATGCAACTCTGAAAATGCAGAAGGGCGTCGCGTGTCGCACTGCGTTCTGTCGTATCGCAGCCCATGGCCATACATAGTAGGGGCAGATCTGGATCTCTTTATGACGATTTTACTTAGGTCTCTAAGCGTAGCTACCAGCATGTAACGTGTCTTGGATCCGATAAGCTGCTTACGCCTTCTAAGGCCTCCTTGAGAGGACTCGATCGCCTTGCTCTCTCAAAAACGGCTTTTTGGTTGAGATTGAGCCGGGATTGCCTAACTCATCACATGTATGTAAACTGGTATATCATATATGTACATGGTTCTATATTCGTTCAAAATGAAGCCCTGGCGCTTGAAGCTTGAATTAGCTGATTACCGAGGTAGGTACGCTCCTTTTTCGAGGAGTTCGGGAGGCTGCAACCCTCAAGCCCAGAGCGGGATTATTTTTGAGTACGGATCTAATGTACATATTTCCCTCAAGGCTCAAGCAGTTTTCGGGCTACCATGTAAGCTATCTGTAAGCTTCCAAGCTTTTAAGTTTTGAGGTTCGCGTACCCTTGGCGAAGGATCAATCAATCCAGTCTAAGTTCATCTCCTGAGTGCTAGGGCATTACTAACTAGGAAGGAGATATAACCAGACGCCACACATTATGCACGTTACCGGCAGGCTTACCCGAATGGTGGGGAAATGAGAAGTGAGGGATGGACATTGGAAACGGCTTTAAAGTTTGGAGGGGATCACGGGACCATTGTGTTCGAGAACGGAGACTAGGAAAGTATGGTACTAATTTGTTCTACGCGTTCCATGCTACTGTGTAGTAGAGTCTAGCGGACCCTCTTCGATATAGCCTTGCAGGCGGACCCGTTCTCGGGTGGCTGACCTTTCGGCTTCTCTCGGTATGCGGTGTCCATGGCTCCATGCCATCTACCTACATATGTACATACATAGACACTCGAGTTGGCATCTACATACATAACACACGTACATACATACATATGTCCGTACACTGGTACAAGTGTGTCCTACCAGGAAGCAAAGCCCTTACTTGAGAGGTATGTTGTATGTACATACATACATACATTGTGTGTGTTGGTCGACTTGGGAGTTGGAGTAATAATGCGAAGATGGAAAAGGATATCCTAATATTTCAACATATCCTAATAATATTATGCCTACACCGGCTGATGGACGGATAGGTGTGCAAAAGCTTTCGCTCCCTCGTGAGTCGTGGTGGGGCAGGAAGAAAATGCTGATAGGCTACCAAACGCCCTTGCCTTCCAACGCAACTGTGGAATCATAGCCACATACGAAGTAGCCTGTAGGTTTGCCAGGTAGGATGTAGCCAAGATACCTGCTGTAACCTCGTCTCATGGAGCTATAGCCCGTAGCAGGAAGCCGATCGGCGGTTGGGTTATCGTCAGCTGAAAGCGCTTTATTGTGCACCATGTTATTGACATCGTGGGTTAGGCAAGGGTGATCGAAATCACACAGTACTGTGTACAGCTGTACAGGAACGCTATAGCTTTCATATGTCGCGTGGCACCGCACTCGGGATTTTTTTTTCTTGTCATAGGTTCTTCTCATGACCAAGGCTTAAGCGGAATACTTACTCAGGTACCTTCACCATTATCGAAACTTGCGTACCATAACAGTACCTGATAAGTACCTCCAGGGATAATACTCCCACTTCCCCGCACCCCAAAGAGATAGCGTCCCTCCCTACCAGACCGCCTAGACCCCGGCAGGCTGGGACGTTCTCGGAATTGGGGTTCGTGACTACATGTACAGCATGTAGGTCTGACTCCGATTGAGATAACTCTCATTATAACCCCTGGTAGGTAACCTGTTGCCTCTTGTCATCATTCTTTTATTCATTGGATTGCTGGTGGTATTGTTGTACCTACTCCGTTCACACCCGGATTCGTTTAAATACGACCGGAACCCCCTCTCATCCCCGACTCTGTCTTTGAGAGTGTTTCCCTCAGGCTGTGCACACAGAAGTCACCCTGCTTATCCTCAAGCTTCCCAATATAGCTGAGCAATGGCGACAGTCGCTGAGAACGAGGGCGCCGGTGTGCCTCACCATGCCTATGGGTTAGAGGACTTTGACATCCATCCACCACACCATGGCATGTCCGTCGGCGAGTATTTGGCCACGCGCATTTCAACACTGAAACCTCCCATGACGAAAGCTCCCAATCCAATTCGCTTGATCCGAATGCTGACCTGGCACCAATGGACTTTCTTTGGTGTCGCTTTTTGGGCATGGGTATGTACGGCGATCTGCCCCCTTCTATCGTTCATGCGCGACTTTTTTTTTTCTTTGTGCTCGTTGCTGACCTCGTGAGGATATATAGACTTGGGACGCTTTTGACTTCTTCACCGTGTCGCTGACGGTCGACAACTTGGCCGAGACATTTGACAAGAGCAACACGGACATCACATGGGGAATCACCCTCGTCCTGATGTTCCGGTCTGTCGGATCCGCCATCTTCGGCATCGCAGCCGATCGCTATGGTCGGAAGTGGCCCTTCATCATAAACAATCTCCTCTTCATTGCACTCGAATTAGTAAGCCTGATCGTCATTTGCATCTCATCGTGCATGCCCGGAAATTTCTTGAGAGTGTCCAACCCCAGAATCTTGACGCTACCTCGTCGCGTGGTTCAGCCGAAACTTGGGATGCCAATCGCTCTCCCACATCTTGGCACCACTTGGCGCAGCGTTGGCAAAAGCTTCGCTTCACTTCGCGTTCTTGTACTAGGTGCGGCGTCACTTGACGCTGTACCCTCTGCTTTCACCACCATGTTCTAAGTGGAGATCGAGTAGGTAGCCACTGATAGCTGACCCGTGGATTCTAGGGAACTGGTTTCTGCCAGACGTACAGCCAATTTCTAGCATGCCGTGCCCTCTTCGGAGTCGCCATGGGTGGTCTTTACGGAAATGCTGCGGCCACGGCCCTCGAAGACTTGCCCAATGAGGCGAGGGGTCTGATGAGCGGTATTCTCCAACAGGGCTACGCGTTCGGCTACTTGTTGGCTACGGCTTTTGCTCGTGGCCTAGTCGACAGTACGCCTCATGGCTGGCGTCCGCTCTTCTGGTTTGGCGCCGGCCCTCCGGTCCTCTTCATTCTCTGGCGTCTCGTTCTCCCCGAAACCAACACGTACCTGGAGCACCAGGAGATGCGTCGCGCGAGTGGAAACGTCGGCAAGACTTTCGTCAAGGAAGGAAAGGTGGCTCTGAAGCACCACTGGCTACTGCTCACCTACCTGGTTCTCCTCATGGCAGGCTTCAATTTCATGTCGCACGGCTCTCAGGATTTGTACCCGACGATGTTGAGGAACCAGTTTGACTTCAATTCCAACCAGGTCACCGTTACCCAGGTCGTTGCTAACCTGGGTGCCATGAGTGGAGGCGCCATTGTCGGCTTCTCTTCCCAGATATTCGGCCGCCGTCTCAGCATCATAGTCATGTGCATCATCGGTGGAGCTCTACTATATCCGTACACGTTCGTCTCCAACGAGAGGATAATTGCTGCTGCCTTCTTCGAGCAGTTCTGCGTCCAGGGCGCCTGGGGTGTCATTCCCGTACATCTGATGGAATTGTCGCCCGGAGCGTTCCGAACATTCGTCGTCGGTACCAGTTACCAGCTCGGAAACCTCGTCTCATCTGCCAGTTCCACGATCGAAGCGACCATCGGAGAACGTTTTCCGCTCGCGCCGAAGGGCGCGACAAAGAGATACAACTACGGTATTGTCGTGTGCATCTTCATGGGCTGCGTCTACGCCTACGTGATTCTGCTGACTGTCCTGGGGCCCGAGCATCTGAATAGGAACATGGATGTCGCCCACGACGCCGACGCAGTAGAGGCGGCTGACCGGGAGAACATTGGTAAGGCTGTGGGACACGGGCGCGACGCATCTGCCAGCGAGGATGGTGACGTGGAGAAGGGAACCGCCAGCCATGCTCCTTAAAATTGGGCCATAGCGGTTGGGCTGAGCTTGAGAGGTGACAGAAGGAAGCTGAGCAGCGGCCCGGCCAGCAGCTGAGGTGTTCATACTGGGCCTAACTGGCAGGAACCGCTGGTAAGGTCTCTTGTGGATCAAGCTGATGAGGTGCCGGATGCGAGATGATCTTTTTTCTTCTTCTCTCTTTCTTTGGACCACTTTCTGGTTGCCTGGTACCATATGGGAGCGGTCATTTTGAATATGGACGGAATAAGGGAATGGGACAACGCTTGATACCACGCACAGCCAGATGACATAGGATACTGAAGGCGGAGCTAACCAATTTTCTTGTGGCTATCTCCTGACGATTATGAGCAATTGACATTATTTGAATAAATACTTCCGTCGGTTTACATATTATGTGAACGAACGCCCTGGATGGATGGGCTCCTTTTGTATGCATTTTTGGAGTGCTATAAGTGGATCAGGACTTTCCTGATAGTTCACACGATGCAAGATGGGGTTGCAAATGGACCACGCGAGATCAGTTTCTCGTTATCTTCTTCTCATTGTATGACTGAAGAACTCTTGGCTTCGAATTTTGGAAGGTGGTTGTTGTGTTACGGGCATTGTTTTTCGGCCGAGGAGATCGAGGGTCGTGGGATCTATCATCTACCCGCCCCCGACATGAAGTATCCTTGTTCCACCGCTCGAGGTAGCATTAACGAACCATAGCCCTGCATATTTCCAAACAGTTACTAACAGCTTGCTCTACTACAATTTGAACATTATCTTTTGACTCTTCTCACACTTTCTTGGGTGTCTTGTGATCTGATACTTATGATTGGCTGCGGACATTAGATGCTGTTTTGCCAGGTCTGAGTTGTGTTCATGCATCACAATTGAGTTGAGGCAAGTTTTTTTTGGGGTCGACACTGACGTCATATCAGCTTCACATTTCGGGCCATCAAGTTGTGGCCTTTACCTTGTTTTCGAACATAGTAATTCTCCCAGAATGGGATCGATCCTTTGGATACCTACCTTAATCATTTTGACAATACGAAATAGGATATTTCAATTTTTCAATGTTCTATTGTTCTGATCACAACTCCACTGTGCCTTACATGTCTACCTTAAAACTTATCTCATTTCGGTTATGGAAATCAACATCCCCAACATCGTCAACGCTGCCATGCCAAATCACGGTAATCGAAACTGGGGGATCATCTCGTCCAACGGTCCCAACCACAACGACCCTGGCTTCCTATCTAGCGATTTTCCGAAATCACTCCCAAAGCTATATATCACCGCCGAGAGCGATGATTTTGACCTGTTGACATTAGGCGAGTGGAAGGATGAGGGCTTTGACGTGGATTACATCCCGATGAACGACGGGGGCAATGAGTATAGAGCAAAGCTACAGTCTTTAAGTAGAGCCAACTTGGGACCATGCGAGACTTTCGGTATCGTTGGTTAGTTCTCGAGTCTCCTTCAAAGCGGTACCCTGCCTTGATCCTATTCTGACAACTGCCCTAGCCTATGGCGACGCAGCGAGTTTCTGCTTGGAGCATTTTCATATACCTGACAACAATCCTGAGTTCAAGCTATGCTGTCTTATCGCGTACTACCCCACGCGAATCCCGGACCCACGCACCAAGTTTCCCGGCGGCATCCAGGTGCTTGTTCACCTTGCCAGCGGGGAGGAGGTTGGTATCGTGAAGCAGACACAAATGGTAGGCATCCAGGGGAAGAAGAGAACCGTCAAAAGGACGATTGAAAGGGGCATGGGTTCTGGCGGGACGACCCAGATGGCATATCCGAGCTATACGTACGATGCTACGCCTGGATTTGCAGAACATGATCTGGGCGAATTCAGCAGGGTGAGCTCAGAACTCGCCTGGAGCAGGAGCTTGGCCACGGCGCGGAGAGCATTTCGAAGAGATGTGGACCTAGAGAGGGTGTTCGAGCAGAATGTTGAGAGTAAGTAGATTAGCCAATCTCCCCTGAACCCCCTTACCCCCTACTCCTGAAGTAGGGAAAATGAACAGGAAAGGTTAACTCGGTGTTGTCGATGCGTAGGTAAATTCTACACACATCATCTACAACAGACCATGTCCACTTATTCAACCCACAAGAGCCCTCACGTAACCCATGTTCCCACGTTGACGGGCGGCATTGGCACCGAAGAGCTGCAGAGATTCTACTCCGAGTTCTTCATTAACCGCAACCCTCCCTCTATGAAGTTAACCCTGCTTTCTCGCACAATCGGTGCCGATCGCGTCGTCGATGAGATGCACGTTGCTTTCAAACACACGCAGGAAATTCCATGGATGCTGCCGGGATTGCCGCCCACTAATAAACGGGTCGAGGTTCTCGTGGTGAGCATCGTGATGCTTCGTGGTGGGAAGTTATACCACGAACACGTCTACTGGGACCAAGCCAGTGTGCTAGTACAAGTCGGTCTGTTGGATCCGAAAATCGTGCCGAAGAAGGCGAATGAGAGGGGAGTTGACCGACTACCGGTCATTGGAAGAGAGGCGGCCAGACGAGTGCTCAGTGGTTATGACGAAGGCGACGAAGGCGAGGCCACGAACGAGATGATAGCCGAGTGGGATGACGATGCTGATGACAGCAACAACGAAAATGGCCAGAACACCAAAGGCAATGAGGCAGCTGAGGAAAGAGGTGACCAGAATCAGAGGAAAGAATCGAAAGGCAAGGAACCCGAGCAAGTTCCACCAATTCCACAGGGCGAGGACGAGACGGCAGAGGACAAGCAACAGTGAAAGAGCTGAGGCTCTATGAGCAAATTTGTAAGCAGATGACATTGATATGATGAGCGAGCCTACTGTCCATTTACCAACTGGTATAGCTCCTGGTGTTGCGTGGCTCCTGTGGCTCCTGTGGCCTTGCTATAGCCCCTGTGCCCCTGCTATATCTCTTGGTGTTGCATTTACTACATGTATTGAGTTTGTTGTTGGGTTTGTAGTACGGGATTACCTGAATCTGGTTATAAGTTCAAAAAAGAATAATGAGGGAAAGGGTATGTATGCTACATACATACTGAGTTTAGTAAAACCTTGTAGGAGCGTATATTTATCAGTTGCTACATGTACCTATAGTACCTACCTACATGTAATGCTTGACGGGTTTAGTGTAAGATACATCGATTTCTCTCGGCGCTTAACTACCGTCCGAAGATCTGGTGGGACTAATTACGATAATGGATCTATAGAATCTAGGTACTTCAGATGGGACTTTGACGGGTAGTCATACAGGTAGGTTGGCACCTAGGTACCTAGGTAGGTAAACAATCAGGAATCTACTACTCAGGATCACTGACCAGGCTACAAACTACAGGTCCACAGGGTTATAGGTCTACTTATAGGTTTACACGCTTACAGATCGACAGGTCTACCAAATTTACAGGATACAGCTAGGTCTATAGGTTTATAAGACCACAGCAAGCACGTCAGCAGATGTAACTAAAGGTATGACTAGAGGTGTAGCTAAAGGTGTAGCTAAAGGTGTAGCTGAGGTTAAAACAAAATGATAAAAGTCCCAAAGATAAATATTCAGATCTAAGAGGAGGGGAGGGAAGCCGTCCTTACATACACGAGACCAGCAACAAGAATACTGGCCACAACGGTAGCATCTTATAGGCTTAAGCACACGGGTAAAGAAAACCAATTAAAGATAAACCACAATTTAGGCACGGGCGAAATAGATAGTGCAAGTAGCTTTTCCTCCTACTCCTACAAGTCTAGAATCGAATCAATGTAGTGCACAAACTTAGGTTGCAAGACTTTTATCTTATTAAACCTTCCGAATCTCAAGGCAGGAACACGAAACTCTTAAAGGAGCCACAAGTTCTTTCACAGCCTCTTCCGCAACCTCTTCCACCCCTCAGGTATTATGTTGTCCAATGGCCTACTCACTTCCACACTTTGAGAACCCCTGCAACTGCACCACCCTCACTATCCCTTCTGCTCGCCCCGACAACTCGGTAACCATGTCGAGCCCAGTCTACGCCGCTCAAGTTAATCAACCTTACAATGAAGCTTCAGTATTTCCACAATGGCTAGATCCTACGTCGAGGGGACGATGGCCCTCTACATTGGCGACGGAAAAACTTGGCCTCTTGGGGCCGACATGTCGCCACGTGATAATGGAGGCTGGGGGTGGTAACTCGGACTACGTTCACCATATTCATGCACCTTCCAGGAACGTCATCCTTCTTGGAAACGGAGCGTATACCAACCTTACCGGCTCCATCCAGCACAAGATCGCGCCCCAAGGTACCTCGGTCAACATTTATAAGAGGCAGATTGAGGATTTGCTCAAGCAGGAGGAGGGCAACGACAAGGACAATGTTGCCGAGGCCACCGAGGAGCGGATTAGGACTTAGGCGCTGGTAGATGAGACGCAGGCGGGGATAGAAGCTCTAGGACATTTCCTCCTCGGTGTCGATGCCCACTGGAACAAGCTCGAAAACCGAGTCCTCGGCTCTGTCGTCCGTTCCCCACCGATCGCTTACGGCGTCGGTGTCGAGGGTTTCACCGAGGATTGGGCGGTCTTCCGTGTTGACAAGGCCAAGCTTGGCAACGGCTTCCAAGGCAATGAAATTGACCTTGGTGCGTTTTAACTACCCGATTTACCGGTGCTATCTGTGTTAACTCTTATATCCAGGAACTAAGATGACGCCGGGCGAGTTCACCATGAAATGCTTTCCTCGCAGAGATGCTAACTGGCAGTTCCAATTTCCAGCAGATCGTCTCCTTCAACTCCGTAGCATCGTATCCAGCTCTTTGATGAGACGTCCCGACATGTGGGATAGCGCCGGATATCCTTGTTTTCTGGTCGTAAAAAACGGCGGCGCCACAGGTACCACACTCGGCCGCGCAAACGGACTGTTCTCTATCGTTAGGGAGTACTTCCCTACAGACATGAGCCTACACAAACCCCGATGGGAATTATGAGCTACGACAACAAGTCGGAAGTCTTCTCGGCACCATGAGACTCTCGCTCAATTATCTCTGACATCCGCGGCCGTATTGGCGGCATGTTGACTGGCGGAACTGGCATGACAAAATCCTCCGATATAACTTACGCCACTCCTTTCTGGTGGCTGCTCGAGTGCATTCGGGGAAGCAGTTTCCCTGACGCCAGCATCACCACTAGTTAGCATAACCACCAGCAGTGCCAGTATTGATTTCTTGTGTTTGAGACGAAGACAGGCTGGCTGCTTTAATTAGCTTAATTCTATACTTCTCTTTACCGGCGTGAGTACTTTTCTTACGGCTTCTGGCGCTAATCTTTGGGGGAAAGGGGCCATTATTCGTGATCTCCACCATGATGCTTTTGGTATTCAACATCTGGGGTACATTTGCGGATGTAAGATGCACTCTGATGCCGTTCTACTTATGTATGTGCTAAGAGTTGTAATAGTCGTTTTCTTCTTTAGCCGCAATGCGCATTCTTCAGGGTGTCGCCTCGGCCCCGTTAGAGACTTTGGTGACATCTACGGTTTCTGACCTGTTTTACGTCCATCAGAAAGGACTCCGCTTCTCACTTTGGGATGTCATGTTAGCAACCGGTGTTCTGCTAGGCCAGATCATTTCTGGCTTCATCATCGAGTCCCTAGGTATTCCTGGTACGTTCGCTATGAGCGCGGTCGTTTTTTGCTTGATTTTGCCCTTTCATGTACTTCGTTGTAGCTGAAACTACATATACCGGGCCGCGCGGTGGCGGCAGGCTTTATGACAAGCGTCCAGATTCTCGCGCGTCGTAGGTAGGCCCTGAAGACTTTGAGAGCGACAACCCAGCCAACAAGCCCAGGGAGGGTTACAAGAACCAACTTCAGCTCCTCCACGGTCGGCTATCCGAGGACTCCTTCTGGAAGGGCGTGCTGAAACCATTCCCCCTAATCTGCTTCCACGTTGTCATCTTCTCGACTCTCGTCTACGCGTCTTTCTTTTGCTGGCTCCTCATGATTGGCGTTTTATCCATCAACGTGTTCTCCGCACCTCGCTATAACCTCAACCCGGCCCAAATTGGACCAACCAACGTCCCTCTGGCCATCGGCGCTCTCATCTTCTCGCCCCTATCCGGGTGGATGGCTGATGCAATCCCGGTTTGGATGGCAAAGGCCAATAACGGCATTTTTGAGCCAGTTACCGCCTCGTCCTCATGGCTCTCGCGATTCCCCTCTCCTCACTGCAGGGTTCATCGGCTTCGGTATCGCGCTGTCCGAAGCATGCCTCTGACTTGGTGCTTGGTGTGGATCACCATGCACTCGGTAGCTGTGCCCTTCGCCTCTCAAGACTCGATCAGCTATGTTGTCGACTGCCATGCTAAAGATGCAAATCAGGCCTTCGTGACAATCATCTTTGTTTGTCAAGGCCCTCCTGAGCTTCATTGCCTCCACAGTCGGCAAGGGATTGCGTTCTTGAACCTGGGAATTGGCCTTCTTACCATCCCTTGCTACATTTATGGCAAGAGGCTGAGAAGTTGGGTAGCACGGAGCGAATGGGCCAAGAAGATGCAGAGGCTTCGATGGTATAGAGATGATAAAGATGCAGAATTGGCGACTTAGAATGGTTATGGGTAAGCGTAAATTCTGGGATAGTGATGCAAGTGAGCAATCTTCAACATTGAATATTTCTTTGACATATCCTAAAGAAAAGACTTCCTTCATCGATACCCATACTCAACAATTGGGCAGGTTCCTGCTTTGTGCGATGGATAGGTAGACTAACTGCTCTGCTCTTTGAGCGATTGAGAGAGCCGTAAAAGACAACAAAAGGCTCTCGTCATTTAAATGCGAGCACCAACCCTCAACATGTAGTTGAATCTTGTCGTAGCCAGTCGCAACATTAGAACGGCAAACCTTTCAATACGCAACCGTATTAACGGAAACAACTGACAGACTGACCCAACAAACCCCCTTTACAATGAATAACCAGTCACTACCATTCCACCGCCGGGACTCTTGCGCTTGCGCTCACTGCCGTTGCCGCCATCTTGCCCAAGAGCCCCAGCAATATTACAACCCAGACACTGACATCACCTCAACGGAGCCGGCTTCAAAGTTGTGCCTGGTGTGCGAGCGGGCTGAGCTCTGGGGAAAGAACGACCCGGTCTACGCAGGCTGCAAGTGTTCATGTCGATGCAAGTTGCAGCGCGACGGCCGCTCGTTGCTGTGTGCTGATTGTGGGGAGCAGAATCGCCTGAACCGGCGGCGACATCGGCCGCATGGGAGTCTCCCCGAGGATAAAGTAGAAGGGTGAAGGGCAATAGCAGAAGCGGAATCCTGCCAGTTCGAGATGTGTAAGTCTAGGTGTAGATCTCAGGTATTTGATAGCTGAGGATGTTTAATTAGCTTAATGCTGAATGAATGGTCTGGTTGTCTGTCGATGGAAAAGATCCCCAGACCTCGGTAATTTTGACGATATACGGTCTATTCAATATATAATGTAATTCGAGCGTGGGCCATTGCTCATTTGAAATTATATCCTCATGAATACGTACATATACGCAGTCACGTCATCCTAAATCAACCAGTATAGCTCCGATACAACCCAAAAAACCGCGTTGATATCATGTCGAAGTCGTGACTATTCAGAGACCCAGCCCAAGCGAATAAAAAACCCCAATGGCTAGAGTTCGGACAATGTCAGTCTCATCAATTATCGAAGCCACTCAACGTTCCAGTAGCAGATTCTCGCCATCGGCCTTGCCATTGAGACTCGCGCTCAATTTCTCAAGGAGGGCCTTGAGTTGTTCCACCTCGCCTCTCAGTTTCTGTACCTCAATCACGGCGGGGTCATCCTCGATGTTTGCTTTGCTGTCAGCAACCTTTTTGGCCCAACCTTCGCCTTCGAAGTCGATCTCGCTAGCCATCTGTTCCCATTCTTCTTCGGTGTCGTCGTCTTCCTCGCCCCTTCTCCTGTTACGCCGGATGTCTTTGGCCGCCCTAACCTCGAATAGGGCAGAACAGAAGAGCAGCGGAAAGTACATAATCCCCATCACAATATCATTAAGGCGCTCGTACTGATTCTTGGGCATCCACCACTCGAACGGGATAATCAAGAAGAATATTTCGATCAGGTTAAAAGGGGCAATGAATACGTTTTCGTCAGGAGCGCGCACAAATTGCATCGTCTTCTGGGAAAATAACGCCAGGAATTCGTCGTCGGCGTTGTCATAGATATCCTCGTAAGCGCTGTTGTAAAGTGCAATGAGGATATTGAGGAGGATAACCTACAGCTTAAATGTCAGTACTGTCACAATCAAAGGATCAACTTCGCCTCATGATAGTGGGAAAGAATCCAAGCTATCGAGCTCGCAGACAATCTTTAGGGGCGATGGACGTACCATAACGACAAAAGTGAACAGGTAGTAGAGGATGATTCCGAAGGGAGGACTGAATCGTTCAAAGCCACTGAAATCCGGGCTCTGCATAATAGCGTTGGCCATAGCCTGGAGAATGAAGACGGTATCTTCTCCAGCCATATCGTCTGCGTAATCCATACCGATGAAGGCTTGGAGGAAACCGATGATGACGACGATCAGCAGGGCGAAGAAAATGATGCTCTCTTTCATCATTACCTTGAGCACAACGAGCATCGCGCCAAAAAAGCGAAAAGAGTCGAGGTATAGCAACAAGCGAGCCCAGAACATGGGGGCCGTGAACGCCAAAAAGTTATAGGATAGTTGGTTAAACTTCTGACGAGCATCGCCGTCATCCCACGAATGAGTGAAGGCGACCAGGCGCATGGCAAGCGAAACCATCAACAACGAGTACAGGGCATTGTTGAAGGCGTTCCAGAAACTAAGGATGTGATACCCGGCCTTGTAAATCTTTGTGAGTTCGTCGAAGATGAAACCAAGCGTAAAGACGTAAAGGAAAATCTCGACCAAGTCAAGGTCACCATCGGGATTGATAGTATTGATAGCGACAGTGTAGAGGACCAGGTAGACAATAGATATGACCAGCTGGAATGCGTTTTGATACATCGGGGCGCGCATGCGGTCCGGATCGATATGAGGCCAAAAGGCGGCGTTATCGCGGTCTTTGTAGTCGACGAAACTTGCAGGGTCGTCCTCGTCCTGGACAAGCCAACCTCTCCAGAGGTAGTTGATGCACTTCTGATATCCCGATGATCCAATCACACGCAAGGCATGCAGATCGACCGCCTTCTCGACAACGTTAACAGGCGGGGTAGCCTCGCCATCGACCACAATGGAATAGCGCTTCAGTAGAACCGACTGTAGCAGGTAGGCCATGTCGTTCTCAGATTCGATGATCTGCTTGGCTATGACCTCGCAGGCGGTGGCGCGGGCTTGATGCAGATCCGCATCCCAGAGTTCGACGATAGCTTGGTGCTTAAACCAGCGCTTGACGACCAAGAGGCAAAAAACGACACATGCCTGGTATTCTGGCCCGCCGGCATCCACGGCGGCCTTGATAACCTTGGGAGTAATAACTTTGCTATGAGGCCTCGTGATACGCTCCTCCTCAAGCTCGCATGGAACACACTGTTCAATCAGATATCGCAGACGAAGGGCGATCTTTGTGACTTCGGGTGCCGGAATGGCAGATTCGATCGAATCGTCTCGATGAACAGGGAGGACTTTCAAGCGAATAGTCCGGCGTCTGTTAGCCAAAAAACTCATTCTTGATCAAACGATGACGATCTCGTCACAAGTAGTGAAGAATCAATGGGACAATGGACAATGGACAATGGACTGTGCTGATTCGTTATAGCAATCCAATTCATTAGTTATTGACTCACGTCGGCGGTTGTATTCGTGAACGGTCCAGTCGCGATGGTTATGGGAAGGATGGCGATCCCATCCCAGGAGCTTTCTCCAGCTAAACCTTCCCATGCTTGTTCAAACACCCAAGCAGTCGCGAGAATACCTAGGAGTATCGGTCGGATCTTTGGTCGCCACCCAGGTACAGGAGTCGATTTACGAGGAAATAACAGGTCGAATAGATCGCATCAGGTAGGTACGTAGAGGAAGGTAGGTAGATACAGTACGCAGTCGAAGGACTTCTCGTAGCGGTGGCAACTGAATGGGCCACTGGTTGAAAGGATAGGTAAATTGAGGCTGGTGCTATTGATGATTTAATCCATTAACCGTTAGAGATTCTAGCTAGGGATATGCTGATGTGAATGCTATTACATACAAGACCAAGAAAATCGAGCCCTAACTAAGACGTTGGCGCTTGAGAAAAAGAAAAAGAAGCAAAATTTACATTTCCTTGTTTTTATTTGGAGTCTTCCTCTTTTCTGCCCCTTGAAATGCCTTTGGTTGGAGAATTGAAAGCTTTCCAATCCCAGCTGCCATGACGTTATGCTGTGGGGGAAACCCCCTGTTGGCCCGCCAGTCACCTACCTATGTACGTACAATACCTAGGTATGTACATAATACTAGGAACATAACCCGTCTACCCACAATGAGCGCGTCTATTCATTCGATGAACAACTTGAGTGCATGGCAAGGTGATGTGGTTTTAACGGTGCATCAATAGCGCCTCCGAGTTATAGAGTCCATCTTCAAAGACGAGGCACCGACCTAACTGGCTCGTACAGCCTACTAACCTACTAACCAGGTATGTACCTCCACAATAAAGGTATACGTACGAAGTACGTGTATATAGGTAACAATAGGTGGAAATCGGGTTGAAGAGTTGTGTCACACAAATCTCAGCTATCGTGAAACCTTAGTCGGTGACGCCGCATTTCACTTGCGTCGCTTATAAGAGGTCATGTAGATTCCCGATGCAACGACGGTGTAAGTATACCACCAGTCCGGGAACATTGAAAATGCCTCAGGCGATATGTGCGTTCCGATAGCTTGCTTCTCTCCGACGCTCTGGAGGGTGACAAACATGCAGCAGCTATAGTACAATTTCCATGTGCAGATCGAAATCCTGCTAAGTGAGAATAAGCTCCCGTACCTACCTATGTAACTGGCTTAGAAGTTACTATACTATCTCCGTTTTGTTGAGATGAGGCTTGACGGGAGTGCCTGATTTGATTGGATATGATTGTCGGTGAAGTGCTACAGAATGTTTGGTGGACAGCCGAGGCTGTTGGTTTCTTACGGAGGTGCATCGCATACCTACACTCCGTAGGATTGTTGATACTACTGTATGTATGTACATTACCTGCATCTGGACTGGCTTCAGCCTCACCTTATCCTCAGTTCGCTCCGAGCAGCCGAGACTGGTTGCCTAATAAGAGGCATCCAACACTGCAGAATCGATCGACATAGCCGCGCAACGGACAAGAGTCACAATGCCGACCAAGGCTGCCAGCGGCGCAGCATGTCGAATCACCTTCGCATTTGCATTTGACGAATAGCTACCTAGTCTACCCGTCGATCATATCATACTGACCCGTGTATGCCCGTTTCCTAAATTTCTATTGGTACTATCGCGAATTTTATTAGAACGTTGTCCCTCTATTGGTTCAGCCAATCCCCCCATCTTCCCCCTCGATGAAGTGGCAGTGCTGCAGGCGAAGAGGAAAAACGAGAATGGTCCTGTGTACATACATGTAAGTACTAGCATTACACATATGGCACATACTGTACTCATAGTACTAAGGTATACATGCACCTAACAGTTAAGCCGCGTGAGTCAGACGGATCTGACAAACTCATACCCGATATATCCCTGTCAGCCGGCCGCAACAGCAGCAGTGGTACGAAGTATGTATGTACACATATGTACGCATGTTACGTACTCACAAGGCAGCATGCTGCTCTAGGCTGTTTCTCCAGAGAATTTCAGAGAAGAGAGGAGAGATCAATTGATGGAACAGGTTGCAGCGGCGCTACGGTCGTGTATCCAACCAACCTGCTACCTTGTCCTGCCTCTTCTAAGTTCTGCCTGCTCGTCTTTGTCTTGCCCACCATTTCTACCTTGCCTGATAACCGACCTGCGCAGGACATGTATCCTGCACATACATAATGTACATAGGCATGTAGGTAAGGTAGCTTAAGAAGCGCCACTGCCAAGTTGCACATGTATAAGGTAAAAAATACCTACATAGTAGGAAGAGAGTACCTATAATAGACGTAGCTTACATGTAGCTATCGTTGCCTATTGCCCTGACCTCTTTCTGTGCACGTGCCAGGAATTCTGCGGTTCATGGAAGATTAGACCGCCGTTTATACCTCCGGAGCTTGTCTCTTACCTCAACTTGTTCTACCCTTCACCTCAGCTGTTCTGGGTCTCTCTCAATCTTGTACATCTCTTAATAGCGATCATCCGCACACCATTATCTAGGTATAATACATCTCTCGTTGAAATTATTCCGGCTCTCATTTATAACCTCTCTAACCCGCCCTTCCGTCATACCCTCTCTCCTCTCCCTTCCGTCCCCGGAGGCCACTCCTGAAACCTGATAGAGGTTACGGCTTCAAGCAGCATTTTCATATACTATAAACCAATTACATTTCTCAAGAAGGAATAAAACCCTTCTACCTTATCTTGCCTTCTCCATCCACCTCGTTTTCACCACCGTCATCACCCAAGTGTATCTCTCCGCATCCCAGGTTCATTAATCCTGTCTCGCCTCATCTTGCAACGGTGGCAGCTGTGCTCACTAGCGGATAGGTGCGTAAATATAGTTCTCAAATCACCCATCTCATTTAAGAAAAAAAGGCCGGTGTCATTAAGCCGACAGCGAATACTTGTATTGCCGCGTACAGCGTGGCGACCGCACTGAGACTCAGTGCTAGCCAGAGGAGAGTAACGGTCCAAAGAGATTGTGACAGTTGGCAGAGTCAATTACACAACTGTCTGCCCACCATTATATTCCTCACCCAATCTCTCTCCTTGTCCTTCTCCCAGGCTTCTCCCCCTTCTACTGACACGGTGTGTTTCGGTAACAGAAAATCAGACCAGTCATGAGCTTCCACGAGGGTTGACATCGTTTGTCTGTGCCCACACACTGCAAGACAGGAAAAGTGAACTTCCCCGCCTTCAATACACGCCAAAATTCTTTATACCGTTTACCAATTTCTTCGAGACTCTTGTTTGCTGCTAGTCTACAATAATCAGGCGCTCCCTTGCTGGCTTGCTTGCAGGCCACAACTTGCCTTGCGCGTTGCGTAATTGGTAATAGAACTAAATTCATCATTAGGTCACTTCCCGTTGGAGGCAGCCGGTCGTGCACATGGCCTCTAACGTAGACCTCGCAATGGAATCTCAGGAAGCCAAGACCATTCCTTCGGCTGATCGCCGCGAAGGCAACATACCCAGCAGCGATGATACCAAGTCTCGCCCGGCCGAGGAATCTCAGTCGGCTGCATCCCCCGAAGCCAGTAAAAAGACCAAGGGACCCAAAGCGGACAAGAAGGCCAGCAGTAAGATCGCCAAGAAGGACAAGAAAGCAAAATTCAGTAAGTCTAAGAAGGCATCTCCTGCCAGTGAGAGCTCTTCTGGTGATAGCGAGGGCGAGATTACCAACTCATCCTCAGACGAGCCAACCGAGACCGACTCGGCATCCGAGGCTGAGGAAAGCTTGAAAAAAAAGCGTCTCCAAAAGAAGCGCCAAGAAGTCCGGAAGACCAAGAAGAAGTCGTCCAAGGCATCCAAGACAACCTCCAAGCAGGCCAAGTCGAACGTCAAAGTCTCCGAAGCCGATACAAGTGATACGGACGCTGAGGTTGACGATGACTCAGATCTCGACGACAAGGAGAGCGGCGGAAAGGCCTCGCTTGAGCAGGAGCTTGCCCAGATGCGAATACAGGTCCAGCAGATGCAACGCCAGATCGCCTCTCTTAGCTTCGCTGGTGGTGCTCCCGGAATCAACCCCTCGGTATCTCTCAATCAAGGAGCTTTTGGATCAGGTGCTCTGGGACCATCTGGTGGCCTTGGTTTCGGTGGTTTTACTCCTACCGGGCTTGGCAGTGCTGGTCTCGGCGGAAATCTTAATGGTGGTTTTAATAACCTACTTAATGATCAAATGGGAACCCTCTCGAAAGCTTTCCGTGGCGCAGGCGGAAACGTTCCACCGCCCGCAGGCCGCGGGAGACGACCCCTTCCGGGCGACCTTGGACTCGACGACGGCATGGGCCGCAGCAACCAGAACAAGTCTTCCAAATCCAAGGGTGGACGTAACGGCAAGTCAGCCACGCAGCGTCTCGAGTTCAAGCGCGTAGATCAGGTGTGGGACTCGCAGATTCATAACTACAAACTCCAGGACACGGCCGAGAATGCCAACAACTCTCAGTACGACGAGTACTTGTTTCATGTGCGCAGGACTTTCGACTGGGAAGGAAAATATAAAACTACTATTGTCGACATCAAAAGCAAGCAGCTTCGAGAAGCTCTCCAGGACGTCATTGGTAGTGTAAAGGGCGTGAGTTTGGTCGAAGAGACCCCCAAGCTAGATCCCAAGATGCTCTTCCTGTGAGTTGTTCAACCTTGTCATCTCATCATGCTCCTTTCTTGACTAGTGTCTCACCACCTCCACAGGTATCTGGAAGATATGCGGGAATATATGAACAACCTCAAGGAACTTGAGCCCGATGGAGACTCGCGCAAAGAACGTAAGAAGGTTCAGAAATGGATTGACGAGAAGCGGCGCCATCTCCGGGTCCTTATCAAGTACCTTGATGCAGACCACGCCGAGACCAAAAAGAGGTAAGCTACCAGAACCATTCCTTGGTTATTGAGGACACACCACCGTGCTCACATGCTCAATAGTCTATACCCAATGCTCGAGAATGGCCTCATCACATTCGACCTGCTGTGGGCTCTATGGAAGCCTAACACATTAGCATACACCACAACGTATGGCTCCGTTGATGAGCCGCGTGTGTTCAAGGTAGAAGTGGCGGAAAAACACTACAGCATCGTTAGGGGCGAGTTCTACTACATCGAGGGCAAGGTATGTCGTTGTCGCGGAGCCGTGCTTCCTGATTCACATGATTCTTACGTGACCATAGTACTTCGAATACGACGGCAAGCAGTTTGGCTTTGGCAGCATGTCAGAGGAGATACCCGAATTTCGCGGAGCTCGCAAAATCACCAGCTTGGGGTGCTATCCCCTCATGTACCACAAGAACGAAATTCAGTTGCGCAAAGAACTCGTCGAGCGTGGCAAAAAATTCGTCAGTCTTGGTGGTGTGCATTACAAGAGCCACCAAGGCATGGCGTACCACAAAAAGAAGAAGTCTGTCATCAAGGTCAACATTAACGGCAGGATTATGGTGGATCCGGCTATACACCGCCGAATCAATCCCAATTATCCGGTCTCTCTCGTGCGGCCCAAGGATCATGACGTCCTTAGTGATGACGAGGATAGCGATGAAGAGGGCGAGGGCTGCGGTTGTGAATCGGAAGAGGATGCCGGAGATGTCGGCGAAACCGGACTCGAGCAGATTCCGGAAGGCGATGAGGACGATGGCAAGGTCAAGTACGTGACCAAGGTTTACAAGGACAATAAGGGGCACGTGCACACTGTGCGCATACCCAAAGACTTCGTCGATTCCGAAGCACCCAAGGAAAAGCTCGATCAAGTGCCCAGTAAGGATGGAGAGGACAAAGATGGAGCTGACAAGGATAGCGAGGAGGGCGTCGGTGAGGGTGATAACGAGAGCGATCCACCGGTATTCACTGATGAAGAATACTTGATTGCCTCGCCAGTAGTCTTGGGATTTGCTTTTGCCGAGAAGCTTTGGCTCGAGTTCACCGTCTCTGGCATCAAGGAGATCTCATGGAACGAGCATGCCTACGACTCTCTGGTGCTGCAACCTAACACGAAGGAGATTGTCAAGGTAAGCTATATTGTTTAGACGTTCGAAGACCTGATTTGGCTGCTTTCAACTGTCAAGCCTTTTGCTAACGCTCTATCATAAGGCTCTCGTCGAGTCTCACAAGTACCACCCTGCGGAGAGCATCGACGACGTCATCCAGGGTAAGGGTAAGGGCCTTGTCGCCGTACTCCACGGACCGCCCGGCACCGGCAAGACCCTGACTGCGGAGGGCATAAGCGAGCTCCTCAAATGCCCCCTATATATGGTATCGGCCGGGGACTTAGGTACTGACTCGCGTTACCTCGAGGCAGAGCTGCAAAAGATCCTGGACATCTGCCACGCCTGGGGTGCCATCCTCCTCCTCGACGAGGCAGATGTGTTCCTCGAGAAACGTAACATGCAGGACATCCACCGGAATGCCCTCGTCAGCATCTTTCTGCGACAGTTGGAGTATTTCCAGGGTATCCTGTTTTTGACTACAAACCGCGTTCAGGTACGTCTTGACCCATCATGTTGCGTATCCGTCCTATTCCTTCTCCTTCTTCTTCTTCTTCTTCTTCTTCCTCTTCCTCTTCTCGCAACCGCCCCTGCTTCGATGGAGGCAAGGCGAGCTAATTGCTTGATTCTTCCCGATGGTAGACATTCGATGATGCATTTCAGTCACGAATCCACATTGCGCTGCGGTACGACGACTTGGATGTAAAGGCCAAGAAAGCCATCTTCAAAATATTCATCGAACGTGCGCGAGCAGTGGCAGGGATAGACTTGATGCCGTTTGATGAGGACGACTACACAAGTCTGGCCCGACACAATCTCAACGGCCGTCAAATCAAGAACACCATAGGCACTGCACAAGCTCTAGCTGTCAACAAGGGCGAGCCACTCAGCATGCGCCACATTCGCGAGGTCCTTAACGTGCAGCAGAATTTTGAACAGGACCTTAAGGGTGGCTCTGGGTACCAGGATGCCATGCGAAGCTACTTTTGATAGGTCTCGTTTGCTATTTTTCTCCTTTCCTACAGTTGCGGCAGCCCGCCTTCTCAGCCTAGGTATCTAAGAGAAGAGGGGGGCGAATCATGGGGAAAGATGAGCGGTGGTTATAGATAGACTACATTACGGATCCGTATTTGGATACTGCAAAAGGGAGAGAGAATATGTAATGACAGGCCTGGATGGGTTTGGTCCAATGAATCAATGAGATAGTTTTACGACGGCAAGCAGGTATGAGACATGACTCTGAGCAGCGAAGCAAGATTTCGGAATTGCACTGGCCAGGCGGCAAGACACGTTTCGAGTATTATTTGTTTCTTTTCTTTCTCTTGTCGCCTTTCACGGCCTCTTTGATTTCTGGCTTGATGGACCTGCGAGCATTTGCAAGAGGCGAAAATGAGCTTTCATAGGTATATACCTTTCAATAGCTTGTATGGATGTCGTATGAGTTTGAGGTGCAATGGTTGACGACGACGTGAATGGCCCAACTTCAATCAAGCTCATGTCTAGTACCCCATTCAGGCTGTTTCTTTGGAATATGATGAGAGAGATATAGGTAATGTGAATTAGCATGAAGCATTGGTATCATATTGACATTAGATGCCTTAGGTATCTACCTGCCCAAGTATTCGGCAAATGTGTCGTTGTAGCCCACCTGGGCTCCTGTCTCGTGAACGCCGACCCAATGCAGTCTGATATATAGGTAGGTTACCTATTCAGACACTTAGATTTAGGGACATCTCTTCGGTATTAGAAATCCATAGCGCTCTCCCCAATGCCCTCGTCATCCCCATAGTCGTCCGCGTCGCCGGCATCGAAGTATGCTTCGGCATCATAGTCGCCGCCCTCGTCGTCGTCGTAATTGTCGTCTTCCTGCGACAACTCTCCTTCGTCGTCGTCAAGTTCAACATCCTCGTCGTCAAGGTCGACGTCTCCCTTGTTTTCGTCTTCATCCTCACCGTCCTTCAGGGCGGCCTCGATGCGGGCCTTGCGTTCCCCGTCCGTCTCATGTTCGCGCCGCTTGCGGAAGGCATGACGGTCGACCAGATCCTCTTCGTCGCTGTCAAATGGGTCGTCATCCTGCATCGCGACGGCCTTTCGCTTGACGCCCCTCTTCGGCTTGAGGGGCCTGCTACTCAAGAAGCCGCCCTTGGGGCCGCCGGTGTCCTTGCCATCGAGGGTTCCCCACAGCTCCTCGGGGAAAAAGTCCTTGACGTAAGGGTCGGCGCGGGCCTTGAGCTTTGGAAGGGTGCGTGTCTCGTCAACGAACTTATGGCTATACATGGGTACGGCAACGAAGGGGTCGATGGTGGCGCGATTCTTGACGGCGAAGCGAGCGTTGATCTGGGCCTGGGTGTAGGTGCGGCGCACGGCATCGGCGGGTTTAGAGGTGGCAACATCGTCGACGGCATTGATCAGGTGCCGGTGTGTGTAAAATGGTGTACTGTGGAATGCGCGGCGGAAGGCGACAAAGGCGGCGACGGAGCGCGCCTCGGCGGTGTTGAGGGGAGGGGCAACCGGGGGGACATAGAATTTCTGTACAGACTGTCAGCCTGTGGCAATTCGCAACGGCAATTATGCCCAGAGAATGCAGCGATGGCGACCTACAGGATACGTGTCCTGGGGCTGCTCGTTGAACAGCAATCCGGGGTCGTCGCCGCCTGGCATTCCTGGAGGTGCCGTCTTGCGACCTGCTGACGCGAAGGCTCCACGGCCGCCACGGCCTCCTCCTCTGCCTCCTCTACCGCGACCTGACATTTTCAATAAATGGAGGAAGAGTTTGATGTAAGGGTGGGATAAGTCTGAGGGTTCATGTTACATGGTTCCATGAATTGCTTAATTGAATTGTGTTGATGAATGAATTCACATGCAGTTCTCAAATGTTTCTTTTTTTTTTTTTTTTTGGCCCTTCTATCCTTGCAGCTACCATGTAAGATACCCCGCAGCCAAGACGTCCCGCCCGCACTAACCATCGACCCACCAACTGATTTCTTTGTCGTTACGGAGTACGGAGTACGAACTATGCATCTAAGAAATCAGAATAATGAAAGTCTTAACCTACGTAGGTAGGTATCGTTATAACAGGTAGCTAGCCTTATTTATTAATAGCACAACACGTCAGTTGTTTTGCCTGCCTGCCCTTACCTATATCTACAGACTACATGTATCTTCTCTCAAGCTGATTATTGTCGTCTTGAACCAAACATCGTTGCCGATCATGAGTCGAATTGCCGTCAAGATGGACACTGATACCATCCCGGTAACCGGGGTTGAAGAGCTAGAAAAGCATCTGGACCAGCTTCTCGCCGATCCCACCTTATTACCAACTCACAAGTTGTTTGATGATGTAGAACTTCAACTCACCGGTAAGCCTCACTTACATAGGTCCATCTAAAGCATAGGTCCCTGATAAGCCGATCAATAGATGCCAACATCCCACCTCTCATTCCCCGGCTACTCCCCAAGATAACTGAGACCCTCAAGCAGTACCAGCAAGATCCGGCAATTCTATGTAGCTTGGCAATCAAGCTCCTTGGTCCTCTCAACTTCACTCATATACTGTCTCTAGCTTCCGAGGAGTCGCTCATACAAGCCTTGCGGTCACCAGCACCCTCCGCCAACATCCTCGCTATGACTGTTCTTGAGAAGGCCGCCAAGTCACCTGGCGACGCTGCTATTCTGGCCATGATGAACAACCTCGTCACCGACTTCTTGACCCGGTGGCTCAGCGCTCCTCAGGTGGAGGTCGGCGAAAAGGGCTCACGAGTCTTGGGTGATCTCCTCGATGTCGACTGCGATACTCGACCGCCGGATGGCCTGTCTTTGAACGGAATGGAGATTGCTGTCAGGAAGCCTCCAGGCCAAGGACTGATGTGGCGAAGAATATTCCACGACCATGACATATATGACCTTATACTGTCGCTCTGTGGGGATGGATCTCTCAGCCCCCAACAGCAGTCACTGGCCCAAGGCCGTCTACTTCGAGTCCTCCCGCGCTTGGCAGCTCTGAACTTTCGTGCCGTCACGTGGTCGGATCATGCCGATCTGAATAAACGACATGCCGACTTTAACGGAAATGGTGGATTACTGCATTTCGCTGCTCTACACATGATCGACGAGGAGGATACGCTGATGCACCTCAACCTCGTCGACTTTTTCGAGACCCTCCTAAGCATTCAGCGCATCACACCATACTCCGCCTACAAGATGGATACACTGAAGAAGCTTGTGAGAGATGCTACCGCACAGGATGACCGTCTCAGGGCGGCAATCGCCACTCTTCCAGAGCGTACAGTGCCAGAAGAATCTGAAGATCTGAGTCGATTCGTGCTAGACATCTTAAGTTAATAGTAGTCAAGACTTAAGGAGGATGCTTTCGGGCTCTTTGAGACAACGAGACAATTTGGGGCATGGTATTCGGGTATTACTTCTATGAACCCACCCAGCCAGCACTGTATGTGAGCTTTTGCATTCTAACGACCGCATCATAAGCCCAGCCCTAATGTGTACAAATGCATAGTGTCCTATCATGTGATGTGTCGTTCCAGCATTGTCAATCTGTATGTTGAGAGACGGACCGTCGAATGTTGCCCTCAAGACTGTAACCCTTCTCCTAACCCCGCTATAGGGCAAGCGGGCCGGTCAGATCAACGACCCCGTAGCTTCCGGCAATTCCATGCTTGATCACCGGATGGATGGGCTTGTCCACCTCTTTCATTATGCCGGTTACGTTCAAAGGTGAACTGCTCGGCGTCCGGTCAGCAACGGCAGCCCAGCCCACAGAGCTCGATGGTAACATCCTGGGTCCTAATAAATGGCATGCGGCCGGTATATCCCTTCACGTTAGCCATAATGGTTGCATCTATCCAACGGCCTATGGGTGGTGGCCGCCTGAAATATTCCATGTCTTCTAGACTTCTCACACAGAACTCTCGCTCCTCCTCGTTTGCTGATTCGTAAGAAAAGGCTAGCGCGGCAGTGTATTCGATAGCGAGGGGCCGCTGTGTCCTCATCCAAGGATAACACATCCATATGCGTTTGCTGTATTCTCGGCATCTCTTCGTGACACTCGGGATATAGGTCTCGAGGACGGTGGTGGCCTCTTGCAGAGTTCGACGGAGTATGATGCTGTACAATGCCTGGGTGTAGAACAGTTTCGCTGTGTCGATGTTGCGAAATTGATAACATGTTGGTAGCAGATCCGAATCTAGGAAATTCTCAACCTCGATTATGTCACCCGACTCCATCAGGGAGTTCAAGGTAGTTTCACTCTCGTGATCCAGATAATCGATGGCCGGTGTGGCTCTGAGCAAAAGCTCAGCTGCCGTCATCGTGTCTGAAGGATAATCAGAGAGGCAGCGGACCAATCTCACCAAGGTCGGCCAAACGGTCATCTCGATCCATAGGCGATACATGGCCTTGAGAACGGGTCGTATCGTACTGCCATCTATGATCTGTTTGAAAGCCGTGGTCCAGTCGTTGTACATGAACACGCTATCCCTTCCCTGCCGTACATCTTCCTGTAGCTGATCCCAACACTGTCAGCTGTTATGAACCCTGAAGTACCAAAGCGTCTTGCGTATCTTGTCCTGTAACGTACCATGTTGTAAAAATTGTCGAACGTGAGGTGGAGTCCCAAGTCGCAAAACCCTTGCCACGGGCCTCCCCTACTGATGACGGCGGTCAATCCTGCGGCGTGGCGCTCTTGATTCGCACCCCGTTCAAAATCGTACGTCAACTGGTCATCGAGTCACATCCGTTAGCCGATTTTTTTTATCATTAATTCAGCTCCAGTTCCTCCTTCAATAGACTCACTTCAACGTTCTGTAGTAGAGCCTGTGCTGCGATCGTGTCCGTCACGAGGCTCCGCTCTGGTTCTTCAAGTGCCTTCTGCAGGCTCCCCAATGCTTGGGTATATAGCCCCAGATCCAGCCACGTTTCTGGCGACAGAAAGTCTCGCTGACTGTTAGACCACGAGGTGACGACCAATTCGACCGAGTGCCGCAACACTGGGCTCTCCGACCCCAGCCGTTGTGGTATCATTCTTATCGAAGGACCCCATATCAGCAAGTCGTTGCCCGTTCCCGATGCTGCCTCTAAGCAAGCCACGAACTCGGCCGCCAACCGGTCAGACGGGCTCATCACCGGCGACGGCGTAGGCGACGGGGTCGGTATTGGCCTCCCACGCTTAGAATGCCTAGGGCGTTGCGGACGTTCTAATCGCATCCGGTGAAAGGTGCCAGTGCCCATAGCGGCTGTATACTCCTTCATGTCGATGATGATGGTGGTGCCCGGGCTGGCCCGCCGCGATAGTGGGCCTTGGATCTGTCTGCCCTCGCCGGAACATATGCTGGCGTCATCCTCGTCCCTCGATCTGGGAGTCGGCGCCTCGTTATGACAGCCGTTGACGACGAACTTATAATTGTTCCGGGCACCAGAACAGACCTTGCCGGCCCGAGCACATGCACCGCATGTCGGCCAATTTTCGTCGCACTATTGCCAAGCGTTAGATTGAATCGACGCAAGGGGGAAGCGGATGGGGTTCAAGCAAAGAGCTTACCTTGGTCTTGCGCAGCTTGCAAAACGTACAGCGATTGCTCTTCGGAATCCCAACCATGATCAAGATATCTTAGGTGGGTAACTTTTATTCTTTTGCCTCTTTTGCCTCTTTTGCCTCTTTGGATCACATTGACGCTTGCTGCAGGTACGACATACTCAGAAGGACATGTCACATCAAGTTCCAGGCCCGGTGAGGCCAGTAATTTATTAATCACTTCCAGGTATCTGGATCGTCCGCAGAGTCACATCCAATGCCGCGTCGCGTAACTACTGTGTATCCCAACTGGTCGTGATAGTAGGTGGGTCGACGAGTACCATCCTGGGATGTTCCAACGTGAAGCGCCACAATACGAGGATTGTCGTCAAGGGTCGTCAGGTCAGGGGGGGGGTGGGGTTGGTTGTTGTCATGCAGATGCCGGCACGAGTTGTGGCTCTGTAACGGTGTATCCAAGGAGCGGTCAAGGCTGGGATCCGGATTCCTTCTCCCCACATGCGCTTAAGCTCTAAGCTCTAGACAAGCGGCCTTGATTGGATTCAGCTGAAGTTGGACTGATCGAGAGGAGAGCGTCGGCCGATGATGTCAAGGGGTCAAGGAGGTTCATACGATAATCAATTCAAGACGAAGGGCGAAGTGGTAACCCCTGAGCCACGGCCGAGTCGTGACGCTTCGGCGATCGTCCAGATTGGGCTGAGTCGATTATAAATTATAGCAATGTAATCCGTAATGTCAGATTCCAATGCTTCGTAGGTAGTCGACTGTCAACTTACCTAACATACTACATGTAAGTAGATATCGGAAGCAAGACTCGCCTCCCAACTCAAAGTGGGACGTGGGACGTGTTTCCTTCTGGTACAGATCTGCAAGCCCTTCTACAGTAGTATCCACCATCCTCTCTCCGTCTCTCACGTAATCACTTAGAATTGCATGCAGCGTAGCCAGCGATCGCGTACTAGCTACGTACCTACCTACCTACCTGATGTGTTCCACTGTAAGGCTACATGACGAACCTAATACTTTGTAGGCCGGGCCGAATTGAGGCATGGAAGGCCAATGGGACTATGGAAGGCTTCGTGTCGTGAAGAATCTACTCGGATTCACCGAGAGATATCGACAGAGTGGAACGGCCCCCAAAGCTGTTTAGATAGAGCCCTTGTATGTATGTATGTACCTATGTATGTATGTATGTACATACTACCAGTAATCGAAGCGTTCTAGAAGACCTGACCATCCACATTAATCTACTAAATCCATACCACCCATGGGTCTTCTTTTCCTTTCCTGGCCATGACTTGACAGGCGGGGGCGCTGGGTGTTGATGAGACTCGAGAGGAATTGTCCAACCAGGAGGCAAGCGCACCATGCTTCCTGATTAGGAAAAGTTGTGTGCCGAACATGGTCCAAACCGTTTTGCTGCGGTAGATGGCTGTGGAAAGAGACGTCGTGAGCTACAGTACGGTCCCATGTCTTACATCGTGCCGTATGACGGAAAGGGGCCTAGATAGAGGTTATCATTCTACCGTTCTTGGTTAGGTCAGGCACCTTAGGTAGGTAGATAGGCTATTCCTTTGATCACTACTGCATCTACATTACCTACGTAGACCACGACCATATACGGATTATCTAAGTTCCAATGCTACAAATGAAACCCTAGAACAGTAGAAAGGCCTCAGCCCTACAATAGCGACAGCTCATTCGTTCGGACGAAGTTGAAACACGTCCATGCTGAGCAAGCAAGTCTCTCTCACGGAGTCTCACCGTAGACACACGCAAAATGGTTGGATACCTGGGTCCTTACCTATTCCTTGCTACGTCCTCGTGACACGACGTGGCCACGGACCGCGAATATGCCAATCTCTTGCAGGCCCATGCAGTCACTACATATGTCAAATGTACATATGTAGTAGAGATATCCCAATTCCGCTTCCTCCTCCCCTATTCCGCGTTTCCCTTTTCATCTTCAGGCCCGAACACTATATTAAGAACCGAAGTGGAGTAAGCGCAGCGTTCAACGGAGCGACACGTAATTCTGAGAAGAGAACAGGAAGTGATAGATAGGTAAGTTATATTACCTAACATCAGGCTCGATGACAATGTTGAGGAAAAAGCTGAACATATGCCGGCTAACGTGAGCGAGCAAGTTGAAGTCCAACGGTCAGACATGCCAGCCATTCAGCTGCCATTGCGAGATCATTATAGGCAGCCTATACAATTTGTCCAACAGAAGCAAGCCTCCGCATAATAATAATGTATCATTATTCCTAAATACTCTGCGAACATGCTGACCTGGGAGTGTCTTGTTGCCTAAGGTAGGTTAGGTATACATCGTTACAGAATCCAGAACAATGAGTATAAGATGGGCATTTGTTAATGTAGTATTAGCTGTCATGATTCCAGCCCTGTTTAATACCTCACTCATGAGTTATACTATGCCCAGCACGCCATAGCTATGAGCGAATGCTCTGTGTACCGAAAATCGCACCACCCACATCCCCTGCGGATCGTGCAATCGACATTCTGTATGAGGTGGTTATGCACCATAACGCATGAGCTGTACCAGGTACGCAGACCACTTCGGCTCACGCACCCGTGTTCTCTTCATTATCCGCGCATAACACTTCAAGCTCCATGCTGTAAGCAACTGAGAATTCTTGTGTAACAGCCGTGTCCTCAGATGCCGATGATGCCCTGTCTTCTTGTTTGGCCCCCAACACGTATTCTATCCCCGTCCACCTCCTTCCCAAAGCGACACACCTTAAGGTATCTGCGTGAGATGGCGCATCCAATACACAACATGTACAACCTCATCCTTCGAAATGAAACGAGCGAGAAGGGGAATATAGTAGTTAGATAGCGCGAAGGCTCTGCCATCTGGGCCCATCCCAACCAAACCCAAGATAAATCATCAGCAAGCGAGTCGTTCCCAGCCCTGCCAGCACCACCAATACGAGGTCTTCGACGCAATCTAGGGCAAGTCAGCCGCAGCTTAGCAAATTACGTAGATACTTCCGGGATGGGATCTGCGTTACATGGCAGAGAATTGTGGCTGGGTAGGAGGGAGGGTATGGTCGCGGTTCATCCCACGTGTGGCCTGCCGCACGAGGTGGTAAGTGACAGGATACATGCCTATTTATATCCTCCCAGCGGAAAGAAATAGAAAAACGAGCCAATCGGCAGGCGAAGCGTGCACAGGACTGCGTGCAATCAGGCTTGGAAATTTCCAAGGCTTGCATTGCAGATGAAGCAGGCTTGCCAAGGGATGTGACCGTCCGTGAGTCGAAGTGGGTAGACCAAATGGTTTGCAGGGGAATAAGAAAAGCTTGTTTTGTCTTGAAGGGAACAGGAGGATAGTGTGGACAAGCCCTCATCATCGCATGACTGGCTGGCCGGCTGGCGACTCTCTCGAACATAGCTGGTACGAGAGGTATCCTCGATCTATGGCGCAAAACAAAGGACCACCACAGACTCCAGAGTCAGGATCAGGGTCAGGGTCGAAGTCGGGGCAAGACTTGGTCAAATCAGGCATTTGGAACCTCACCTACCTACCCAGGTATTACACAATACATCCAATAACTCCCCTCGATCAATCTCTTTCAAGAAGAATGAATTTAGTTGTACATGCATACAAGGTAGGAGGTAAGTATGCAGAGACCACCAGGAAACAAGCACAGCTTTGCTGGAAGATGGATCCTCTCTAGTCCCCTTTCCGCCCAAACACCAAATGTGACAGAAGATCTCTATACGTCACTTCCATTTTTGTTCCTATGTCCCCCTTTGTAGCAAATCAACACTTACGTGGGCACTCGTCTGCATCATACCATCGCAGATGACCGTCTCACATGCTGGCCGCAACGTAACGTCGTGGTGGGATTATGGTATTACAGACTCACGCCCTCATTCCTCCCATGCCAACCTCTCCCACTTCCAGCTCGGCCGTTGGCGCCTCGGTTCCCGTGCCTGTGCCTGTACCTGTGCCTGTGCTGGTAACACTCTCAGTGCGGACACCTGACACGCCCTCGATCCCCAGTCCGACTTCGCCAACCCTCCTCAGGACGGCAAGCAAGGCACCCCTCAAGTCTGGACTGAGCTCCTTGCCTAGTAACTCGACGACCAGCGGGTAAAACCCACGTATGTGCTCCCCAAACTCCTTCTCAGGCCATGTGGAGTAGCCCTCCAAGACGTCGACCACGACCGGCCGCCACGCCACGATGTTTCGCTGCTGCGATTCCTCCTCGAGAGCGAGATAGCCCTTGACGACATCCTTGCAGAGAGGAACTAGAGCCTTTTCAACTTCGGGTCGACTTTCTGCGCGGGACGGTGACGTGTCGGCGAACATACGGAACAGGATCTGGATGTATGTTGCAGCCGAACCACTCTCCTGCTTGAGGAGGTTGGGCGGCTGCTTCATGAAACCTTCCCGCCAGAGTCGCATGCGCAAGTCCTTATCCTCGTTGAATCGCCTAGCGAAAAGGAATGATTTTTTGAGTAGTGCCATGAGACGGAGCAATTCCGTAGACGGAATCTGAGCGTAGACCGCGTCATTGGAGAAGAGCTCGTTGACTGTTTCGATCATGAGGAGCTGCAGCACACAGCGGGAGATGATGCGATTGAAGAAACGTCGCCTCGCCGCCGTCACTACCACCGGTTGCTGCTGGAGAGAGGAGGCAGGCTTGTAGTCTTCGAGACGGGTCGAGGCTGTGCCATTGGTCGGTGAGCGTAGGGCCTCGTCTGTGGCAGGAGAAATTTGATACGTGACAGCCGAGGGAGAGTCGGTAGAATGAATACTGCCCTTGTCGGTGCCATTAATCTTGAGTGATTTTTCGTCCGCCGATGTCTCGGTCGTGGGCGTGAGAGGCATTTCGAATCCCAGACCGTTGGGCGGCGGGGACAGCACAGCCGCCGGAGCGTTGATTGTCGCCGCGGAGAAGAGCTGGTAAGCTGTCGTCCTCTCGAAAAGTTCGCAGAATGCCCCGACGACTTGAGCCCAGTGGCCATCGGTGAACTTGGCCACATTCTGTAGGATGAGTTGCTGCAGGCAGTTGCTGCCTATCCTCGCAATTGTGTCGTTCTCTTGGCATATGCACAGCGCCAGAAGCTCGAGGAAGCGGTCCAGCATGTACTCGAGAGCGTCGAAATAATGGGTGAAGAGGATGATCATGTTGCGGAGGGCTTGGATCATAGTGGTGGAGAGCCACACAGACAGCTCCTCGTGGTTGAGAGCGTTGGACATCTCCGGTCTCGACCGCAGAACCATGAAGATAGGATAGAGCTGCTGCCTCCACAAGATGTCCCAAAAGTCTGGCGGGAAGCCACCCCCATACCGAAGTAGGGCTTCGAAAAAGTAATTTAACGCATTTGATCGAACCTCTAAGTCTTCTCCGGTCATTAGGACGTCGTGGAATGCGAACAAGATGGGGAACCAGAAACCCTCCTCGATTGAAGTGCCGCTCTGCTGCTTAGACAGGGCGTCAGGCGATCTCAACGGATTACCATCTCGACTAGACGCCGGGTTGGGTTTCTGCGAGAGCGGGCATTCTGGGGTCTTGAGCATCTTTGGTATTATCGACTTGAGCGTCTCCATCGCTTGCAGGCTCTTTTTCTGGAACTTGATGTTCTTCGAGAACTCCGTGAGACAGACGATCAAGTCTGTAAAGGCGCCCTGCGAGATGACGACGCCGAAGCGCGTCTTGTAGACAAGAGTGACATTTTCGTATGCCAAGTTCACGATGGTCTCGTTTGGATCCCGGGCCGCGACGGTGAAGACGCCAAACATTGTCCTCCAACCAGATCGAATATTCTCGCCTCGGGCCTGGATCATCTGGATCAGACACCGCAGAGCCATGTCTTTGACGGTCAAGTTGTTCGAGTTGGCCATGACATGCTCAAAAGGTTTAAGGAAGTCCTTCTGAAATTTGAAACCGGGCAGCTCTTCAATCTCCATGAAGCGCATCGACAACTGCCGTAGCGAGTCGAGAGCAAAGTACACGATCGCCGTATTGTTGTGGCATCCCACCTTGTTGAAATGATCACCGAGAACCAGCCATATGTTTGTCCACTCGAAACGGACACGAGTCATGTTGTAGTAACTGATCTCGACAATCTTCTGCAAGCTGTACGTGCGAGGAGACTCGTTAGATCCAGAAACCTTGATTTCGTCCCAGCTGACCTCGGTGAGAGCCTTTGCAAAGTGCACGATGGCTTCGCCATTCAGGTTTGCCGTGCTGCTGAAGATTCGGTCCACGCTTTTGATGACCTCGTCAGACCTGCTCTCGAGTGCGATTTCCACAGAGAAACCTCGGGCCCCTGGGTTAGATCTGTTACGCCTTCGTGTGGAGGCGGTTGATCTGCGTGACTCGCTCGTACCCGTCCTTTCGGGCGGCATGAAACGTGCTTTAGAAACATCGGGTATGGCGCCCTCGTCAACACCGCCCGTGATTAGTTGCAGCCGGTCCAGCTGGCTTATGCACATGAGGATGTCCTTCCACGATTCTTTCAGGTGGTTACCCTCCGTCTGACCTATCTCTAAGATGACTCGCAGAGCTTCGACGTTCTTGGCCAGAATCTGCTGGGGATTGTTGAGATTGGTGGTGTTCTTCAGGGCGGACATGAACGCCTCCCGCGGAGTTGCCAGGTCAAAGAGACAAGCAATCTTGATGGCTTGCTTCATCCCTTCAAGACACAGCTTGTTCACCTCCAAGTTCTGCGCCTTTTGCATCTGGCTTGAGAATGCAGAGAAGAACGACATCCAGGTCACGTCGAACATGGGACCGACGTGTCTGAAAGATGTCGCCGGTATGAACTTGATCCCTGCCTTTGCCGCATTCCTCCGTTGATTCTTGAATAGGTTCTTGAATAGCTGCTCCGAGCGAAGAGAGATTTCTTCGGACTGTTGCACATATGCTTCTCGCTGCAAGTCCCTGCCGACGTTCGACAGGGCTTGCCCAAGCCCAGCAGCAAAACCAGACGACTGCGCAGGCAGGTTGCCTGCAGCCGCCGCAGCCTCCCGCTCGCTCTTGAGTACAATCTCACTGCTGGCGATCTCGTCGTAAATGCCGACGAGGTATTCGTCCGGCAGATCAGCGTTGTCATTGATGCCTCTATTATTCTTGATGAAGTCCTCTTTGGTCATGCGCCTCGCAATCTTGGTGCTGTGGAGATCGGTGTTCAGCAGAATGACGGAGTACGCCAGGACGTAGGCCGTGTCCGCATTGGCAAAAGCATTTGGATTACCCATCACGTAACGGTTTGCAAACTTCAGCATGAATCGGTCAATCTTCTGAGCTTCGCCGGGTAGACGGAAGGACTGGAGAAACTGGCGCAAGGCATCGACAAAGCGCCGCTTGGTAAAGTTCATAGTGTCAACAAAAGCATGCATGATCTCGATGTGCCTTGTGTCGCCTTCACCAAGATATTCACCGATTTGCGCCTTATCAAGTCGATCGTCTGATAGTAGAAACTTGGCTATATTCTCAGGGGTATCCTCGGGGATGAACCCCTCCTTGAGCAGGAGCTTGATTCCCCTCTTCGGTTTGAAGTTGAACTGCCGAATAGCATTGGCCAAGGCCGTTTTTCGAGCCTTCTCTTTCTCTAGCTGAGCCGGGTCGTCCTCAACCACCGGGGTCGATGGAGCCAAGGGCGTTTCGAGGCGAGAGTTGCTGTCGGCGGCTGAAGGATCAATCGACTCTCTGATGTCATCTACCGAAGCTCGCGTGTCGCCATCACGCGATGCATCATTGACGTCTGGACGTCCAACGACAGACCAATTGACAAGCGACCGCAGAGCCTCGACAAGCGAATCTAAAGCCGTCCTCTTGATGACATACTCCCTGGGTATCTCGGACTCTGGCTCGCTGGGAGGCATGATATCTCTGATATTCAGTGGTGGTGGTAGCATGCCCCTCAGTTGCCAATCCGAGCCGTTGTGCGGATTCAGGTTCTTCTCCTCATAAAGTTGCTCCTGTGCTGCGGTGACCGGCACGGGGTTGATTGCGAGCTTCGACAAGTCCTCTATGATAGTCTGGAAGATGTTGTCAACTTGAGAATCGCAGTCGTAATTGAGGTATGTTTCCACCAGACCGCGAGGATCACCACAGAATCTGGTCAGAATGCTGATAAAGTAGAGCTTCTGGGATGGCGGCGCTGTTCGCCTAGCCAGAAGCGCCAAGTAGATCTCATTGAGGAAGACCTCTATCTCTTTCTGTAGTCACTATTATTAGAAGGTTGAAATTCTGTATGAAGCTGAGTTTGGTCTTACCTTGAATGGCGCTCGCATGAATTTGAACATGAGCCAGAAAATCTCACAGCACACCTCAAAGACCCTATCCACCGAACTGGCCCCGTTCCTTGTGATGCTAAGACAAAGGTAGAACTTGATAGCTTGAAGAAACCCGGTTGCCTCGTTGCTTTTTGTGTTGGTGATAGTGCACAAAGGAGAAGTGAAGACGAGCATGTGGTTGTTCAGAAGGGTGCGGATAAGGTGAAGTGAAATGAGCTTAGATCGCATGTGTTGACCTCGGTGATCATATAACTGGTCGGGCGGTAATACTTTAGTGGACAAGTTGCAGAACGAGCGGAAGACGAGGTATGCGTCGCGGATATAGACTTCGTCTTCAGCATCGAGAGATTCGGCTGTTTCCTCTAGCTCGGAAGTCATATCACTTTGCGTCTGTTCAGAAACTGTCCTTGCTGTCCTTTTGGGTGGCTTCAACTGTGTGACCATAGTTGGACCATCACCCAGATTCGAATCGTCAAAACTCTTTCGGTGCTCAAGATCTTTTAGGGTTAACTTGACGCCCGCCTCGTTTGTTGTCTCGGATTGTGCTATGTCTAGCGGAGTTTGGGATATGGCCTCGTCAAGCATCTCGTCCTCCTCGACGGCAATACCGTTTCCGTTGACAACGGACTCTGCTTGGTCAAAAGTGACATTGCTAGAGCTGTGTTTCAGTTTTCCTAAACTCACACGTGCTTCCTTCATGTGCAATCTTGTCTTGACGCGCTCAAATACCATGCCAACCATCTGGGTCAGAGTTCCTTGTGCAGCCTGTTGGTTTTCCGGGCTTCTGGAGAGCAGGAAGACATTGTAGACCTGGCGCACCGCCTTCAGCAACCCAGCTCCATGAACAACAATTTTATCATTCAGAACGGCGGCCAGCAGGGCCTGGACAATATGCCGCTGAACGTCGACAGGTGTAGTCTCGCCTTGGAAACAGTCACATATGGTGTCGATGGCACGGTCTATCATGGGGGCTTGCTCGGTGCCATCTTCTTGTGTGGCGCCGGTGGTGACACTCTCAGAGAAATACGACGAGGATATGAGTTTCTGTATGCTGTCGAGGGCGGTATTGATCAATTGACTACTGCCTGTCTTGGTTGCTAGTTGTAAAGGCGCGAAGACGACGTGGGGGTCGAGCAGTTGAGAGCCCCCTTCCTTGATGGCCTTTAGGGCCTTCTCGGTAAGCTCGGCGAGCTGTTTGTTCCTCTGTGCTTCTTTGGATGCGGCGACAGCCTCAAGAGAGGATACCGCAAAGACCAAGGAACTCATGGTTCGCCGGGGCCGGGACTAAGGACAAGGAAGGATAGCTGCCATTCGGGGGAGGAAACGAAATATGGTGGGCTGGTGGTTGCTAGACTTGGTATAGGAGTATTAGGTACTCAGTTCGTGGTTCGAGTTTGCTCGCAAAACGATCGTAACTACTTCGTAGAGATTCGGCGATTTGCTCAGTCTCGGCTTGTCTGCCCTCTTTTTATTCCTCTGTTTATTCAGGATGAAAGTGAGCATTCGTATTCGTCTTTACGATATATGTCTCATCACCTTGTCTACTGCTAAACGAGGAGTCCAAAAGTGACGCCCTGTATCATCAGTGGATAAGGGAGAGCGCAAAGCTTGGGAAATTGACCAAGCTGTCGTAAGGGACCTTTAATTTTTTTTGGGGGGGGGAGATGCTAAAAATCTGGTCTGGCCAAGCTGGCAATTGTTCCCCGAATCCAGGGTTGATCCACTATGAATGTGATTGATGACAAGGTCGTTCCAGGAGGCCCTAGGGACCTGTAGCCTGTAGGTGGTTAAGTAAATGCCTACCACGTCCAGTACATTAGGTATTAAGGTAAGCTGTGACAGGTGACAAGGGGCGGGATGTGTATGGCGGATAAACCAGAGCCGGACCGATGCATGGATCTCCATTGTCGTCCATCTTCTTATTTAAGCCACAGATGCCACAATACTGTATACTTAGGTACCTAATGATAAGTGGCTCGAATTCCTTATAAGGTAGCTCTCTCAATGCTTCGGGCTAAAGCTGACCACATTCTTCTCCTCTGGCCACATTGAATGAAATCGAGCTGAGAAATATAAACAGTCGAGGCTTTGCACCTTTGAACGCGCTCATGCTTTTCCCATAAACTTTTTGACCGGTAAGATGTACATACTTGATCTCTGGATACTTCGTACTTCGTATACCCAGAGCTTTATTAGTACTTATGTAAGCTACGAGTTGAGCTGAGCTGGATTTGAGCCAATCAGAAGTTGATCGCACAACGGAAATCATTGGGGAGACCCAGATTCCTTCGGATTCCGATAAGAAATCATAAATCATACCTCCTAATACTTCAAGGTTCTAAGCACCTGCGCATGTACATAGGTACATTTACAGACGAAGCAACTGAGATATATATAATGTAAAGATGTCGATTGAAATTCCAGTTGAAACTTGAGAGCCCCAAAACGGACACATACATGCAATGTTTATATCATTTGAACCTAAGGTATACAAATGAATGAACGACCTCGTTGAGCTGCTTGTCGGAGTTGCGCAGTCCGGTATGAGATGTATGTACAGTAATGAAGGTACTGGTGAGCTGCGGCGGCTCGGAGCTTCTCCCAACGGGTCTGGCGGTCCTTGTAAATAGAAGTTTTGGGGCAAGCAGGGCTGCGTTTCGCAGTAATTTTGCTGAGAGAGCCAGGTAAGACTTAAAAGTACGTACATACTGTGGAAGTGTACCCCTGCCACAAAAATAACCCGCCACCAATCAACAAGTTGTATATTCTCAACCTCTTACGAAGTATGTACATCTTGCATGTATTGACAGTACCTCCGTACATAATTTTTTTTCCTTTCCTCACATCATCTAATCGTGTCGCGCTGGTCTTCTGTCTACCCTCAACCTCTTTACCTCTACAAAACCCCAATTGGATTCGGTCATTGAATTACAGGTGCTGGCTGTTTGTCTGCTCTGTGATATTTTGACCTTTCCACTCATTTCCCCCGTCGACTTTCCCAATTAGCCCGGCGGACTTCCTCTTTTATTTTATAGATTCCTCTTTATTCCGGGGCCGGAGAGCTATTTTCCAGCACCAAAACAGTGAACATGTTCGGCGCAGTACTAAGAAGGCAGACCCTTCTGCGAACACCAACGCTCAGATCGAGCTTTATTCCCCTCGCCAGATACTATGCATCCTTCCCACCTCACACAGTCGTCAAGATGCCCGCGTTGTCGCCCACCATGACGGCCGGCAATATTGGCGCCTGGCAGAAGAAACCCGGAGACTGTATCGCACCTGGTGATGTCCTGGTCGAGATTGAGACGGACAAGGCTCAGATGGACTTTGAATTCCAAGAGGAGGGTGTGATCGCCAAGATTCTAAAAGAAGCTGGCGAGAAAGACGTCGCAGTTGGCAACGTGCGTGACTTTTTTCTTATCCGGCGATGCTTCCCCATCCTGATCTCCGGAATGCTGACGGTCTCTCCATATATAGCCAATTGCCGTCTTAGTTGAAGAAGGAACTGATGTCTCAGCCTTCGAATCTTTCAGCATTGCCGATGCTGGTGGTGACGCTTCAGCAGCCGCGCCCAAGGAGGAAAAGACCGACGCGCCGTCTGATGCTTCCTCCGCCCCAGCTCCGTCTCCGACACCCGCGCCAGAAGTGGAACAGTACTCATACGAAGGAAAGCTCGAGACCGCCCTCGACCGAGAGCCTAATATAACCCCGGCAGCCAAGCGATTGGCTCGGGAGAAGGATGTCGCCGTCTCTAGCCTCAAGGGTACCGGTCCTGGCGGCAAGATTACCGAGGACGATGTCAAGAAGGCTGCTACAACAGCGGGATCTGCCGCCTCCCCTGCCGCCTCTTACGAAGATGTCCCCTTGTCTAACATGCGCAAGACTATCGCCAGGCGTCTACAGGAGTCTTTCAGGGAGAACCCTCACTTCTTCGTCAGCAGCTCGATCTCGGTTACCAAACTACTGAAGCTCCGCCAAGCTCTCAATAGTTCTGCTCAAGGCAATTACAAGCTGTCCGTCAACGACTTCCTCATCAAGGCTATAGCTGTCGCTAGCAAGAAGGTTCCGGCTGCCAACTCGTCGTGGACGGGTGACTCCATCCGCCAGTACAACACCGTCGATGTCTCCGTCGCTGTTGCTACCCCCAACGGTCTGATCACCCCCATCGTCACCGGTGTTGAGGCTCGCGGTCTGGAATCCATCTCTTCCAAGGTCAAGGAGCTGGCTAAGAAGGCTCGCGAGAACAAGCTCAAGCCCGAGGAGTTCCAGGGCGGCACCATATCCATCTCCAACATGGGCATGAATCCTGCTGTTGATAACTTCACCGCCGTTATCAACCCCCCACAAGCTGCTATCCTGGCTGTTGGTACCACCAAGAAGGTTGCCATCCCTGTCAGCGGAGAGAGTACTGAGGTCGAGTGGGATGACCAGATCACCGTGACGGCCAGCTTTGACCACAAGGTAGTTGACGGAGCAGTTGGTGCTGAATGGATCAAGGAGTTCAAGAAGGTTGTCGAGAACCCTCTGGAGTTACTTCTATAAAGAAAGAAGAAAGTGGGAAATCACCTACCCAGGGGCGTCAGGGCATGATTGGCCTATAGACATGGGATGAAATCCATTTGTAGCATTATGCCGCATGACTTGTAATAATAAATTCCCGCAAAAAGTGAACATTGGGCGATGGGCCAGATGCTATATAGAGTTGATACGAGTCTACGATTTATAAGATGTGGCAAAGAAGCTAAGAGGACTACCTCCCAATGGATTGTGATTCAAACTGTCGCTTCCTGGCTCATCTAAGAATTGAAGTCACTGTAAACTTAGAGTGGAAGAGAAGACTATTTGCATGCTACTGTGTGAAATCTTAGTTAACTTTCGCCATCATGCCCGCTTCGGTCTCTCAGCTTCACTCTCTGATTCTTCCTTGGCAATGTCGTCATCATCTTCCACGACTTCATGCTCCTTACGGTCTCCATGAGTCTCAGGATCCCGGTGAGGAGAAACATGCTCAGAACCAGGTCATTCGTTCCTCAGTCCAGCTAACACGGAGTTTAATCCAGCTTTGAGCTGCGGTGTCCGTGCCTGTTCGATGCGTAGTTCTACCTCTTGGATCTTATCGCGAAGCTCTTTTACCTTCTCGTCTTCGTCGTCCTCTTCTCCATCTTCGCTTATGTCGTCTTCATCATCACCGCATTCTTCTAGGAGGTCAGTGCCAAAAGCCATTGCAAATGCCTGCGCCATACCAGCATCCTTGATAGCGAAGACAACATGCTCGACCACCCCCCACGACTCTGTCACCCTTTCTCCCCTGCCCTTCTTCTCCCTCCCTTGAGTTCCCTTGCCACTCTCCTTGCCACCACCGAGCAAAACTTTTCTCCAGGCGCTCGCGATCTCGCGGACGGGATTAGCATACGCGCCGCAACCCCACGCGCCTAGCACTACCTTCTTCACTCCCTTGGAAGAGAAGACCCGCATGAGAGCGCGCATCTTCCGAATGGCCATCTCCCGGTCCACCGGGTTTGCGTACCGAGTCCATCCCGATTCGGCATCGACCTCGATCTCAGGTAGCCGTAACATGGCCGCGGACGCGACGTCGACGAACCAGCGCTCAGGCTTCGGGAGCACCGCATCTCCATCTACGTGTTCACCATATTTCGCTTCGTCACCCTCCATTACTGTCTCCGCCTCGTCATCCGCTTCACCAGTCTTCTTCGGGTTTCGTTTCCTGCTCTTGCAATTGCTGGCTCGCGACGAAAATGGACCTCGAAACACGAGCACGTCCGGGGTTAACACGACACCCAGCTCCGGTAGGCGGTAGAACTCATCGCGCAGGGCGGGAAATAGCGTCGTGCGGGGGCACAGCGACGCTTCTTCTTGGCCCTGCGCACCGATCAGAAACCCTCCTCCGGCCGACAATGGGGATGCCATGTTGAGCACGCCTACGCGGGCTACTTTGTTTGATCTGTCCCGGCGCAGTTCTTGTTTCTGGTCCGGGGGAAGAGTAGACGATGCTGATGTGGGGACGAGGAGGAGCGAATACGCTGCCTCCAAGGTATCCGCGACGCAGAGCGACACCCTGGGCCTGAGGCCGTCGCTACTGCTGCCTCCCTCCCCTTTTGCTGCTTTGCCAGTTGCTGCTGTCCCTCGAGGACCAGCAGGCCGAGGCGTAGGCATGGGGTCGACAATGAGCTCAGATGCCTCGACACCCTTCCGGGCGCGCGGGTGCGCTGTCAGCATTGCCGGAATGACCTTATTAGCTGTGGTTTTATTCCGCTTAGCGCGGGCGTCGCGACGGAAGCCGGCAGGCGGTCGGCCCGTAGACGATTCTGTGCGTCCCATCGTGACTGTGATTAATCCAGGTACTAGTATTTTGACTGAGCCACGGCTTAAGGTAAAAAACCTAGGTCAGTTTTCGAAGAGATTTTGGTTATGAAAATGTAGCTGTGTATAAGTCGGAAGGAAAGAAAGCCGAAAATTTGTCGGTGGGTGGGCCAAGAGGCCATCCAAGGTGGGCTCAGCATGACGTTGGAGGACCTTGATCATCTGAATGGTTGGTTCGTATCATACCGTTCGAAGAATCATGGGTGTATATTGAATTGTTTTTACTACATACCTTACTGTAAGAATAGCGTAGATACTTGTGCCAGTCAAACCAATCTTGCTGTTAGGTTTATCTACTCGTAGATGTGAATAGTATACAGATTATACCTCTCGATGTGTTGTTAGACCCAGACTCGGACAAACATATATAGTTCATTGTGTCGTTTGTCGTCTAATTTGAATTTGTAACATCATATGGCATCTCGTATAGATGTAAAATTAATTTTATTTCCAAAAGGATCACGCTCGACGTGTAGCTAGGGAGATTATGGGTATCTATAATATTGGCCTTTGCCATCCATCTATGCATTTGCCCTCCCTCACATTTAAACCAAGTATCGAAATCCTTTCTGCATCCGGAGAGCCTCGTCGGGGCTGTCCATGTGTTCCATCTCGGCCGTGCGCGCCGTGACGTCGGGCTGCGTCTCCCACGCCCGCTCGCCCTCCTCAAGCTTGTGGTTGAGGTTCGCCAGGATGGCACGGAACGCGAAGCATCCGATGATAGTCAAACCAAACATGGCTGTCACGATGCCGTAACTCTGCCGGTACCCGTTATCTTTCAGGTTCCACACGTAGCTTCCCGCCACATTCCCCAGCTGTGAGAAAGCATTGATCAGCGCAATGGCTACTGCGCGCTTGGCAGGAGGGCGCGGGAATGACGAGCTAATCCAAGAATAGAAGACGATGAACCCGGCGTATGCACTGGCTTGGAGGAAGAGTGCCACGTAGCGGGCTGCTACGTTGAGAGTTGACATGCTGATGATGAACCCAACAATTCCACCAATGATCGGGCCCGTGATATGCCAGAACTACCAGCCGAGTTAGCCTCTGTTGTAGAGGAGCATAAGACACTTTGAGATGGAAGTAACCAACCTTCTCTTGAGTTCGGTCTGCGTGCCAAGCATTCAAGAGCGAGACAATGCAGGAAAAGACCCAAGGCGGTGAGCTCATGAGTAGAGTTGGGACGTAGTCAAATCCGAGCGTCCCGGTGAGTGTGGGCTGCGCATCAGGGTCAGTTCATATATTGCGTGAGCCTTGCGTGATGATTACATACGAAGAAGGCATTGAATGACAGGCCAACAACATACGCCGTGAACGTTAGCATCATAAGGTAAATCTTAACATCCTTGACGGCCATAATAAGACCGTCGAAGAGACCCGCGTTGGCTCCGTCGATATCAGCCTCGCCAACGTCCTCAATCATTCGTAGCTGTGCGACCTCGAGCTCCTCGGCGGTGAAACCGCGAGAATTATGCGGTAGATCGGGAAGGACGAAACCCGCAGTGATAGCGATAGACATGGTAATGGCTCCTTCGATCCAGAAAAGCCACCGCCAGGCGGCATGGCCCATCACGCCCTGCATGTTCGACAGAACTCCAGCTCCAACAAGCGCTGAGAAAGCATTGGAAATGATGTTACCACAGAACAAGATGGCGTTCCGTGTCGTCAACTCCTTTCGGGTGTACCACTTGGACTGGATTAGAAGGGCTCCGGGAAGGAAGGCGGCTTCGACGAAACCTAGGAAGAATCGAACCAGAACCATGCCGGTGAAGTTGTTGGTATTTCCGGTAAGCGTGGATATGAGACCCCAAAGCAGCATGGCGCACGAGATGTAGAGAGATGGTCGTTCGATACGGTTGATGTATATGTTGGAAGGGACCTGCATTAAGATGTACCCGACATATAGAATACTGAGACAAGTGGCATATTGGGTCTGAAGAGTTATTAGCACTAGGGGATAGGCGTCTTTGGCGAATTTGACATTATCAAAATAAATACTTCTTGATAGGGGGAGAGCATACATCATCGAGATTCAAGTCTATTCCGTGTTGTATGAGCATTTATCTCACTCCCGGACAATGAAGAGTAGGTATATGCTCACCTGTCTGGAGACCCTTCAATCGGGCACTCGCAATGTTATTACGGTCCAGATAGTTAAGGATATAGATGAGGACGAAGATGGAACATCGCGCGTCAAGCTTGCGCTTCAAGGATTTCTCTACCCGCGCGCGGTGAGCGGGCTCCATCGAGCTCGCAGCATTGAATTTCCCATTGCTCTCAAGCGTTGTCGTGTGCTCCAGCGCTTCCACATTCTGCTTCGCGGCAAGCCCTTCAGCTGGACCGGCCCGTGTGATCTCGTCAACCATTTTTCCGTAGTTTTGTTGTCCTGGTGGGTGTACGACTATGAAAATGCCGCAACGTAAACCCAAGATGACTCAGCTAAAGAAGGGAATCGGACGGGTTACGGAAATGCGCAAAGAAGAGGACTCGGGCGTCATCGAGGTTCTTATCAGATCATCGTCCCGAGAGCGCTCGTCCCATGGACAAGACCGACAAGACCCCGGTACCTAGTAGCACCACATGCGGCCATGTGAGTAGCAGAAGCTTAAGTGGAGGCCGCTACAGGGGCTGCAGGAACTGCAGGGGAGGGTGAGCTTGACTCTACCCATTGGAGAATCCATGATGCGGGGGCAAACTGCTAGGCCTGGACGAAAGGAATCGTGGCGACGGCGAGGCTCTTCTTCGGTGTCTTCTGGGGGCCCCAAGATGCTGGAGAAGATCACCTCGTAGACGGGCCGGACTCCCAGGCTACTATTCTGCTACGGGTAGCGTTGGATGGCTCGGTAAGTAAGCAAACGTAACAGCAAACGGCTCCATTATGTAACTCGGGCAGTTATCTGACCGCCAACAGTTGATCATAAGAGAGTTTTGTTTTGCTATATGGTTCGCCGGTAGGTAGCAGAGTAGCTGAATCGGCATACGATAACCCGGGGATACTTACCTACCTGCCTACCTAGGTAGACTAAGCCGTAGGAACCCACCTCAATACCTACAGCACAGAGAACTTTTATGATTCAAACAATCAACAAGCATCACCGCAGATCCGGGGATTCGTTTTGTTCGATCCATAGGTATGCATGAAATGGTTTCACTACATATATTCAATGACACGAGGCCCAGAATGCCCAGTTGCAGAGGAAGAAAAAGACCGTAAAGGTGACATTGACAAGCCGTGGTAGATTCGCTTATGCAAGTCAACTTCGGTAGCTTCCGTGAACAGTGACATAGACGAACAGAGAAGCGATTCCCAAAGGCGTGACCGAGTGGTGGAACTGATCACTCATTTCTCCAAACATCACCATCTTCGGGAGTTTGCCGGTATGGATATGGGCGACGTGGAGAAGAGACAGATAATCAACACAGGCCGGCCTTACTTCGTACTGTGGTTTTGATTTTGCAAGTACTACCTATACCTACCTGCCTAGGTACCTTAGTAATCAGACACACTTACAAATACAAATTCCGGTTAAGGTCGGGACGGGATGAGTCTTGGCAAAGCTTGTAGGTAGTGACATGGAGTGGATTACCATATAATAGAAAAGGGTTATATTCTTTAAGTTTTTTATGTTATTATATGGGTGGGTAATTTAGCCTTTTTTAAGTATGTTTGTTTTAAAGTTATATACTTAGCTTTATATATGGTTAAATTTTTTATTAAAACGAAACGAATTTAACGAAATAATTATTAATAATTATAAAATTTATAATAATTTAATTTTTAATAATAAAATTATTAAATATAAATATTATAATAACTTAAAATTATAACTTAATAATAAATAATTAATCGGTTAATAATTACTTTAAAATATATAATTAAAAGTTTAACTTATAAATGAAAATAAAAAAAATGAAAATTAATTTTAAATTAATTATTTTTAAAATAATTTCCTTTTAATATTTTATCGTTATTAGTTTTTTTTAAGTTATAAATTTAATTAATAAAAGTTAATAATATAATTTAATATTATTAATATATAATTTTTATTATTTAATGTAAATAATTAAATTAATTATTTAAATAAATATAATTAAAAAAATGCTAGTAATTTTTTATAAGCTTTATTATTTTAATTAAAGTTTATTAAATCGTTTTTTATTATTCTTTATTTTAATTAATTTTTATCGTTTATATTATTTAATTTTAAAATTTTTATTTTCGATATTTTTTTATATTTAATTCTTTAATTAATATAAATAAAATTAATAAAAGGTATATTTTTTATTAAAATAAAAAAAGTGTTTTTATATTTATATATAATTAAAGTTTTACTTTTTTAATAATTATATTTTAAAATAAAGTTTATTTATAAAAATAATTATATTAATATTTATAAAAATTAATGTAATAAATTAAATTTACCATTTAAAAAGTATTTTAATTAATAAAAAGTTTATTTCTTTTATTCGTTTAATATTTATTATTTTAATTATTTATTTAAAAATTTTAAATTATCGGTTTAATTTTTTATATTTTATTTTAAACGCTTATTTACGTAATTATTTTTTTATTTTTAAACGTTTTATTTAATTAATTTATATAATTTTAATAAATATATTAAGCTATAAATTAACCAGGTTTTATATTATTTAAAAAATACTCGATTATTATTATTATTAAAATAAATGGTATTATCGGTATATATTTATTATAAATAATTAAAAAAAAAAGTAATTACCTTTTATATTTTTATAATTATTTATATTAATAAATTTTAAACGTAAAATCTTATAAAAAATTAAATAAAATAATTTATAATAATTAAATTATATTTAAATCTTTTTAACTTTATTAATAAAATAAACTTTAAGTTATTTATTTTTATTACGTTTTATAAGTTTATAATTACCGTTTAAATAAATGTTAAAAAAAAGGGTGTGTTTATATAAATATAAAATATAAAATGTAAGTTATAACTTATAATATTTAAATTTATTATTAAATTATTAATAAAAATAAAGCTATTTAAAAAATGTTACAAAAATACTATAACTAATAATTTATTTCCTTTTTACCTTATATATAAAATAAAAAAGTGTTTTATAAAAAAAAAAGTAATGATAATAATATATATATAATAATGTTTTAACATTAAAAATCTTTTCTTTTATTTTATAATAATATTATTATAATAAATAAAATCCTTTTTAATTTTATTAAACTTATTCTTATATACGTAATATTAATATATTATTATTAATAAAGGTTTTAAAAGCCTTATTACTTTTATTTTTTATTAAACTATTAATAAAGTTATTTTTTTTATCGATTTAATAAACTTTATAAATTTTTTATTTTTTATAGCTTTATTTAAAGGTTATAATGTTAATTATAAGTTGTTTTTCTTTAATAGTTTTTAACTTAATTAAATATTTATATAAGGAAAAAAAGTCCGTATATATAATAATTAAAATTTTAAAGATTTTTAATTACGTAAATATTTAAGTGGTTATTATTTTAATAATTATTACGATATTTACGTTATATATTATAACGTAAATTTTATTAATTAATACGCTTTATATAATTCTTTTTAATTTAATTAAACTTTAATATATTAAGTTTTTTTTAACGGAGAAATTTTTATTTCCTTTTATTTCGTTAATTAATATTATAATAAATTTAATTTATAATAATAAATTTTAATTGTTAACGAAGTTTATGTTAATAAAAATAAAAACTTTGGTAATCTTTAAGTTAATAAGAATATATATAACACTTTTACTTATATTCGTTTTTTATTATTCGAGTCGGTTATTAAATTTTATAATTATTTTTTTATTTAACTTAAGGTATTATATTGTTTATAATAAATTAAACGTTACCTTTAATTAATAAATTATAGTAATGTAAGCTTTTTTTACCCTTTATTTAATATATTATTATTATTATTTATTAAAGGTAGCTATAATATTAATAAATTTAATCTTTATTTTTTACCTTTTTTATATAATTAATAAATTATCGTTTTTAATTATTAATATACTTTTATTAAATAAGAGGGGTCTTTTTACGTTAAAGAATATTTTATTTTTAATTATTAAATTAACTTTTTATAACTTGTTTTTTTTTATATTACTAAATACTTTATTAAGTAATCCGATTATATTATTTATTTATAATTTAATAATAACGAATCTATTATTAAATAACGATATAAAAAGGTATAAATTATATATTAATATAATTATTTTAAGTTTATTTTTATAATAATTAAAATATATTACTTATTAATGGGTTTTAATTTTTATAATTCTATATAAAGGTTTTTTAATAATTATAATTATATTTATAAGGTATTAATAGGTTATTTTTAATAATAATTTAATTAATATAAGTTTATTTAATTTAATTACCGATTAAATGTATACTTAAATAATATTTTTAAACTATAAGTGTATTCCTTTTTTTAATAACGTTAAAATAAAAGCGAATATAATTTTTTAACTTAATTATTATATTATTAAAAACTAAGTTAAAATAAACTTTTTATTAATATTAATGTATCTTTATATAATAAGGTAAAATTTTTCGTAAAAGTAGTTTATGTTTTTATTTTTAATTTTATAAATAATTTATAAATTAAAGATTTTAATTTCGTTATATTTTAATTCGTTATATTTTTTAAAAGAAAATATATTACGTTTAATTAATGTTTTAATCTTTATAATATTTAATGTTTTAAATAATTTACCGTTTATAAAAATTAACCCTTTCTTACGTAACTTAATTATTAATTATATATTTAATTTTTTTTTTATAATAAATGGGCTGTATTATTTTCCTTTAACTTATTTTTATTTTTTAATAGGCGGTTATAATTTTTACGGGTTATTAATGGTTTAATTAATTTAAGGATAAATTTATTATAATCGTTTTATTTTTAATTTAAATTTAATTAAAGTTTAAATAATATTAATATAATATTATTATTAAAGTATAATTTAATTACAATTATTTTAAAGTTTATCGGTTTTTTATTAACTTTTATTATATATGTTTCCCCGTTTTTAATTAGTAGTTAATATAGTTCCATTTAATTTTTATTTTTTTAATAAATATAAACTTAAAATTATAACAATAAGTTTAATATTATTAAAATATTTAATTTATTCTATATTATTAAAGTATCGTTAATTTAACGTTTAACTTTAAGTTTATATATTTTAATTATTATTTTCTTTATTACGGTTACTTTAATTTATATTAAAAATGTATTAAAGAATATATTAATTATTCGTAAATATACGCCGAATATTAATAATGTTAATATTAATTTATTTAAGCTTATAATGTTATTTATTATTTTAATAATTATTTATAAAATATAAGTTAATTTAATGTTAATTTTATATAAATTATTTTTAATAACTTTATATACTTAATATAAAGGTTTATAATAACGTTTAAATTACTTAATTAAATTATAAGCTTTAACGGGAACTTTTTTAATTTTAATTAATAATAATTTAATATTTATAATAAATTTATTACTTATAAAGTTTTTACTTATATCGAATATTAAATGGTTTAAAAAACTTAAATATATATTAATTTATATTATTTTTAAGGTATTTTAAATATATTTAACGGTTATATTATTTAAGAATTTAACTGCTTAAAACGAAATTACTTTATTAATAATATATAAAGTAAATTTTCCGTTAATATATATAACGTTTATATATATATTATAATTAAAATTAATATTATCTTTAATTATAAACTTAAATTAACTTAAAGCTTTATTATGTAATTAATATTAATAATAATATTAAATAATCTTTTTAATTATTTTTAAATTAATATTATTAAACCTTACTTTATTTAAAACTTAATATATTTATATTATTATTAAATAACTTTAACGTTTATATATAAGCCGTAATTTACGTTTTATAAGGTAATAATAAAATATTATAATGTTTATATTATTTAATAAATAAAAAGGATGTTTTTATTTTTTTATAATAAAGTATTTATTTAATTTATAAATAATTACATTTTAAAAGTTATTAAAATAAACATTAAAATTGTTTATATTTTAAATATAAAGTAAAAAAAGGGTGTTTTTTTTAATAATTTAAAAAATTGTTATATTAAAAAAAGTTAATACATTTATTATACTTAAAATAAAGTAACCGGGTGCGTTTTTAAAACGTATTTTTTTATATTTTATTATTAATTTATTAAAACTTATATTAAAAAAAAGCCATTATAATACATTAAATTATAATTTCTTAGCAATTAAAATATTAATTACTTTTATATTAAATATAATACTTTAAAATATATCTTTATATTTATTTTTTAAGTAAAATTAAAAGGCAAGTTTTTAAAGTTTTTTAAGTAATATAAATACATTTAATTAAGTAAATATATAATATATTACTTAATTTACGAGAATTTTTATAATATATTAACCATTAATAAGTTCGTATATTATAAAAAATATAATGAAAAAGTTTAATAAATAAATTTAATATATAAATATAGTTAAAGTATTTTAAAAAAACGGAGATATTTAAAATAAAAACTTTTTTATAAATTATATATTAAAGTTAACGTTTTAACCGTTATTATTAATAATATAATTAATGTTATTTCTTTTATATTTATATAAAAATATTATAAATATTATTTTGGAATTATTATTTTTTATTTTTTATATATATTTTCGTTAATTTTTATAGTTAACCTTTTATTTTATTATAAGATATTTAATTAATTAACATTTTGTTTTTTTATAAATAAAATATTTTTTATCGCCGTAATATAATATTTTTTTAACATTTAAAACATTTAACTTTTATAATTTAAATAAACCTTTAAAAGTACCTTATTATTCGCTACTTTATTTACTTTAACTTTAACTTATATTTTTAAAAATTTAATCCGTTTAATATATTTCCTTTAATAAAGTAAGGTATATTACGGTGAAAAGTATTAATGTTTAAACTAAAAGATCGTATTAACTTTTAAATTTAACCGCGTTTTATAAGTTTAAATATATATTTTTAAAATTATTTAATAATTTAATAATTATAGTTTTAAATGTAAGATGTTTTTAAATTATATTAATTAAGCCTTTTTTAAAATTAATGTAATACTTATAATTAATAAAAAGGCTTTTATAAATTTATATTACTTTTAAAATAAAAATCTTTAAATATATTAATAAATCCTTATTAAAGTTTTCTTATATAATTATAAAAATTATAATTAAACGAAATTTTTATAAGTATAATTAAAAGTTTTTTTTTATATAAAAAAAGTATTTTATATGTTTAATAATTTTTTTAAAAGTAAATAATACTTTAATAAAGTAATTATAATAATATAATTAAATATAACCTTTAAATATTATAAAGAAGGCATTTTTATATTAATTGGATTATATATTTACCTTATAATATATATTTTTAAAATATTTAATTTTTTTATTAAATATATTATATAAGTTACTTTTAAATTTATAAGTTTTATTATAATATATTTTAATAAAGTTTATAAGTTCTTTTAATTAATTATAAGTTATATTAGTTTAATTTAATGAGAAATTAAATGGATTTAAAGGAAAATAGGAAAGGTTTAATTTAAAGTTTTATTTAAATGAACTTAATAAGTTAAAAGGTTTTAATAATAATAATTTAAACGGGGGATTTAATAAATTAAGTTTAAGTTTAAGTATAAAACGTGTTAAATTAAAGGGAAAATTAAATAAATTAAAGGTATTATAAGGATTAAAATTTAATTAATTTTATTTTAATTATTATAAAAAATTTAATTAATTTAAAACCGGTGTAATTTCTAGTTTTTAATTATTTACCTTTTTTATAAAAAGTTTCTTGTAATATAAATTACTTTATAAAATAAACGTTTTAAGTAACCTTTTTAATTTAATAATTATAAAGTTACGTAAAAAATGTAAGTAATTTTTAATAATTAAAATGTTATATAAATAGTTTATATTTTTTTAATTAAATTTATTATTAATATAAAGGTTATATTAATATAAATGGTAATGTATTATTATTTAAAAGTTATAATTAATAACATTAAAATACTTTATAATTTATCCCGTAAAATTATTATAAAAGAAATTTTAAAAGGCTTTATTATAATTTTAATTTTTATATAACTTAAAACTTTTTATTAAATACATTAAAAGCTTATTATTATTTAATAAATAAGTTTTATTAATTAAGTTAATTTTAACGCCGGCTTTATTATAGTTAATATAATTTAATTAATCTTTTATTATAATAAATAAAAAAAAGTATATATATATATATTAGAATAAAAATTAAAATAAAAAAAAATGTGTAAAAAAAAGTAAATAAAGTAAAATTATAAATTAATATTAATAAAATAAAAAAGGGAAGAATTTTAAAGTTAAAAAAAAAAAAAAGCTTAATGAAAATTTAAAGCTTTTAAATTTAAATTTTAAAGGACTTAAGTTTATATTATTAAATATATAAACTTAAATAAACTTTAAATTAAATATTTTATTAAATAAAGTTTTATAATAATAATATATTTAATGTTCTTATATTTTAATAATGTTAATTAAAAAAAATTTTACGTAATAAATACAAGTAATTAATATTTATATAACGTTAAACTTATATAGTTAATTATAACGTTAAAAACTTTTAAATTAATATAATTAAACTTTTTCTTTAACGCTAAAAATAAAGTAAATAAACTGTCTCGTTTTTTTTTATTTAAACGTTAATAATCTTTTATTAATGTTTTTTTAAACGAATCCTTACTATTTATTATTTCTATAATAATTAATTAATGTTAAAAAAAAAGTATATTTATATAAATATAAAATATAAAATATAAACTATAACTTATAATATTTAAATTTATTATTAAATTATTAATAAAAATAAAGTTATTTAAAAAATGTTATAAAAATAATATAATTAATAATTCACTTCCTTTTTACTTTATATACGAAATAAAAAAGCGCTTTATAAAAAAAAGAAATAATAATAATAATATATATATAATAATATTTTAATAACAAGGTTAATATTTATAAGTAATTTATTTTTTATTTTTATATAAATATAATATTAAACGTAATAATTTTTCACGTTTTTTTATTAAATTAATTATTAAAAAATATTAATAAAATTATAAATAATAATAACGGTTATATAATATTTATAATAATTATATACTTATAAAAATGTTACATTAATTTTTATTTTAATAAAATATTCGAAAAATTAACCGTTTCGTTTTTACCGTATTAAATACTTATAAATTAATTTATATAAAATTAATAATTTAATTATTATATATTATTAATAATATAAAAAATTAATTATTAATATAAGTTTTAATATAAAATATTATATAATATAAGTATATTATTTTTTATTTATATAAAATTTAACTAAATAAATTAAAAATTTATTTACTTAAAACTTAAAAGTTATAAATAAAATAATAAAAACTAAAATAAAAAGGTTAAATATTAACAGTTTTAAAATTTATTATACTTTATTTAAATATAAATAAAAAAAAAGTTTTTTATAATTAATATATTCCGTTTATTAAACTATTATACCGGTTAATTATAATATTTTATTAATTATTTTTATAATTTTAAAAATGTTAAATTAATAAATTATTAAAAATTAATACTCTTTAAATTAATTAAATTAAATTATAATTTTCTTTTTTACGTTTAAATTCTTACTAAAAATACTTAATAAATTATTATAATTTATATAAATAAATAAAAAAATTAAAAATTTAATAATTAATTAATAAATTTTTATTAAATATTTAATTACGGTTAATATCTTTTAATTTTTTATAATATATTAAGTTTTTATATTTAAAAATTTAAAAAATAAAAATATAATTAAAGCTAATAAATCCATTAATTTATTAATAATTTTTATGCTATTTAATAAGTTTAATAATTAAAAAAATATCTTTTTACATTTTATTTTTAATACGTTTATTACGAAGTAAAATTATTTAATTATATTAAAATTATAAATTACTTAAGTTTAAATGTTTTTATATATAATTATAAAAGTTTTTTTTATGCGGGTTTTTACTTAAATAATTTAAATATAACCTTTTTTTAAATTAATTTTTTACTTAATAAAATGGTTTTATATTTTAAATAAATATAAACGTTTTTTAACATTTTTATTAAATTAATTTATTTTAATATAAAGATTTTTAAATAAAAAAGTAAATAAAAAAACCTTTTAAGCTTTTTTTTATTTTAAAAATAATAAATTAAGTTTACTTATTTAACGAATTAATTTTTATATTTAAAAAAAGGTTTAACTTTTCTTTTAAATAATTTAAATTTTAAGTTAATAATATTATTTATAAAAAGTAATATTTTTACTAATAAAAGTTTAATCCTTATAAATATAATTTAAAGAAAATAATAAAAGTATAAAAAGTTAAATAAATAATCGAAAAATATTACGAATATATTATAGTTATTAATAAATAAATTAAAAGAAATTCTTTACATTAAGTAATATTTTATTAACTTTAAAAATATTAAACTTAAAATTTTATATAATAATAATTATTATTTAAATTTTAAATTTTTAAAAACATAATAAATATAAAAAAAATTAATTATCCTTTAAAGTATTTTTATATTTAATTATTATTTATTAAAAGTAATAAAAATAATCTTTAATTAATTCTTTTTTTAAATTAATATTATTTAATATTTATAAGTTACGTTTATTTAAAAAAAAACGTAATAATTACCTTAAATTAAAATTATAAATAACCTTTTTTAATTATATATTAACTATTAAAATTTAATGGTTATTAAATTAATTAATTAATAATTAAAAACGATCCTTTTATTACCATTTTTTTTAAAAAAAACTTAATATAAATTTCTTATAATAAAATACCTAAAATAATAATTTTAACTGCTTTAAATTATAAAAAAATTTAATTAATAAATAACCATTTATTAATTATATAATATAATTATTTAAATCGATAAAGTTTAACTTTAATATTTACCATTATAATATATTCCATTAAATTTATTTCATTTAAATTAATAATAGCTTAAATAAAGTAATTTTTTTATATATAAATTAATTATTATATTTTAAACCGTTATTATAATATTTAAACGCCAACTTTAATAATTAATTTAAAAAAATCGAACCATTTAATAATTAATTAATTTAAGTTAATATTTAATGGTTATTAAAATAATTATTATTAAATAATTAACCGTTCTAATTAGCTTTAATTAAAAAATCACGAAATTACTTATTTAGTTATATTTTTAATTTATTTAAAAACGTATAATAAAACTTTAATAATTACAAGTATTATTATTTATAATTTATAACCGTTAACATTTATTTAATTTAATAAATTTTAATAATTATTATTTTCGTTTATAACATTTAAAATAAAGATAATATTATCTTAATTATTTAACCTTAAAACTATATAACCTTCGTTATTATATATACTTAATAATAAAATAATTTTTTTTATTAATTATTTATATTTAATAAAATATAACTTATTATTAAATTTAATAATATATAAAACGTATAAAACATTTAATTTTATAATTTATTATTTATATAAAAAGTTATAAAATTAAATTATTAATATAATAAAAGTTAATCCTTTTTTATTTATTAAAATATTAAATAAAAGTCTTTATATTAAAATATTTAAAAATAAGTTATTATTAAAAAGAATATTTATTAAATAAATGTTAAAAAGTTAATTTATAATTTATAAATTTATTTTTAATATATTTTTATTAATAAATATTATAATAATAAATGTTAAAACTATATTTTTAACTTATTATTTTTATAATAAATAAAAACGTTAAATAAATAATAATATTCTTAAAAAATTAACGAAAAATAATAAAATAATATAATATAAAACGAACTTTTTTAATAATATTATATTAAATTAAAATAAAGTTTTTTTATTAAACCTTTTAAACTTATTCCTTATATAAATTCTCCGTTAATTTTTTAATAAAGCTTTTTTTTTCTTAATAATAATTAATTTTATAATATTAAACATTTTATTTTATAAATTTTTAATATTTAACTTATTATTATTTAATTTTAATTAATTAATATTAATTAATTTATTATTTTCGTTTTTATTTTTTATATCGTTAATATTTTTAATATAAAACAACTAATATTTTATTATAAATTATTACTTTAATTTAATTATAATCGATTTTTTATTAATTACTTCCTTTATTTTTAATGTATAAAATAATTTATTATTATTAATTAAAAAAATATACTTTATTTTAAATTTTATTTTAACTTTATTTTATTATAATTAACCTTTCCTTAATAAAATATTAAATAATTTATTTATATTAACCATATATATTTAAATAATTAAAAAGATTCCTTTAATAATAAACGGAAAAATAACATAATAAATAATAAAATTTATTAAATTATTTATTATTTTAAATTTATATTTTTCTTTAAGCTTTAAAAGTTTAAAATTAAAATTTTTTATATACGATAAGTTAATTAATTTAAAAAACGATTTAAAATTAATTATATATTAATATATAATAATTTTTACAATATCTTTATTAATGTAATTTATATACGTTTAATTATCGTTTTTTTAAGTTTAATTATTAAACTTTAATTTTATTAATAAAGTTTATAATATAATATATATAAAATAAGGTTTATATTAACTTATTAAATCTTTTTTTTTAATTAATAACTTACTTTTTTTATAAATAATAACTTTTATTTAATAAATTAATTACGTTTATATAACTAAGTTACGGTTAAATAATTATCCTTAAATAATTTATAAAAATAAAATAATTTTTAAAATTTCCTTTATATTAAATTTATTTTATAATTAATTATTATATATTTATATTAAAAAGGTATTATTTTTAAAATATTTAATTTTAATTTCTTTTAAATTTTACCTTCGGTTTTACATTTTTAATTTAACTTTTTAAAGTTATTTAATTAGCTTTTTTTTCTAAGTAAAAAAAAATTATTAAATTTAATTATGTTTATTTATTTTAAATAAAAAAAAGCAGGTTTTTTTCCTTTACGTTTTTATATAAAAATAAAGTTAATTATTAATTATTAAATTATACGAGTTAATTTACTATAGTTTAAATTTATATTTATATTTAATAAAGTCTTTTTTTTTACTTATTTAATAATTATTTTATATTTTTTAATAATTATTATAATATAAAATTTAACGTTATTTATAATTTTCTTTTTTTTAAAATATAATAAATTTATTAACGGTAAAGATTTCTTTAATTAAATAAATTATTCTTACTAAAAAAATTTAATTTATTTTAATATAAATTGTATTTTTATAAGTTTTATTTTTTTTTACTTTTTTTTTAAATTATATTTTAAATTATTTAAAAAAAACTTTCTTTTATTAATAAAGTTAATAATTTTTAATTACTTTAAAAAAAACATTTTACTTTATCGTATTAATTTACTTTATATTTTTTTATATTATAATTATAATAAATAAATAGTTAAAATTATTAAATTAAATTTATATAAACTCTTTTTTAATAACTTCTTTTAATTACTTTTTAATTATTATATTCTTTTCGGTAATTTTAATTTATTATAAATAAAATAATTTATCTATTAAATCTTTAAAACATTTAATAATTTACATATAAAAGTTTAAAGTTTAACCGGTAACTTAAAAAAAAATATAAAAGTAAAAATATTTAAAAAAAAAAATTTATAATATTCTTTTATATTAATTTAATTAATATTTTAATTTTTTTTATTATATTATTATTAATTATTTACTTTATATTTTTTAACTTAAATTTTACTTTTTTTAAAAAATTTCTTTTTTTATTAAACTTTATAATACATTAAATAAAATACTTTTTTACATTTTAAAAAATATAAATTAATATAAATTTTTTTAAATCGTTTATTATTTTTATTTTATATAATTAATTAAAGATTTTTTTTTAAATTTATTTATTCCTTTTATAATTATTAATATATATTTTTTAATAAAATTAATTTTTTAAAATTATAAATTAATTATTATTAAAAACGTCGGTAAATTTAATAATTTAATATATATAAACCGTTAATAACTTTTTTTATAATTATTTAAACTTTTTTATTTTTATTAATAATTTATTATTATTTTTATTAACTTTTTAAAAAAACTATTTTTTAAATATAACTTTAAAATTATTTTAATTCGTTCGTTTTTTTATAATAAAATTATAATATTATTTCTTAAATTTATTACGTAATTTATTTTAAAAAAACGACTTATTAATATTATTTAATTATACTTTTATTAATTTAAGGTTTTATTTAAACATTATTAATATATTAACCGTTAATTTAACGTTATTAAAATAATTTTATAAATTATTATTTATTAAGTTTTTAAAAATTAAATTAACATTTAATAATAAACTTATAATAATATTAAAGTAAAAATTATTAAATATAATTAAAAAATTATTCCTTTTTAATTAAAAGTTATATAATAATAACTTTAATATTAAAAAAAGGAATTTATTAAAATTATATATTAAATGTAATTATTATTTAATTAATTTTTAATTTTTTTATTTATAAATTTCTTAATTTTTTAAATTAATTATTATTTAATTCGTAATAAAAAACGAAAAGTTTATAAAATAAAACTTACAGTTTTTATTATAATATAAAGTGGATCATTATACAATAAAAAAGGGTTATATTCTTTAAGTTTTTCATATTATTACATGGGTAAATAATCCAGCCCTTTCTAAGTATGTTTGCCTTAAAGTCACGTGCCTAGCCCCATAGTAGGTAGCTACTACATAGTACTATGTATGTACATACCTACCTACCGTACATGTAGGTAGTAGGCAGAACGATAAGCTTTGAATTGATTTGAGGACATAAAAGAGACGATTTCAATTAGACTTGGCTTCCCCGCCCTGATCGACACTCCAACGTTGGCTTACCAGCTCGAGCCTATGCGGTCAAACCCTCAATGCTAGGACTCAGGGCTCTTTGACGCTTGAAAGTCTTTGTCGCTACCCCTCCTAGTTCCGATATCAACCTGCAGCCAACTCCAATGCCGGCTAAGGGGTGCGGAGAACACGGGGTAGATTAATCTTGCACCCTACATAGTAAGCCGGGTTCCGACGGCGCGACGTTGGCTGCGGAAAAATATATTAGGTTAGGTACCTAGGTAGGTAGGTAGCTGCCCTCTATGTAACCCTCCTCGACGGTGCTCGTTTGCCTCTTACCTATATCTTAGCTTTCACCCTCACTTCATCCGGGTGGTCCAACCCAGCTCTTGACTGCGGTGCTGCCTACATATCTTAATCTGTTGTGCGCCGGAGGAATTGACCGTGTAGATCTGCACCGATCTACCTGAACCAACATCCACCGTGGTGGTACTTGAATCAAGTCTAATTTGACAGATATGCCTCACAAAGAAGAAGACTATACCGAGTTTACTCCTAACCTTTACCCACCCTTTCCGGATGATGTTCCCACGGTCAAGCTGAACACTATTACGCTATCGAAACTGCTCGATGGCGATGCCGTAGAGAAAATCCGTGTCTTCGAAGCCTGCGTAGGGCGCGGCTTTTTCTACCTTGACCTGGGTGGCTGCGAGGCTGGCGAAACCATACTGCAAGGGGCAGACCAGATCGCTCTGACTGGGGAGCGCGTGTTCAAGCTGCCGTTGGCTAAAAAGATGCAATATAAGATGGGTAAGACGCTGTTCGGGTACAAGTTTGCTGGGTCGACCGTGACGGACAAAGCGGGTACCCCGGACACCGCCGAGTTCTTCAACGTCAGTAAGAACGATATGATCGTGCCTGAAGACCGCATGTGCCGGGCCTGGCCTTCCGAGGTACTCGATGCGAAGCCGCTTTTCGACGCCTATGTCAAGAGCGCGCACGGTGTTGGGATGACGATTCTGACTATCCTTGCGGAGAGACTCGGGGTTGACCCCTCCGAGATTACGAATCGTCACAGAATCGAAGAGCTCTCAGGTGACCACGTTCGCATCACGAGGGGTCCGCCGAGACATATGGAAGAAATGCCTGAGATCCAGACACCATCTCATACCGATTTTGGAACGTAAGTAATCTTCCCGCTAGTCACGCCTTGCGTAGTTCTAAGTTATCACGACGCACCGATAGGGTCACAATTCTCATGAACTGGCTTGGCGGTCTCCAGGTCTGGTCAGAATCGTCCCGAACAGCGCAGGTAGGCAACCTCCACCCAGACCTGCCAGGCGAATGGCTCTGGGTCAAGCCGAAGAAGGGCTGTGCCATCGTTAATCTCGGAGATGCCGCTGTGACATTCTCTAGTGGTATCCTCTGCTCCGGCCGTCACCGCGTGATCCCGTCCCCTGGTGCCCAGGGCCAATGGCCGCGATATAGCATCGTCTACTTTGTCCGTCCGGAGGACAAGTGCCCCATGAGGCAGCTCAGAGGGAAAGGAATTCCTGACGGGCCGGAGGAAGAGGGCGAGGCACTGACGGCTACCGAATGGATATACAAGCAGTCTGCGGCGTTGGGGAACCGATTCGATAATTAGCAGAGTATCAGTTTGTCACAATATAAGGCGCGATTGCTCGACTGCATTTGCGGCGTCGCTTTTGAAACACAATTCCAAGGAAACGGACACCAGAGGCTGAATGTTGACATTCCACCTTGATATGGCTGGGTTCGCCCTCTCCATGCATGTTGGCGGGAAAAGTTTCGAGGTCAAAAGATTGATTTATGGCTCGGCTATTTATCATAGAGGCTGAGGCTAGGACGCGGGCAAGCGTTTTAACAAAGTGGCGATCGGTACAAGGTTGTCTTGAAATTCTTGCAGAGCTGCGGGATAAAGTGAGTAGCGCGTACAGGTAGGTGTCAGATGAATAGAGGGGAGTCTCGTCGCGGAAAGGCATAGTCCTCCTGCCTTTCGGTATCTTAAGACAAACGGATTGTACGATTATGAACACAAGCGTCGTTTCTGCCAAACTCCACGTTTGAATGAAAGCCAGAACCTGTCCCCCCATTGTTCGCCCATGGTAGCTGTACATTTCCTAGAGGGTTTTGAGTTTAGTCGCATTGGGAGTATCTGAACCGAAGGGAAGCAGTTTGCGGCATGCGAGATCATGTTTTTGGTCACTGCCATTGTGAAAAATCAGGGGCCATCACATCAGGGCCCATTGTTCCGAAAACAGATTCGATGCTAGTGAACTCGAACAGGGAATTCTGCTTCTGCAGCTGTTTGTCAGTCTTAAGAGGCGGATAGTTATACGAGGAGCTAACCGTGGTGTCATATCCCCAGTCTTCGTCCATGGCTATCATAGGATCGAAGTTCAGCTGTACGTTGGTTTCAGTGGTATTGTCATCTGGCTCTGGTCCGACTTGCTGCTTGAGCAGCTCGAAACCCTCTCGTATCGCCTCTGTACCAATTTTGATAATATTATCCTCCAGATCCGCTCCTTGCAGCCCATTCATCAATCCTTCGATCTGTCCTAGTAGACCCGCGTGAAGCAGGTAGCATTTGACGTTGGTTTCCCCAGCAAGGATGCGGCGGTACACCCAGCCAACGGAGTCACGGAAAATGTTGAGTAGGTCCGTTCGGGGAGAAGGCAGCCCCAGACAGTCATCTTCTCGCAACTGACCCTGTAGTTCGAGGCCAATGGCCATTGCCGATTGAGAGAGGGTGGAACGAAATAGGCCTCCTGCGCAGGTGGAATACCGCGAAAAGTCGTCTGAATCTGCAGACGCCTGTCCCAGATCATGCGTCGGGGGCCGCAGAGGTCGGGGCTTCAAGGCGGCGGATGGAAAAACCGTCGAGTAGAGTTTTGCCGACATCTCAACCACTAACTTCCTGGAGAAAGCGTAGGCGGGCTCATTTATAGCAGGTCCGAAATAAGGCAAATGTAGTGCAAGGAAATATCGTCTAACAAGGAAGTCTAGAAAGCGTCGTTGAAATTCCGTGGGCTTGCGGTTACCGGACGCGAACTGCTGGAGATTTTGAGAAAGTGACTTATATGCGGTGCTGAGCTGGCTATGAAGTCGAATGGTGTCGTCATATGTGTTCCGAACGCCAATTTCGTTAAGTGACCGTATGATAGCCAGACGCGCCGAAAAGCTCGAGCGGAGAGCCAAGGCCACAGTCATCTCGGTGAACTTATCCGGCGGGTTTATTGTACCTGAACCGTCATCATCTGTTAGTTGATCGTCATCGTAGTTACCTGGCGCACAAGTGTCGTAGCCTTCGAGGTGGATCAGAGGTGGCCCGCCCGAGTCGGCACTCGTTTGTAAAGCGAGTTCGAGGATGGTATTCCAAAGCCGCCGTCGCATCTCCGAACGGAACCGGTTCATTTTTGGAAGCTTCTCGGGGTCCCTGTGAAGGCCCATGTAGATGGCAGTACGCATGAGTTGACCAACTGTGATCCAGACCAAGTCATGGCTGACAGTGGCGGTCTGTTGCGCGAGCGCGAGAAGCAGCATAACTTGTAAACCGCGGAGGGTCAACCTTGTCTTGGGAACCGGGGATATAAGCCAGCATTGTGCTTCGTATACCCACTTTATGGCAGCCTTGCGCATGGTGAAATTTTCGTCGTGAATCGTGCTGCCGATCGCCATGACGAGCTGCAGTTGGATCACGAAGAAGAGGTCTGCCGAGTCGGGCGCTTGCCAAAAATCTTCGTACTCTGTCCTGAAGGATGGCAGATGCAGCACTCGAAACATAGGTTCTAAGGTCCGGAGATATGCATCTACGAGGTCATCCGCGATCTCTCGCGGTGGTATATCGATGCCGAACTTGAAGCTTAGCTCGGGGTTTCGACTGGTCTTGATGGACCGAGCAAGCGACTTGGTTCTGTTTATAACTGCAATCGCCTCCGACGTCTTTTCTTGATATTGCTGGTCGAGTACTTCCAAGAGGGGTTTGAACTAAGGATGGAGTAAGCGATCTATACCTGGTGGTGATAGAGATGGAAAAGCACGGAGGTACAGTAGCATACGTTTCCGACTTGATTCATCCAATGGCTTTGGCCAAAATATCTTGTTTTAGATATGACGCTCTTTCTCATGGTGTAGAAGTCCCCCGTAAAGTAGCTAGGGTAAGTAGCTATGGTCTCCGGGCCACTGGGCTCTGCTCGGGCTCTGCTCCTAGGCCCCGGAATACGTCCCGTGGATTCTTCTAAACGACGTTCAAGCTCCTCGATTCGTTCTAACAGTGACCCGACGTCAAACGAAGACCCGTGGCTATGAGACGAGTTCGAGTCGACTGGGGTTGAACCGTTCAGTGAAAGAGACGAGTGATCATCATGGGGACCATCACCATAATGTCTGTGTGTTGACCCACTCGGTAGGGGAGACCCGGCCGTGTCGGCGTTGTTGCTCTTTCGCGAAGAATCGGTTGGGTGAAGCGGACTTACCCCAGCAGACGTTACGTCCGACTGTCTTGGAATTGGTTCAAAGACACAGGTCTTGCGCTTGGAACGGACGCAGGCACTGCATGGCAAGTTGCGGTCACAGCGAATCTTGGACCTCCTACAGCTGACACAGGAAAAGGCCGGCCGCCGTCGGCGACGGTCAGTCTTTAAGCCATTTCCTTTATGTGTTTCATCCATGGAAAAACTGTAACCAGTATGATCAGTATGAAGTTTGGAAGAGAAGACTGGTACATTAGGCTCTACGTGGATCTACAGGTCGTTAGGATTCTCGGTGTCATTTGTGGGCTCAAGGCGCCAGGCATCAATTTATACCAAGTTGCGTTAGTATATCACGTTACAGCTGGCAGAGCATCTGATGCTCACCTATAGAAAATGCAGAGATGATTTAACAATGTGATTTAGGTGGCAAACAGCTGGCGCCTATACCTTTTAGAGGTGTATGCCTGGCGTCTTTTGACCCACAAATGACACCGAGAATCCTAGCGACCTGTAGTATAACTCGGGTCCATCTCACAAATGTTCGGCCGATTTTTAGATTATCCCCGATCAACAACTTCATCGGTGACATGATGATTGGCTAAAACACTCTTTTAATTGCATATTAGCTGTATCATACTGTTTAGAAACATTTTTCTTTCCTTGTGATATCCGTAATCCGTACGGATTACTTCGTACGCATCGGCCTTAGCGCTCCCGAGGATTGGGTGTAGATGTAGAAAAGAGAAGAGTGGGGTCAGCATTCAGAATGTTGCATGTTTACAAAATAAATTGAGATATACAGCAGAGGAATGATAAGTTCATGGTATATTGGGTAAAATGGCAGCATCGTTGCCATCTCACCAAGATAGAGTATTGCAGTTTGTCTCTTTGGGCTACTATTCGATGATAGACCAAAAAGTACTTCTATGTTTGCCAAGTTCTCCATAACCTCAGTACTACCTACTAAACCTACCTCCCTAGGTACGTACCACCCAACATGCAGCTTGGTAGAACTGTCGAAGGCATAACTTGTGGAAAACTGGTTTGAGCAGCAGCGTGTTCAAGTGGAAAGTTGTCGTAGCAAATCAGTTGCTATTTGGAAGTAGGAGTTTTAAATCGTTACTGTGCTAGGTTATGTATGTACATACCTAAGGTGAGGGTGGCGTTTGGTATTGCAGATTGACTGAACCCGAGCCAGCACAATTCACAACAACCCGAGCACCTGGCTACAACATATCTTTTCTTCTTTCCTCCTTTCCTCCTTCATCGTATTCCTCCGTTGTTTTCACCAGTTTCCTGATAACTACAGGCTTGGCACCTACGAAACTCGTGTCCTCTCCTAACCCCCTCCTTCGGCAAGGTCACAGCTCTTCATCTTCACAACACATTCCTCCCGCACTCTCTGCAACGTTAGCAGTACTCTTACATATTCCAGTAGAAAGGCTATGATTAGATTCTAACCTAGTTCTCCTAAATTATTAACAAATCAGACTGGCTTTGTACATTCTTCAAATCCCCGTTCGACTCTCTGTTTAACGCGCTTTGTGAACAGTTTCGGTAATCGTCGCAATGGCATCCGACGGAGCTTCTGGTGAGAAAGGGATTCATTTCTCAGCTCGAGAGATGGAGATCCTCGTCAAGACCTGGCAATGCTTCGACGAGACTCCCAAGGTAAATATGAGACTGTCTTCACATAGGACGGACCGGAACTTAGGTCGTTGTCACTTCCTTGTATATATACCTTCTTCACATCGAATCGCGTGGCTGCACTGCCGAGCTCTTACGACGTCGGCTAACTAGATTCCGTAGATCAACTGGAAAAAGCTTGCCGAGCTTGCAAAGTTCAAGAACGTCAAGACGGCACAATCATGCTTCCAACCCATTAAGAAGAAGCTCGCCCTCGCACCTTGTACGGCTTCTTCTCAGGGCGACTCGGGTGCTCCAAGCACGCCCACCAAGGGTCGCGGAAAGCGCAAAGCTGGCAGCGAGAAGACTCCCGGATCTGGCAAGAAGGCCAAGGTCTCGATTCCAAACAAAGCTATCTCCAGCATCGAGGAGGAGGCCGACCGGGATGACGACGATAAGATTCACGCCCAGATCAAGGCGGAACTCAACCAGGACAAGGATTATGCCGAGGATGAGGCTTGATGGTGATACTGTATTGGCATCGTGCTGCACCAACAGGCAGCACATGGATGCCACCTGGCGTCATGCACTTTACTCTTCACCTCTCGAAAGCCGTATGGTTCCGGTCCTACACGTTCGCGTCAACGTTGAGTTATTTCATGGTATCTAATACCCTATTACCACTTGAGACGTGGCAACCGCAAAGCTGGTTGACCGGACTCATCATGTCGAACATAGCACTTGAGGCTTCAGTTAGATGCTCGCTATGATGATTAGGTTGATCATTAGATAGCATGGTACTACATGGAACATTAGATATCTCTTGAGGAGCCGCTAGCATGCGTGCTCGAACATTAGATACATTAGTACCTGTTGAAACGGGCCGTACCTAAACACAGCCTTCAAACTCTTTTTCATACATGCATGCATTGATATGATTATAAATCTGCCTAAGATCATAACTCAGTCTCGTCTCAACTTGAAAGAGACAATTCCAATGCTATCATGAATGAGATACCAGCCACATTCGCTAGGTAGCGACCTTGGTACCTAAGGTACGGGTCTGCTGCCCCGCCATCTCCACTTTTATCATGTAGACCCTTCATTTTCCAGTTATGTTCTTGGTCGACCGGCCAATTACAGACCCAGGTATGTTAATCAAGAGGCGTGCACTCTGCTAGTATCTTTCTTCCTAATACTTCGTACTTCATCTTGCATATCGTCCTGTGTCTGTCATGCATGCATGCAAGGTAGTGTAGATTGTCTAGCATTTCCCGTTTTGTTCCCTCATCTTACTCTATAGGTCTGCCGTATCAATAAGCTTTCTTTTGACTATAGCCTCTTCCCGCTCTATGCATGTCCTTACGTGAAATCGCTGGAGGAATGGAATCAAATTGTCCGTCGGCAGCCCTACACTGTTTTAAGCCGACGACGAGTTTCACCAGCAGCTGGTTGTCGATCCTGCCCTTCCCAATCTGTTCCTGACAGGAAGAGCACTCAAGATGCCGTCTTCACGACCTCCTTCAATTACTACAGGCTCGAAGCCTTACCCTCACGATCATGCTCCGCTTACTCCTAGCGGCCTCCGCAAGAGCCGTACCGTCTCAACCTCCACGGCAAGTGACGATATGTCTGGGGACTCTGCCGGACCCAGCACTCGGCATGATCTCTCTCACGACGAGCCCGACGAGACCACATCCCTGCTCCACCACGAACACGAACATGTACACGATGGCCCTTGCGACCACGGCACCTTTTCGCCTCGCGAGTCGAGCCCTCCACCGAGAGCTGGCAATGCCGACGTCGAATCCGGGTCTGTAGCAGATTCTGATACTTCTGTGCCTTCTAGTGAAATGCAACTTAAGGGGAACTGGAGAAAGACCTTTTCAAACAGAGTGAAGAGCAAGAAGATGACGGACTCGAGTAATCTGGCACAGCAGCACGGCGTCAAGGACTCGTGGGGAATGTACTTGTCGTACTACATACCATTCCTCATATGGATCAAGCAGTACAGATGGTCGTGGCTGAGAGGCGACTTCACTGCCGCCGTTACCATCGCGTCCATGTACCTCCCCATGGCCCTCTCGTACGCCGACAATCTGGCTCATGTTCCTGCCATCAATGGCTTATACGCCTTCGCCATCAACCCCCTCATCTACGCCCTGCTAGGAAGTTGCCCGCTCATGGTTGTTGGTCCTGAAGCGGCCGGTTCACTGCTTGTCGGATCTATTGTCAAAAATAGCATCGACCTCGGACGCGGTGATGACGACAATGCCGTTCTGCAAGCCGAAGTGGCCGGTGTCGCTGTCGGCATAGCGGGTGCAACTGTCTTACTCATGGGCGTGTTTCGCCTAGGTTTCCTCGATAGCGTCTTAAGCCGGCCCTTCCTGCGTGGTTTTATATCGGCCATTGGCGTTGTCATCTTCATCGATCAGCTGATACCAGTCCTGGGACTTCACCGTGTGGCAAGAACTGCTGAGGGCGTCACGCACGGTAGCACCATACAGAAACTTGAGTTTGTATTGACGCACCTAGGTGACCGGCATAAGCTTGCAGCCATGGTTGGATTGGTGGGATTTGTTGTCATAATGGTGCTTCGGTAGGTGCAAAAGCTGGCTGGACACCCCATGTGCATTACTCATTCTGGCTTGCAGGGAGATCAAGCGGCGTTTGCAACCGCGATACCCGGCAGTGGCGTATTTCCCTGATCGACTCATTGTTGTTGTGCTCTCGGTAGTCTTAGCCTGGGCATTGGAGTGGGAGCAAGGTGGCGTTCCTGTGCTGGGTAAGATTGAAGCGGCATCAGGTCACGTTTTTACCTTCCGCAATCCCTTCCAGCTCTCGCATATGACACATATTCGAGATGCGATGGGCACGTCTTTTTTGATTGGCATGCTGGGTTTCTTCGAATCTTCAGTCGCTGCCAAGAGCTTGGGCGGCGAGGATATCGTCGAAGGGATGCAACTGAGTCCTAACCGAGAGCTTGTGGCGCTCGGTGCAGCAAATCTCGTCGGCGCTTGCTTCATGGCCATCCCGGCCTTTGGTGGCTATGGCCGGAGCAAGGTCAACAAGAGCACAGGCGGGAAAAGCCCCATGAGCTCTGTCATACTCAGTATGATCACCATCATCTGTATTCTGTTTCTCTTGCCGTGGTTCTACTACATCCCTGTAAGTTTTCCTTCCGTTGTCGGATCTGCTGTATTCGCTTTTGGCCCTGGCTATCGGCGGTTGCTTGGAAACTTGAACGCGGAGAACGCACGGAGCTGACCGCGAACCAGAAGCCAGTTCTGTCTGCCCTGATCATGGCAGTCGCCTGGTCCCTCATCGAAGAAGCGCCGCATGATATATCTTTCTTTATCAGGATCAAGGGTTGGACCGAGCTGTCTCTGATGGCTGTCATTCTTGCAGTCACAGTTTTCTTCTCCCTCAACCTTGGCATCGCGATTGGCATAGGCCTATCGCTTCTGCAGGTCATCCGCCACGCGACGCGGCCCCGAATACAGATTCTGGGGCGAGTTCCGAACAGTGACCGCTTCGCTAACGCCGAAGAGCACCCCGAGGATCTCGAGTTCGTGGAAGGCTGTTTGATCGTGAAGATACCCGAACCGCTGACGTTCGCAAACACGGGCGAGCTGAAGAACAGGTTGCGACGGCTCGAATTATACGGCACGGGCAAAGCCCACCCAGCTCTGCCGCGTCTACGTTCGCAGGCCAGCAACCGAAATGTCATATTTGACATTCACGGCGTGACATCGATGGATGGCTCCGGTACCCAAGTCCTCGAGGAGATCGTGCGCAATTATCGGGACCGGGGCGTCAGGGTATTCTTTAGCCGACCTGTCAGCCGGCAGAATAAGGTGTGGGAGTTAATGGAGCGGAGCGGCATCGTCGAACTCGTTGGGGGTAGGCACCGCTTCGTCGACGATGTGAAGGACGCGTTACGCATGACGGAGGTAGAGGATTTCGAAGAGACCGGCGCTTGCGCGGCAGCAAGTGACGAGCTTTCCTAGGCAGAGAGAACAATACCAGCTCAAGACCGTACGATCTTATATTTATGATCCCATGGGCTCGCGAGATGGTCGTCGCTCCAAGCAGGGGAGTCACAGAAAAGGGGTTAGGAGAAGCTCGAAATACCCCCTATTGATTCCATCAACAACGTAAGATGTACCTGCGGATAATCACACCCCATTTCTCGATGTCCGGCAGCTAATACATGTACTATGACCCTCTAGCTCCTGGCTAATTGTACGTCATAACTGGGTTAGAGAATACTAAAAAGCATGGCACGAGGCACGCATCATATTCGGGAGCGGCGTTTTAGGTACACAGATGCATAGAAACAGCATATTTGGGATCCTACTTTGATCTTCCATATATTGAATATACTCTCAGATGTCAATAAAGTTAGGTAGATGGGTTGGAGGATCATAGGTACCTGCAAGTATGTTAGATCGTCAAGTCACATCCGATGTTCTCAAGATTGGTATCATCGTCAGCCAAAGTCTGATAGTAGACTCGTCAAGTGAGTCACATTCTACGTACTCAAGCCTTGATATTATTTCCGACTCGCCCAGACTGAATCTTCCTTTTCCTCAGTAAGTTTATCAGGAATCTTTACACCACGTCATATTTACTGACTCGACTAAGTATCTGGGTATCTATCGTTCATACTATCTCAGGACGAGCAAGCAACTATGCCAGCTTATCACATCTTTTCAGAAACTAGGTCCGCCTTGACTATCGTTGTCACGGGGCCGCATAGTATGGAAGTGGGAATTGCACCATTTTCTGACGTTGGGCTTTCTGTACAGTTCAGCGGCACTATCGCAGTGCCAACCGCGGAATACGTAGATCTAAAGAGTCAGCTATCAGCAAATTTGGTCTTCAAGATAATCAGGCCAGGCACTCACTCGTTCCCGTTCTCGTCTTCGCACACCCAATCCTGCTCGATAGTAATCTCATTGCTGCTCCTGTTGAATCTAATTCCCGTCGTCGGATACGCCTCGGGCGGGAATAGGTCATTGCGGGTGCTACCCGGGCAAGGCCATCGAGCGGCAGGATCGAGCAGCGTCGGGTCATTGGCGAGACCGAAAGTCGACGAGTTGGAGGCTTGGCAACTGATCAGGTACTCGTTTGCGGTGTTATACAAGTCGGAGAAAATAAAGGCGGACGTGGTCCCGAGGCCTTCGGGGTTCCTTATCACGGCTGCGTTGTACGCGAAATCCCGGAGCTCCCACTCAGCGCTGGTGGAAGCTGCTCCGCAGTCGGCCTTGGGCAGCCGGTGCGCAATTTGGGGGTAGGCCGGGATGGTGCAGTTATCTCCTTCGGTGCCCGTGTAGGGGCCCTCGGGCGTGTCGACGAGGCTGAGAAGCAGCCGTCTGTTACCTGTCGCAATAACATTCGCGAGCCTATTACGCGGGTCGGTCTCGGCCTCGCCGCGGTCGCACATGTACGTGTGGTACACGGTGAGGTAGTCGTTTTTCGAGAAGTCAAATCTGGCCGAGAGGAAGGCGTCGTCGTCGCGCACGTCGCAGTACATCCATCCGCTACTCGTGTCACCGCTGCGCTGGCCTCGGCACGCAGACGCGTATCCGCTGTACTCAGCCTCCAGCTCGAAGGTGAATATCTCGGTGCTGTTGCTATAGGTCACGCCGTGCCAGTTCCGGATCAGAACAGTGCGATACGGAGGTTGCGTGCAGGGCTGGTATGTCCTATTGCCTGCATTATCCTGCCTCGTGGTGAGAAAGGAGGTGGAGGAGGCGGATGACAATGTTGATGAAGTAGAGGAGGTTGACGCTGACGCGCACTGCCGCGATAGCAGTACGATGAGCCCTGCTACTGCCGCTGCCGCCTTGTTCATCTTTCTTACCCTGGGCTTCCAGATCATAAAACTTGAAATGACTTGCAGAGAGGATTCTACGCCACAAGGTCCGACTTTTGCTGTCAACATATAAATTCATACTTTTTCATAAGCACCGTGATTGGCAGGTTATTTGACCGCGTCTTATAGCACCTGCACATGTAACACCATCAGCTATCGGGTATTTTATTAGATCCTCACTTTACCACCCTTGTAACATTTGTAGAGATCTAATAAAATACCCGATAGCCGATGGTAGGTGTTTGGTCACAACGTGAGTGTTACCTTAGTTACCCAGGGTAACACCAAGGTAACCTACCTACTTACCATAGGAGGTATATCAAGCACCGGTTATGTTCAGTGACGAGCTATTCAGCCAAGTGCTTTTTGTCCATATCTGGATCGCAACGTCGAATCGCTGACAAGCGTTGTGATATTATATTATAGAATAAAAACCCAGACTTTCTGGATTTGTTGATCATACGACTCCTGATGTAACTCGCATGGAGTAACTCTCTAGAACATCAAATACATCCCCAAGACCACCTAGATTTGCAGCTATTTTTCATAATATTGGAGAAATGAGCTACGCTATTCGCATTGCTCAATGTGTATACTTCTTTAACGGAGCAGAGTAAGAGGTAGTTTCTAACATTGTAGAGCTTTAAATGTAGGTAGGCACCGGACTACCTATATGCTGTGCTCTTCTTTCTATTTCCTATGCAATCAGATACCTCCTATTTTAAATCCTTCATCTGGGAATAGCAGTCATTAGGCTTTATCCTCACAAAGTAGAGTACCTATTTAAGAAGACATGTCATAATTTGACCGACATTGCCGCCTGCGTATATTGAATGAGTGATGCTATTTCTATTGAATTACCCTTAGAGATTTTGTCCCCGTAGGCTTAGTCTGACCTTTTCTAACACATCAGTACAGTTTTCTTTCCCACTTCATTGTTTGTTGGTTGTATCACCCTATGAGGCGTCTCGTAATGATTACATGAACGGCTTGATTATATTGAATTACTGCCTACTTTCTCCGGATCTGAGACACTGGGAGGCGACGGAAGAAACCCAGCTTTGTAAAGGAATGAAAAGAAAAGCTCGTCACACATGGCTTCAAATCTAAAGCACCAATTTCTAAGCAATGCTTTATCTGTCTTGGGAGCTCGAGGAGAACGTGTAGTTCGAGAACGGCGATATCCGATAGTACCTCCATAAATACCTATATACCTCCCCAGGTAATACAAATGTCAAAAACGTATCATCGTGGCTGAGTACCTAACCTTGTTAAATCAGCGAAAGTGCGATTTACGGCAGTTGGTTGCGATTCTTCAACTTGTAACAAATCTACCTAGGTAGGTAACCTGTGTTCCCCTTATGCCTCGGCTCGCACAATTGCCCAATCCCAAAGACGAACATACTGCTACTGGGTAGTTGGAAATGCAAAACACCTTATGCAGTCGTGTTCTCCTACCCTTGATCAACTAGTCCCAGTTTTTTAATTTCGGTAACGTGCCCTTTCAGTACGATGGCACCCCTGAGTGTCAGCCTTGCTCACTAAGTCTGCCTTACGCGAATATCATCTATTCAGCCCACCTATCTGAATTCATCGAGATTTACGTCCATTCACGGCCATCTATGATCTATTCTCAATCACATGCCTACAAAGTTCATGCATATTAGGCGTACATACGGATTATATGGTTCTCGGTGACTGTCTACCTCATGTCAGACAAATCGAGTATATTTCGAAAGTCATCATTTGTCTTGTGTCTGATCAGAGTGGGACCTCGCCTTGCTTATGGTGCACTGTCTAGACCGCTGGCTATCAGATGATCTCTTTCTAGTGTTTTGTTGCGTTGATCATGACAACTTGATGGTCACTAGCTTCTTGCTCTTGTAAGATCCTGCTCAGAAAGCTTTTGAGGCCCTGTTAAACGTCCTTCTGAATTATCCAGATTGTAATTACGGAGTTTTGACGTGGTTTTTATTCTTTGTCTACCTACCTATGGAGAAATACCTGGAACCTAGGTACCTACCTAATTAGTAGCAACTGTGCGATAGCATAAGAGATAAATATTAGAGAACTTGACTGGCATGAGGTGTATTGGCCATTGTTCAAAAACAGGTCAAATGTGATTCCCCATAGCTTGGATCACTTAAAGGGGTTCAACAAGTCTGCCTTCGGAGGGATAGGCGGTTCCAAATCGCCAACCTCACAGACCATAACAGAAGTAACATATTGCCTGTGTCGCTGTAGCTTTTGCATCAACGCGAGAGCATAGTCACAGGTGAATGTAACCTTGATGTTCCATGATAACGAGCCATTTTCGTACGTGCTCAGGGGCCTACACACCTAGGTAATCAGTGCGACACAGAATCGTCGGAATGGCATGTACTTTCGCGAAACTTGTGTATATGTATGTCCAGAAATACAGAGACACTCTGATATCAAATCGATGAAACATAACATAATGTGTAGAGTCTAATAAGAAGCTCAGAGCTTTCTGTATTAAACCTCCGCCTGACTGTTCCATTCACGCTGAATTCAGCAATGAGAACGGTCTCAGCTTCTATGCGCATATTTTTCTTCACTTCGGCATTCTAGTTTGAGTATAGAATGAGGCTGTGTAATGTGGTGCAGGACCAGGCTTACCCAAAACGTGCTTCCAAGCTGCGAGGAAGCTCACTCGGTTCCCACGCCCTAGGAATCAGGGGAAAGACCAAGTCAGTCTGCAGTACTAGATTTTTTTTCGAGATCTACTCTTGATATCTTATGATATTACATACGATGTGGTGGTATCTTTAACTGTTGGTTCAAGGATTCCATGGCTCATTGACAAAACCAACTGCTGATATCAAAACAATCCCACTTCTCAATCAGTAGTTTGCCTGCCCAATACTCACCTAGGTAAGTCTAACATAGTGGGAGTTTTGGGATCTTAGTACATATTTATTAAGATTTGTAATTTATTCTTTCGTTGTGGAAGCCTGCTCTCCCTCTTAGGACTTGTTTAACGTTGGTTTCACTTTTTTAAGAGTTTTCTACCCTAAAAATATCTGGTCCTTTGATCTCAACTCGCACCACCTACTTGCAAACCCAACATCATCAGAGTTCATTCATCCTATTGTCAATAAATGCATCTAATTATGTGCCGAGCAGGGAATGATAATGAACTCAGCCTGCTATCGTGACAGATTTGCTTGGTTTGCTCCGTCCGTACACGTTGCATAGGTAGTCTTGGCTGTTCGGTCATCTCTTGAAACGTCCGTACCAAAGGTATGTATTAATGAGTAGTGGTAGTAGTAAAGTACGTACGTACGTCAGGATGATTTATTCAGCCACGGACAGACTCGGGGTAGACTTCCCTGGTCTACGTAGATGTCATTCCAATCCAAGGAATCTGCCAGTATCACTTATCTGTCTGCCGAGATGTCCGAGGAAGAAGATTGAGACTGCCTAATAGTTGTACGTGATGCCACATTGCCAAGATCTTAGTCAGACAAAGAGTATGAGTGCATGTGTCTGCTTGCCAGTAGCCAAGTGCCGGAAATGTATTTCTTCTAAAATGAGGCACCTACATACCTACCTAGGTACCCAATGCTATAATCGCTCTCCAGGTTTGGATTCGAGGTAGTACCTATAAACTCGGTTTGCGACTGACCGAGAGCGAGTTTCGCACAAATCGCGACATCGTCTGAGAATCTGATATGTACTGTCAGACTGTGTACCTAGCTAGGTACATGGTCAAGTGGTCAAATGGAGGAGGGAGGGGAGGTCCATTAAAGTGTGCGTATCGCCGATGAAGCTGATTGGCCAAGCCTGCATTTACACTTTACACAGCCTCCTTCTTGGCGCGCGAGGGAGGAACACCAGAAAATTATGTCCTGCCCATCATGGCTATTCCTTCGACCTGAGGGGCATGCAGGCCTACCTACAGTGTGTGCTGGCTGATGAAAGGCAAATGATATTTGTCATGTATTGGATCTTATAATTTGGCCGGGCAGTGAGCCGCCAGTCGACCTAGGTCCACAAGGACCAAACTCGCTCATAACTATGAGGTAGAACGAGGAGATATGCTGCCCTTTTATTTTCTAGCAAAGCGGCCTCCAACATCATGTTGCCTCAATATCGCCTCCATTTGGCGAGAGGATGCCTGACACACAGCCTACCTCGTCATGAACTTCCAAGACACGTTTGACGAGCAACTGCGCCTAGTTCAGGTGATGTAAAAAGCCCAAACTTGTTTCTAGTGTGTTGATCTTTGCTTTTGTATTATCGCACCTCCTTGCCTTCTCCGAGCATATTAAATATCCCACCTCCCAGCCATTAGCTACCGCGATAACAGGATCAACTGTGGACCGCATGTCGGCATATCCACCGCCCAGCACATGAAATTATTGCCTCTCCATCTCGGCTCGGTAGCAACAAGTCTTAAAGTACTACTCCTCCTCTTGCACAGCCCGCAAACCAAGGCTTGTCGTCCATCTCGGCAGGCCTTCTAGGCGCTGGAGCTGCCTGGCATTCCGGTTACGCTTTGACGAAGTGGAATTTCGCAGTGAGCCTCGTCAGCACCTTGCCTCTGTGCATAGCCCATCCTCTTACTTATATCACTCTACCTATCTCACCGAGGCATCCGCTTCTGAGGGAACTGGCATGACCATAGACCCAATGCTGAGCAATAAAAACTTGACATCGTTGTTGTGCTATATTATATTGTTCTCATCTGCCTCGTCAATCGTCTAAGACAAAAGACCAGCAACAAAAGATCTCCAGCATCATGGAGACCAACAGTCTTGCGCCGCCATTATTGGCTATAGACACACGCTCTCGCCCGAGGAGCGATACGACGGAAACGAGAGCACTCACACCGAGGTCCTTCACATCTAACATCTCAAATATCTCGAACCCCTTCCTAACACCTGCTCACTCCAATCCTTTTCTGACCCCGGCCCAATCCGATTGCGGGTCAAGCGTGCTGTCAGTAGACCTAGATGCGGCTCTATATCCGGATCCCGGCACGGAAGCGGATTTCCAAGTTCAAAATAACCCGTTCGCCTTTACCCCCGGCCAACTGAACAAACTTCAAAATCCCAAATCGCTACCCGCATTTTGTGCGTTAGGCGGCCTTGCTGGGATAACGCGGGGTTTACAATCGGATATAAACGCCGGCCTGAGCGTGGACGAGACTGCGGTACAAGCTTCCGTAACATTCGAGCAAGCTGTAAGGAGGACATCCGATAAATTTCTAGAGTCGACGGAGCTGACAAGAAAGTCGGAGTCTGATTCCTTCACCGACCGGGCGCGGGTGTTTGGAAAAAATATCCTGCCAGCAAAGAAGGCCACGCCGATATGGACACTCATGTGGAATGCCTACAACGATAAGGTCATCATCTTATTAACTATCGCTGCGGTGATCTCGTTAGCTCTCGGGCTCTACGAGACATTTGGCACCGTTCCCGAGCCAGGCGCACCCCCATCCGTGGATTGGGTCGAAGGTGTCGCGATTATCATTGCTATCCTAATTGTCACGCTCGTGGGATCACTCAACGATTGGCAGAAGGAACGGGCTTTCGTCAGACTCAATGCTAAGAAAGAAGACCGAGAGATTAAGGTGGTCAGGTCCGGAAAATCGTTCATGATCAATGTCCACGAAATCCTCGTTGGAGATGTCCTGCACCTTGAACCGGGCGATCTGATTCCCGTCGACGGGGTTTTCATCAGCGGCCATGACCTGAAGTGCGACGAATCATCAGCTACCGGGGAATCTGACGCCATAAGGAAGACATCAGGCGAGCAGGCCATGGCTCTTCTGGAGTCAGGCGCAAACTTGAAGGGTCTTGATCCCTTCATTCTATCAGGCTCAAAGGTGCTTGAAGGCGTTGGTACATTCCTGTGCACATCTGTCGGCGTTCATTCGAGCTTCGGCAAGATCATGATGTCTGTTCGAACTGATATCGAAGCAACACCGCTACAGAAGAAGCTTGAACGACTCGCTGTCGCGATCGCCAAACTGGGCGGTACCGCAGCCATCCTTCTCTTTTTCATCTTACTGTTTCGGTTCCTCGGTGGCCTATCAACGGACATTCGTAACAGTCCGGAAAAGGCGGAGGCCTTCCTGGACATCCTGATTGTAGCCGTGACCATCATCGTTGTGGCTGTGCCCGAAGGTTTGCCCTTGGCCGTGACCTTGGCGTTGGCCTTCGCCACCACACGATTGCTCAAGGAAAACAACCTGGTACGCGTTTTACGAGCCTGCGAGACGATGGGAAACGCCACCGCAATCTGCTCCGACAAGACAGGAACCTTGACCACCAACAAGATGACGGTGGTAGCCGGGACATTTGGTCAGTCGAATTTTGCCAAGTCTGAAAACGAAAAGCCAGCCACGCAAACCGTCTCTCAGTGGGCGGCAGGTCTTTCTCATCGGACCAAAGAAGCCATCGTGCAGTCCGTTGCTATCAATTCTACCGCGTTCGAGGGAGAAGAGAATGGACAATTTACCTTCATTGGCTCCAAGACTGAGACAGCACTTCTTCAATTAGCTAGGGAGTATCTGGGCATGCAGTCACTGTCAGAGGTCCAGGCCAACGAGCAGATCGTCCAAATGATGCCCTTTGACTCAGCTAAGAAGTGTATGGGCGCAGTTATCAAGCGACGAGACGAATCCGGCTACAGACTTCTGGTCAAGGGGGCATCGGAAATTCTTCTGAATCACTGCAGCGAAAAAGCAGACGCCGAGGCGCTCTCTACAAGCGTACTTACCAATAGCGATCGCGCCGAACTAGGATCAGTCATTGGGTCCTACGCGAAGGGTTCTCTAAGAACCATCGGCATCGTCTATAAAGACTTTTCTCAGTGGCCCCCTGCCTACGCGGTTGTAGAAGACGGTCTTGTGCAATTTGAACTGTTGCTAAAAGATCTTGTTTGGCTTGGGTTGGTCGGTATTCAAGACCCCGTCAGACCGGGCGTACCCGAAGCCGTTCGTAAAGCGCAGTCTGCTGGCGTTGTTGTTCGCATGGTGACCGGCGACAACGCGGTCACTGCTCAAGCCATCGCCACCGAGTGTGGCATCTACACAGACGGTGTAATCATGGAAGGTCCTGAGTTCAGGAGACTTCGGACAGAGGAGATGGATGCCGTGTTGCCAAATTTGCAGGTGCTTGCGCGCTCGTCGCCCGAGGACAAGAGGATCTTGGTTGCGAGACTCAAGGATCTTGGAGAAACGGTGGCCGTCACTGGAGATGGCACCAACGACGCCCCTGCTCTCAAGACTGCAGACGTCGGCTTCTCAATGGGTATCTGCGGAACCGAAGTAGCTAAGGAAGCTTCGGAGATAGTACTGATGGATGACAACTTCACTTCTATCCTCACTGCACTCAAGTGGGGGCGAGCGGTCAACGATTCCGTCCAGAAGTTCCTTCAAGTAAGTCGAATGCAAATATTCCACAAATCGGTGGTCTCTCATGCTAACTCGGGCTCAGTTTCAAATCACCGTCAATATCACAGCCGTCCTCCTGGCCTTCATATCTGCCGTGGCCGATCCGGAGATGCATTCCGTGTTGACTGCCGTGCAACTCCTCTGGGTGAATCTCATCATGGACACATTTGCAGCCCTCGCACTCGCAACCGATCCTCCCGCGGAGAGCGTTCTCGACCGTAAACCCCAACCAAAGAGCGCACCTATCATCACAACTAACATGTGGAAGATGATTGTCGGGCAGGCTATCTTCCAGCTTGCTGTCACGCTCGTTCTCTACTTTGCCGGCTCTGAAATCCTAGGCTATGATCCGAACAACCAGACCCAGCAGACTGAACTTAGGACCATGGTCTTCAACACGTTCGTGTGGATGCAGATCTTCAACGAATTCAACAATCGACGTCTGGATAACAAATTCAATATTCTCGAGGGTGTGCACCGCAACAAGTTCTTCATCTTTATCAATCTTATCATGATCGGCGCCCAGATCGCCATCATATTTGTCGGAGGTGCCGCATTCGGGATCACGCCCATCAACGGTGCCCAGTGGGCTATCTGCGTGGTCGCGGCTGCGGTCTCGCTCCCGTGGGCCGTTCTTATACGATTGTTCCCCGATCCCTGGTTTGCCACGATAGCCAGTGCGGTCGGCACGCCAGTAGTGGTCGCATACAGGTTCCTAGCCAAGGTCTGCAACAAGATCGGTGCTGTCTTTAGCAAGATATGGAAGATGGTAAGGCTGGGGAATAATGTGCCAGAGGAGCAGGAAAACAACAAGACAACTAAGGAAAATGAAATAGGGCCTGAGATAATTGTGTCTGAGGGTGACGGTGGCCACGCAAGTAGTGGTCCAGAGATACAAGTAGAGGATGTGGAGCGAGGGCGTGGATAAGCGCACCTTTAGATACCCATTACGCATATATTAGTGCCAACCTAACCTGGGTACCTACATGTATATAAAGTAAACGGAATAAATTACCAAGATTTCAGGTTATCCGGGCCATGTATAACAGGTTGAAAGGACGCATACTTCGGCTGGCATTTGATGTGTCTGTTAGTGAAAAGAGATGTCCGAGGTACCTACCAAGTTGCCTAAAGCACATACCACGAACCGTTTTTTCTAGTTGTATGTACGAAGTAAATAGGTACTACTGTACCTACTGTAGGTATGTATGTACATGTACCTTCATGTATGTGTCAGGTACATATATACTTAGGTACGTACTATGAGCAACATTACATCTTCTAAGGTACGTGTAAAGCAGATTCTACTGAATGCGGGAAGTGGAGCTCGGCATTGGCCAATCACCAAGCGACCGTCGTAGATGCCAAGAGCCAACTTTGACTTCACACTTCTCTAAATACCCAGAGGTAGTGTTCGAATACTGAATACCTCCTGACTGACTTGCCACCTACATATTAATGACTTAGTCACAGCTTGCGAGGCAATCAGTGACTACAAATGACGTTCAATGGCAACATTATCTTAATCTGTGGACGATACATTACGTTTTCTCCGTTCCTCCTAATTCTCCTGCTTGTCCTATATATTCTTACTCGCATGATCAATATGTTCCAATGCATCATGCCACATCTATACCGAATCCTGTTCATATACCCTCATGTTCTCAGTCTCGGTGTACATTAATTCAAGCCAGAAAGTGGCCTGTTCTATTCCGATATCAGTTACTTGGGAGGCTATATTCGTTCCAAAATTCTACCATATTGTGTATTTAATGTTACATTTTGCCTGAAAAGTATGAAAATATTGTATGTATTGCCGAAGTCGGCTTATATGGCTATAGAAGGGTTGTCCCCTGGACGAAAATAAGAAACTGTGGTGGTATGCTATTAAAGTGCGGATACAATGTGAATTATTGCTTCAAGCTGGCTCCCTTAGGTGTTCCTTAATGAGTGGCGGTCTTAGTCACGGTTCTGCTGTCAGGTAACTGTCGTGTATGGAGTGTCACCATGGTTATACCTACTAACTTGGGTAGGTACCAGGAAATGTATGTGCAAGGTATGTACGTACGTTAGTAGGTAGGCACCTAAACAGCTTGACATTCCATTATTGCAGAAACGAAGATGACCTATCCAGCGTATCTATTTGTAGCTACCTAGAGGGATGTTCCGAAGTATACTCTACTACATACGTAGGTAGGCCAGGTAGTTGCTTGAGGTGCAAGGTGCTTGAGTAACTACATACAGGTAGGTCAGTGCATCGAAATACGATTTCCACACGTAGTAGCAGCTATTCCCAGCCAAGTAACATCGATCACAGCAACTAGTATGGTATGATACAGCAAAAGTACGTGCGTAGACTTGGTAAGGCACAATGGAAAGTACCCTTAGTCCCATCGCGTGGATGATGGGGCCCGGAGGTCAACTAGCACCTCCCTCGCGGTCAGTATCTCAACTCCGCACCTTCCTCAACGTCGACTCAACTTTCTCCTCATCTCCCACCTCGTCACCGTCCTCGTTTCCGGGCGGCAGAAGGTACCCAGGTAATTCTGCCAGCAGTATTTGGCATACGTGCAAAAAATCATCTACACCGCCCTGGAGAGAGGAATAAAAGCCCGGTCACATTCTCGACTTCAACTTTTTTCTTCCTCTCTCTTCTTACTTTTTCCCCACAAGATTTGATATAACACGAATTTTTTAATCGGTTTAATCCAATCTATCATCCAATCGGTTCAATCCAGTCTACCATTCAATCATTTCAATACGTTCTATCCTTCCATTACTTCAATCCCACAACTGCTATCCTTCCATTACTTTAATCCCACACCTTCTGTCCGACCCTTATTTCATCACACATCCACGATGTTCGCTTATAAGATCATCGTCCCCTCTCTTCAAGCTATGGACGCCATCATGGCGATCCCCCTTGGTGCCCTGATTGGGCTCGTCATGATCCTTTGGCTGTCCCTGTCTCTCTCTGGCCAAGATGGCCACAATCCCTTTATGCACCTTGCGGCCCTAGCGGCGAACGCCGCTATGGCGATGTTTGTTAACCGAGTCTTGGGTGGTGGTGTCTACCAAGACATCTACGGCATCGCTCTTTGGGGCACATGCCGTGCCTATTGGGGGCCTGCCAACCCCGCAGTCGACGTGATCATGCTAATGATGTTGGTACATAACATCATCACGCTCGACATGGACGGCATCAACCTGGATGTCGTTTCCTGGTTGGCGGCAACCTATCTTCCCCTCGGCGACATCTTCGCTGAGGGATGCCATATCATCGCCGAGGGGTGGCGCAGCCGCCACATAGCCTACGAAATGGCAAGGACAATTAATAGTTCGGTCGCGCGGAAGTTGGGCTGGGGGCGCCCCCAGCAGCGTCCCCAAAAGCGTCCCCAGCAGCTAACGATTTCCGACGTCATGACGGTCGTGTCAATCGCCCCTTCCGCCGACCCTCCTGCCCCTTCTCCCGCCGCCCCCTCTCCCGCTACCCCTCCGACAGCATCTCCCGCCGACCCTCCTGCCGACCCTCCTGCCGACCCTACTGTCACAGAGTATGAAGAGCTCGTGACCAAGACCAAGGCCAAGCCAAGACCAACGTCACTACGTCATGGCATCAAGAAATCCGCCTTCCCTGTTAACGCGGTAGACACGCCTCTTAACCTAACCTCACCCATCAACGTTATCGACACGCCAATGAAGGCTGTCTTGCCTCTTGACGCGGCCTCACCTATTGAGGCCGATACCTTACCAACCGGCGCCGCGACCTCTCCTATCTCCGACCCACCCATTGTCCCCACCGAACCCGCTTCCGTCTCCGGCCCGGTAACTATTGTCAACCCGGTGGGCATTGAGCCGCCGGTTACGTTTACTGAATCCTTCCTATCTGGTCCCGAGACTATCGGTAGTACCGTGGAATGCGCTCACAGTGCGCATATTGGCGCCGAGGTCGCTCCGGGTACTATCCTACCCACACCCGGGCCACCTGTCAACAATCCTGATCTCCACCCCGATATAAATCTGGTCGGTAACGAGCCGCCGATCATGGTTACTGAACCCGTAATATCTGGTCCCGAAGAATGGGCAGATACTGCACCTATCGGCGCCGACTTTATCCCGGATCCCAACTTCCTTGGGTTAGCTTTTCCTCCTCATCTTTTGGATGCCGACACACATCCAACCGCCGCGGCCGAGGCATACATTGGTCAAGAAATGGATGTGGAGATAGATCCCGTCCAAGCCACCACCAATCTAACCACCATATTCCAATCTGGCCATTCGCAAGGGGCACCTCCCGCAGGCCCAACCGACTATTTTGGCTTAACTTTCCATCCTCATACTTTGGATTCCGACACCCATCCAAACGCCGCGCCCGAGGCATACACGGGTGAAGAGATGGAGATGGAGATAGACCCCATCCAAGCCCCCACCAACCCAACAACTTCACAAGGGGCATCTCCCGCAGGCCCAGCCGACTTTTTTGGCCTAACTTTCCCTCCTCATCCTTTGGATGCCGACACCCCTCCAACTGCCATGGCCCAAGCTGAGGCACACATGAGTGAAGAGATGGAGGTAGACATGAACCCCATCCAAGCTCACACTCATCCTCTACCAACCGACATGGATTTAGACATGGACACTACCTCGTCCACCATAGCCTCCGCTCCCGTAGCCGCCGCCGCCTCCTCCACCCCGGTCACCCCGGTCACCTCCACCCCGGTCACCTCCACCCCCGTCACCTCCACCTCCGTTACCTCCACCTCTAGTTCCGTGGTCCCTGCTCTTTCGAGCATACCGAAATCATTCATCCTTACGGCACCACCTCGCCAAGGATGCAACATCCTACCTCCCGGCGTCGAGCCGGTGAGGAAGACAGGCGAGGGGGAGGTCCTATACTTAAAAAAGGGGGGCAAGCAACGGGAGGAGGACGAGGCCGCGGCCCGGCGAGCCGTGGGCCGGGACACTCTCGCCGAAGAGGAGGAACGCAATCACAAGCAACCCGCCGCGCAGGTTTCCTCCAACCCAGATGGGGAGCGACTAAAGGCCATAATGGCCAGGATCGACGAGATCAGCCGAAGGAACAGGATTCTAGCCTTGTGGAAGGCTCCTATCATCAAACACTTCCACGACAAGATAGTGGAACGGGAAAGGAAAGCGAGGTTGGAGAGGAAACAAGAGCGTGAGCTCAAGCAAATGAAGGAGCGGGCGCTGGAGAAGAAGAAGAAACCTCCGAGCATCTTCCTCCCCCGAAGGAGGCCCGAACATCATTAGCTAATCCTATCAGTACATGTGGAGTCGGGAGGTTGGTTTCGGGTCACTATAAGGGCCTAAGGGATTAGGACTGGTGTGGAGAGAATCACCCGTAGTTACTTCGGGTTGCTGTCTCAATGGAAGAAAGGTGTACAGAAAGTTCAGGGAGTCCGCGATAGGTATTCTAAGAGACACTCGTTCATTCATTCACTTATCCCGCTCGTATAACTAGATGCTGTATTCATTAAATTGATGCTGGGCATAGAGATAGTGACTTGGGTACTTCATAACCGAAGAGGGGAGGAATTCGCGTGACACGTGACTTCGTGTTAAGCTGCCCAGTGCATGTCTTGGGTTAATAAGTCCAGATTAACAGAAGCGCGCCATTTTTGCATTTGCATTTTCCCTGCCGACAGACTCCGCTTGCAGTCGTCATCTTATCACAGACAGGGGCAAGTCGATCTTATTAATCAGGGATCGCAATGTCAGATTTTCATTTTGCCTTTCGTGTTCCTCTCAAGTTGGTTTGTACATAAGGTACCTATTTATCCATCCATCGACAGTACTAATACTTCTATTTTAATCGGCACCTAGTACGTATGTACATATGTACTTTGAACATTGGGTTATACACCTACACGTGTTGATAATGTATGAATCTTTTTTTTCCGATGGACAGGTGCTATCTTTAAATCTGACTTGAACTTGTAGAATTGCAAATTTTGGTAGAAATATACACGTACTATGTATTTATTGTACCTATTCGACCATTGATGGAAAAAGTATCTGTAAGCTGTGCCCAGCGAACAAAACCCCTGGAGCGATGGCGCTGCAAGGTGCTGGGGCCAAGCAAATTTGGCGCTTAACACTTGAACAAATCGATTGATGAATCCCGTACCGGGTACGGAGCACATTGGTACATCCTTGTACGTAGTATATACATATGTACTTCGTACGTAGAAGAAAAATGACAGTGTCGCGCGACTTGAACCGCGTACTAAGCCGCCAATGGCCTTCCCGCTATTCCTTCCCCTCTGCCTGATGCCCTTGGCCGAATCAACTTCATCACTTCATAACTTCCAACATCCGCAATCCGACTTCAATTTACAAATCAGCTTGTCAACCTCTCAAGTCTTTGTGGATGCTCCATTTTGACCCGGCATAGGTTGACTTATTCCCCCATAATCAGACCTGTGTCGCGTCCGTCTGGATTTCAATTCACACTGACTGTCTGTTAACAGATTAGCTTACTATATTGTCGCTCCCCTCTACATCCTTCCATTTACTAGAGGTCGACCGACACAGCTGTCGTCACTTTGGCTCATATGTCTCAGATTTACGTTAAGCGATAATTTCTGTATTGCCTCGGTGCGTCTTGGATATACTCGAGACAAAGAACGCATTTGATGTCCCATGACTCCGCGAAATAAGAAGCCTAGCGACGACCCAACGCGTACACCTCACTCAGTGATACCACCTGGCTGCAAAGGAGAATCCTGCGTCATCTAGACCTCGAATCATACAGCATTCAACAATCTCCGGCCTCGAGATTGCCCAGTTTCAAGATAGCTATTACGGCTTACATCTTTCCACAACGCGATCGGCAATAAACTCACGTCCAAGTTGACGCGACAGCTTCGTGTCCGGCCTGCATCTTTCTACCTTTAATAGTCTGACGCCAACCATCCACATCAGACCATGTCGCATATCAACAACTCTGGTGTCTCGAAGGGACATGATCATCCGCCAAAATCCCAGAGTCTTCCCAACAGCCAGAATCAACCCTTCAATTATTCTAGCAACGGTTCGCAGGCCACCACTGCCTCCATTGACACCGATCGCGTTTTCACCCCCCCTGAAAGCGACAGCGAGGGCAGTAACGGAATTGAAATTGGCCACGGCTCGAGTCAAGAATCTCAACTGGCACAGCTCTCCCAACTCGCCGCCGCTCAGCAGAATATAAACGAGGCCGACGATCCCCTGGTGAATGGGGTTCAGTCAAAGAAGAGAATGGCCGACGGTATGGTCAAGCATACAAGAAACAGCTCTAGCGTGTCGCCAGTCCGAGTCGGCCATTCTAGAAACACAAGCACCGTGAGCGTAGCGTCAACCGCTGGCAGTCGCATTGGAGAGGTAATTCACCAACGCCAAACGACGCGTTGCCGCGAACACTACTAACTCGATTGCAGCTATCCGCCGAATTAAGGACGAAGCTGTCTTACGCCATGGTCAAGGTGAATAACGGCTGGCAAGGGCGCTCGATTGACGAGGTTGAGTCTCTCGCCTCGCAAGCTGTTTCTCCTACCTCAAGCGCTTCGACTTTGCATGGCAGACACGGCGCGTCTGCAAGCCCCCGGATCCCTGTCGCTCCCACACGACACAGGGCTTTAAGCAATGCTACTAGCCCCGTAGGACATTACCCTTCCCAAGGTCACAACTACGAATCATATTGGAGGGATGGCAATGCGAAACTTTTAACTTCGACATCGCCTATTAGAACTCAAGCGCCAGCACCAGCACCAGCACTAGCACTAGCTCCGCCCGCCCCTATACAACCGCGCCAGCCAGCCCAACCCAACCCTCGTCGCGGCTCCAACGCGAGATTCGCCCAAGCATATCTATCACATCAGCATCATGCTTCTCCTCACACCCCAGCTCAGCCAAGCCCGCTGCAGACTACACCAGGTCGAGGGACAATCAGAACCCCAAATCTTGACCCTATCCTCTTTTCCCCACACCAAAACGTGAGGGAACAAGAAGCCTTGGAGACACTGATGTTTATGAGCAGTCCCGGGAACTCGGCAAATGTCAAGCACGCGTTCCCGTCGTCTCTCCCTTCATCACAATCGTCCGCGCCAGCACAGCCATTGCAACCGCCCCTGGCACGCAGTGGCGGGCGAACGGCCCTCCCGACCTCGCGATTAGGACCAGCAGCCGAGGCAAGCAGCCAGGGGCGGAAGAGCCTGCCGACGGCGCGGCCGCAACAGCATCATGCGTCCCAGAGTAAGCGCGTAGGGTTCGAGAAATCTTCGGGTTCCTACGGCGGGATTGATATAGACGGCCCACACGAGTCTCCGCACGGCAGAGGCACGCCTCGCCGCAGAACGAATGGTGTCGCTCCAAGGCCGCCGCTTTCTGTCCCTGCGGGCCTGAGCGGATCATCCCGGCCGAGGAAAGCTCTTGAAAGCGATGAAATTGAATGCATGCTCGATCGAGCGGCTGTAGACGATAGCTCGGATTCCGATGGGGAGATTCACCTTCCTCAAAGCAGGAGGGCAAACGGCCCTGCCGTTGGTGTTTAACTTGCCTTGCCCATCCCGCTGCCATATTTGGCGAAAGAGTCGGATCACTTTTTTCTCTTGTGTGTCTTGCCTACCCAATACCTTCCGTACGTACGTACCTAGGTATATATATACCTACCTATATTATATATATTTTCCCAGTTCATGCCGTCCGGGACTTCTTAGTTCCTTCTCGACTTTGCATCTGCAATCATCATGCATTGACCTACGGTGACTCATTGTGAGATGTTATTAGAATCTTAGGGGGGATAGGCTACATTTACAGGATGTTCATGAGCGTGACGATGGGGAATGGGTTTTCGCAAATGCATCTTTTGTCTTGATAAATGAACGAATGTGCCGAGTTATCCGCTATCTACATGTACAGAGAGAATTTTTTGGCATACATACATACATAGTATCTGTCCATCCTGATGGTGTACGCGTTCCTGAGATTCATGAAGTACATTCGTAGGTATGTACGTACAGGTACCTTGTAGGCTACAACATGTAATAGGTATGCACCTAGGTGCATTTAAATAACGAGTCATGCTCCCCTAGCCGAGCCATTGTCGTCCCTGTTCTCTGGGTACTTGAAGTGGCTCCTTGGATGATGCTGGTTAGTACTATAACAAATCGACAATGTCCGAGAATTGTAGCAAACGGAACAATAACTCTATATTATGTAGTACCCATCAGGAATCTAATCTTCCGATGTTTTGCCGGAGCAAGCTCCTAAACATCAGGGACTTTGACTTGGAAAAAAACCATGGACTTGGAATTTTTTGGTACATGGATGTTCTTAGCATTTCTCATATAAATCTAAGTACTACTCCTTAAAGGAATATAGCTGCTTTATCTAAATATATGCAAGCTTTTATTTATCTAAGACTTTTATATACCTTTATACATGCAACATAACTTACTTTTTATACGAATATGAACATTTCCTCAACGAAACCTTTTGTTTTCATTCTTAAACTGCATGTAAGTAATTATCTCCTGCAAAAGTACTGTAATTACTATTCTTTTTGGTGTTGCGACGCTGTAAAGATATAATACAATTGAAGTTGCAAAAAGGTACTTAAGATTGGGTGGGCATTACGCCTATTTGGTAAGTAGCTAAAAAAATTCCAAGTCCAAGGTCTTTTTCCAAGTCAAAGTCCCTGATGTTTAGGAGCTTGCTCCGGCAAAACATCGGAAGATTAGATTCCTGATGGGTAACTAAAATTCCCCACATGTTCGTGTCAAGTTCTGCCGCTAGGTATTTGCTCTAGCCTCTAAGCCTCACCAAGGGGCCAAGCCAGTGATATGCAGGTAGGTGGTATCATGTACATATGTATCATGAGGCGCAGCATACATTTGTTTGTCTGGTGACATTGGACTTCTTTGCTCTCTTCGATTGTGTAGATGGCAGACAAGAATGCCCTGATGCCTTATGTACATACTACCTATAGAGGTACGTAGGTATCTAGGCAGCAAATGACCTCCTTCTCCAAGGAACTTCCTGCAAGCCACTGAGTACCGGCTTCGCCGCTTGTTTCTGCCCTTTGCATACCTACCTACCTTAGTACCTACATACCCTACATAGAGATGTAATCAGCTGCGAAGTCAAAGGCAGAATGACTGCGCCTCTGTGTGCTAGCCCTGTCCCCGAGCGCAGAACCTGCGTAAGCGTTTGGTGGCTTGTGATTAACCTTATGATTAGGTCACTTATCATGTTATGTATGTGGTATGAAACAGGTGCGTGAGATTCGTATTTAAGATTCCGAAACTTCTCTATCTTTTGATAGAAATTCTCTTCTACCGAATCCACTGGTTTTCAATCTTTCCACCTACCCAACCGATTTCAAGGTATACGCGACATACGTACTTCGTAGGTAATTGAGAAACAATAGAGACAGCCATCTCTTTTTCATAAGAACCAGCCGAATTTTATTTTACCAGATCGTCGACCTTCGACAACCTCGCGAGCCTCAATTCTCCTTCATAATGTCAGCAGCAGAGTACTACGGCAACAGCGGAGGCGGCTACCCTCCCCCTCAGAATCAGAACCAGGCACCTTCACCCTACCCACCGCAGCCTCAATACGCGCCCTCGCCAGCGCACTCACCGTACCCTTCTCAATATCAACAGCCTTACGCCAGTCCGTCCCCGTACCCCTCACAGTTTCAACACGGCTACGCGCAGTCTCCCACACCAGCCGCGTCGCAAAACTACCTCGCGCCCTATCCATCGCAACAACCGTACGCGCGCCCCGGCTCCGCGCACTCCGACGCGGGGTACCCGCCACCCTACCCATCGGACGAGCAACGGCCAGGATCTGCCGGGACCCCGTACGCGCGCCCCCACTCGGCGGACCCTTACGCTGCGCCGCAGCATGACAGAGATCCGAACCGTCAGGCGGGACAAGGCGAGGGTGAGGACGGCGAGAGAGGCCTCGGCGCCACGCTCTTAGGGGGCGGTGCAGGCGGGCTGATCGGACACAAGCTGGGCAAGGGCAAGCTGGGGACTATGCTGGGTAGTGCCGTAGGCGCCGTCGCGGCGAATATGATTGAACATAAGTTTGAGAGGCGGCATTCTGGCCAGGGCAAGGGCCAGAACCACGGGCATGGACACGGACACGGGCACAACCAGGGATATGGCAGCCACCACGGGAGCAGCGGTGGATTGCTGGGTGGTGCGTCGGGGCTTTTGGGCGGTAGCCAGGGGCATCATGGGCCGCCGCAACAAGGGGGGTATTATGACGGAAATCATGGACATAGTCATCACAGCCATAGCCACGGCCACGGCCATCACGGCCATCATAGCCATGGACACCATAGCCATCACGGCCAGGGGTGGTAAGAACGGGCGTCTAACCAGGTACTCAAGTACAGGTTTGAGGGTCAGGGAAAGGTATGCAGGATCACGTCTTTGGGCATGTGCCGGAGATGAGTGGTCTTACGCCGGCGCATCGTTTATGTGAGATCAGGTTCTCTTCATTTTTATGACTTTGACGAGGAGACGATTGCATGGAGTTGCAGGTAGCCCTCGACGGGCTTCGTATTCGCCCCTTATACGATTGGATGCACCAGTTCAGATATATAGAGGGAGTGGTGAATACATATATTAACAGTTGTACTATCTGCAAATGTCGATCATGACATTCACCAGGATTTCCCTCTTTCTACCTAATGCGTGTGAATACTACGTACTATCAGAAAATGATAGGCGTAATAGTGCACCAGAACCCCTTGCCCCCGTTACCAATCTAGAACGTAACAAAAGTAGGTAGTCTTGAACCAGCAAGGAGTAAGGACATAGCGAAGTGCCAGAGATATCTAAACCAGTGTACCAAGAAACTGGACAGGAGTGGGTGGGATGCTGTCAGTATTCAAGCCAGTGGGGTGTACGAAGGCAGGAAATCCCTCTACGGCCACTGCTACTACACAGGCTGAACCGTATAGACAAGCTTTGATCCTGTGCGAAATGAATCGGATTATATGCAATATCCTTTTCAAGGTATATTAGACTCGGCGATACAAGAGGAATCGAACCAAGAGAGGACATCTGAACACATAGCTGCTGTCTAAAGACTTTGGTAGTCCACAGGCCACACAAAACTGGTTTCAACTCTGACCTACACATCTTCTCAAACAAGCACCAATCGTCAAGAAAAGTTTCGATGTAGGGCCTAAATATTGGTGGTGGCTCGTATACCAGTATAAAGCCTATGGTTTATTGAAAGGAAGGATGAAAGCAATAGACCGCATATAGTTCAAGAAGGCAGTTGTCTGGTGTCGAATTATTTCAATTTATATTAATAGATACCTTAGGCAGGCTAGGTAGGTACCCCTCCAATCCACTTAACGCGTTAACGTTGTAAAGGGGCCTCCAATGCGCGTCGCGACATGCTTTAGCCGTTTAGCGGGTTATCCCAAAATAGGCCTCAGATACGAAGACCAAAAAAAAGGGAAAAAAGAAACGAAAAAACAAAGGAAAACCCCAAAACGAGCTTGCTGCTAACTAGCTACCTACCCAACTGCAACCTACAATTTTGTGCCAATGGGCTTATATATAGCCCCCCCTGACTCTCCGAGTCGCCATGGACGAATTTTCCGATGAAGATTTGGATAACCTGAATGTGAATGCTCTGCAGGAGCTCGAAAATAATGCTATTCAGTACACACAAGCCCAAAAGAAATACCAACAATCTCAAACCCAGCGCCAGCTCGAGGATGACTTCGAGGATGATGACCTCGACGATGCTGTGGTGCAAGATGATCTACTCGGGAAATCTTTCTTGCTCCCAGAGAAGACCGCCCGGCTACCGTCTAGGATAATACCTCAGCAGCAACAGACGACGACGACATGGGATGGTCCGGTGCCCGTCCCCGCCAGTCGCTTTCATCCTCAATCCATTTCTTCTTCCTCTCGACCACCAGTACCCGTTCAAGTTGTCTCTCACAGATCCCAATATCCTACTTCTCGAGCCCCAGCTCCTCCGTATAACCAGATTCATCATCCGCCTCCTTTACCTCGACCAGCTCCTTCCATTCCTCCGAGATACCAAGCCTCTCAAACTCCAAGGCAGAATGGGCCTTCGAACCACGAAATTGCTTCTCTGCAGGCTCAGATTCTGGACCTTAAGACGAGGCTTACTACCAAGGACGGTGAGATTGGCATCGTCCGGAAGCGATTGGAGAAGACACGCGAAGACCACGATCGCGAGCTTCAGGTATTGAAAAAACAAGCATCCGAACAAGTATCTAAGAATCAAAGGGCCCTCGAGGCTGCCAAGGCCGCTCAGCAGGCTGCTACTACAGAACTCGAGTTCACCAGGCGGGACCTCAAAGACGAGCTGGATCGTGCCAAACGCAAGGAGGGTCCCACGACGCCCAAGAAGAATGCCGCTGCCAAGTCGTGGGGTATCTCGGACGGATTCGAGGATGTGGAGATAGCTGCTAGTCCGAGTAAAGGACAACGCGGGAGGAATATTGGTGCTGTAGCCAGCGCCGTGGCTGAACCACCCGCAAGGCCGGCGAGAACTCCAACGAAAGGGAAGAGGAAACGCCCAGCTGTCGATAGCCCTGTCACAGCACTAGAGACTCACTCGGAGGACGTGGCAATGGTAGACAGTGCTGGCGCAAACGGCACCAGTAATGCGCAGCCAGTAGTTATTACTCCCAAGGCTGTTTCTTTTGATGTATGTTTCTTTCGAGCCCACCAATACCTGCAGGACCAATTCGACGCTGACAGATATCTATTAGTACGTAAAGGTGATGCTCAATCATAGTTCAGCTCATGGTCGGCCACTGGCTTTCGAGCACTTGGCCAGATTTGTGCTTCCCTCGAGACCTACGGAAAGTCTCGCCTCAATCCTCTTCCAGAAGCTGGCAGTCATCGGGGATCCCTCTGACCCTATGCGCTTACCTATAGAATTTTGTGAGCAAGTCATTCAGCTATGGGATAGCTGTCGTAAGGAAGGTTGCGTAAGTCCTAATATTCACAAGTAACTACAAGTAGAGCATCAGCTAAAGATTTTATAGTTGGAACCTATAAAGGAGCTTGTCTCTTTGATATCTCTGACCGTCCAGCTGTATACCATCGCGGTTGCTCCATATATCGCTTCTTCGCTTTTGCCTGTAGCTATGGATTCTTGCTACGAGGTTGGCATACCCAGGTTTTATCACGAGGGGCCAGGCAACCCGACAGAGGAGGCTTGGTTGAACTTCAGCGCGAACATCTCGACTGCTGAGATCCTTTCCGTGTTACATCTGACTGCTTTAGGCTGCGCAGCTTCGCCGCCTGTCGGTGGCGGCGGTACAGACCTTGCTGTTGATTTCTGGGGTCAGGTCCAGGTCGAGTTTGTACTCATGCAGCTTAGCCAAAAACATCCCGTCGAGGACTATCTGATTGTGCTGAGGTGGCTTTGCACATCGGTGTTTCCCGAAAGCATTGGGCCCATCAGTCCTAGCAGGACGGTGGAGGTGGTAGCAGCTACGTTGATCGAGAGAGTTTCGCTCCAGCTCGTCGAGACACCGCGCTGGGACATTGATCAGTATAGGCTACGGAGTGTTCGAATCGCAGTATTGCGGACGCTAGCCTCGTTTGCTAGATCCTCGTTCGGTCTTGCACAACTCGCGATCAATAATTATGCCATCCCTCGCTTGGTCGCCTTACTTTCTTCATGTATAGATGAGCTCTACGATGGCGACATGCGATACGAAGCTTCGGAGGAGGACAATTCACAGAAGGAGTTGCAGGCGCTAGTGACACACGCCGTTTTATTACTACATACTATTATTACGAATCCCTTGACCGCCGATCTGGTCAATGTACCAGGCAAGCTGACCAAGTCGATAGCCGGCTCGCAGAAGTATCTGCTGAGCCTGGGAAGGCTTAACTTCTCGGAAGATCTGGTGTCGGAGGAGACGGCGGAACTGGCGCACGAACTACTGGAATTAGCCGTCACGTCGGAGGAGGGTGAAGAGTTAGGGCGGTTCTTCGGGGGCTGAGCGTTTGGATACGATGTCTCACGATCCCCGCATACCAATTACCCTATCAATATGTAAAATATAAGAGACTTGTTTATGATATTGACGATCCTGTCGCATACACTCGGATGGCTTTGTAGAGTAACAGTGGACGTACATATGTTTACGAGACCATTCCTTGGTGGTTGGTTACCTTATAAGAGTACATATATCGACCACTTATTTTTCGTACTAGTAGAAGTACTGTAGATTGTTACTGTATGTTACTTGCTTTAGCTACGTACCTAGGCAGGTACCCATGTAGGATTACAGCACTGAATATTCTAAAATCCCACGCAGATGTTGTGGTCAAAATTGTGAGCCTCTTTTTACTGGGAGTACCTCAGGTACCTGTGGTCGTGACATGTGAAAATCAACGAGGTCCAATTAATAAAGGTTGAGAACGGGATGACGACAAGGACGGGCAGGTAGTACTTATGTACTTACATACATACAATTGCTACGCCACTTCCAACATTAGTGTGATAACGAGTCTAAGCCACACCTTGACGTAGCCAAGCCATGTTACGTACCCAGGTATAGTTTCCAACTTCTTGTGTGTAAAAGCTCAACCAGCCGGAATCAGCCCAGATCTAGAAATTTTCAGACAACAGAAAGAGTGTTGTCTTGCTGTCCACCTACACCGTTCCATACGAATTGTAATACAAAGGTTAAAAGAGGAAAAAGAAGTGCTCGTCGTCAACCTTGCCATCTCTTTGGGGCACTTTTCTTTTCTATTCACCTGGAAAATTCCAGTCGACGACACAGACAGACCAACTCTCTCGACGTCCAATTTGCCGACGATCCGATATCCCCACCACCGAGCCTCATTCTTAGCCTCACCTTGTGCTACTTTCAGTCCTTAGATTGTTGTCTCCAACGTCTTGAAGTCAGTCAAGGTATCTCAACAGTCTCTACCGCCCAGAGTCTCCAGACAGACCTATCCCGTCGACCCCCTGCAAGAGCAAGTCATCTCCGGTCTAACCGACAACGACGATCCTTCAAGTCACCGACATTCGATTAGTAGCGCGTCGATTGCTGCAGTCTCCTGTTATCTTTGGCAGGCGACCTTGTTATAGGACTCCATATCCTATACCATAAGCTGCTCGCCCAAGTGAAAATCACCTAGACATATTTACCATGACGAAACCACGTCGTGGTGTCCGATTTCCTGGCCGAAATGGCCATGCGTCGTCTGACGGTAGGAGGTCCAGCTTCAGTGAAATGAGCGAAGACGGGACAGGATCACCTATCAAGAGCAAGAACTCGCCGCAATTGGATGGCATCGACGAGGTAAGTTTCCTCCTCTATACATGGACAACTGAAATCCCCTCATGAAAACATCTCATGTCCAGAGATAGCCAGGAATCTATTGTCGTGGTAGTCGCGTCTGTATGGTCAAGGCGCACCGAAGGATAGTAGGACTGTGTAGCTGACGTGATGCGCCTTACCAGAAAGCTTCCGAGAAGCCTCCGATGTCTGACTACGAGAAGAAGAAAGCCAACTTCATCACGCGAGCTTTTTGGACTTTCGTGATGATCGGCGTTTTCTTTTCAGCTCTATTCGCGGGCCACATCTACATCATCGCCTGTATCACTGCCGTTCAGATCGTCTCGTTCAAGGAAGTCATCGCCATTTCGAGCGTCCCTAGTCGAGCCCGACAATTGCGGCCTACGAAGAGCCTCAACTGGTACTGGCTTGCCACCACAATGTACTTTCTCTACGGCGAGACTGTCATCTACTACTTCAAGCATATTGTGCTGGTGGACAAGGTTCTCCTCCCGCTTGCCACGCATCACCGGTTCATCAGCTTCATCTTGTATGTCATCGGCTTCGTCTTCTTCGTCGCCAACCTCAAGGCCGGGCATCTCAAGTTTCAGTTCACCAATTTTGCTTGGACGCACATGGCGCTGTATTTGATCGTCGTACAGGCACACTTTGTCATGAACAACGTCTTCGAGGGCATGTTCTGGTTTTTCCTGCCCGCTTCTCTCGTCATCACCAACGACATTTTTGCCTACATATGTGGCATCACCTTTGGCCGAACCCAGCTCATCAAGCTATCCCCGAAGAAGACCGTGGAGGGTTTTGTGGGTGCTTGGATCATGACCATCATCTGGGCTATGCTCCTGACGAACGTTCTGATGCGCTCCAAGTATTTCATCTGCCCCGTCAATGATCTTGGTGCCAACATCTTCACCGGTCTTGAGTGTGACCCTAACCCAGTGTTCCTCTCACATACCTACACCCTACCACAGTTCGTCTTCCTGCCAGAGGGAACCAGCTTCTCCTTCACCACTGAGCCAATGCAGTTTCATGCCATTGTCTTGGCTTCCTTTGCTTCTCTGATCGCTCCGTTCGGTGGATTCTTTGCTTCGGGGCTCAAGCGAACCTTCAAGATCAAGGACTTTGGCGACTCGATCCCAGGACACGGTGGTATGACCGACAGAATGGATTGTCAATTTATCATGGGCTTCTTTGCCTTTATATATTTCCAGACCTTTGTCGCGCAACACAACGTCAATTTCGGCAACGTTATGGAGCTGGCCATAACGGGGCTTTCGCTAGAGGAACAGAAGGAGTTAGTCAAGGGAATGAGCAGGTATCTGGAGAACCAGGGGGCTTGGGGCCCTGAGGTAAGCACACATCCGTTCTCACTCACTTCTCCATGTTGCGGACTACAAACTGATTGATAATCCTTAGGTTTATGAGTGTCTAGAGCGGGTACTACCAGCCCGGCGATAGAATCGGTCTAGATAACTCTTGTAGTAAGGGGACAGTCAGCCGAGGGCCTATGCAGGGCTGTATACCTAACTAAAGCTACTCAGTTGAGCAAGTTGCTCTTGTAATGAATTGACGACGAAGATTTCTGGACCTGGTTTTCTTGCAGGTCTCTAGGCAGAGGCCCGTGAAGTGATTTTTCTTACCCGTCATTCCGGATTAGCCAAAATGAGGGGGAGAATGAAGAAGGAAAATACAAAAGACTAAGTAAGGTACGGGAAAAGGAAACCAAAAAAAGAGGTTCTACCATCCACTCAGAACATGACCACGTGTATCTAACTCCAGGTACGTATGCAGTCTTAAAAACTATGCTGTTTGGTGATCTACCTCATTGCGTCTCTCGAGAAGGGCGAGATAACGATGGTTGTCATATATTAGGCCAAGATCGGAAGTGAGGTCCCACGCCGGTTTCAATGTCGGCGACTCGGGCAATCCTAGAGCTAAGAAGATCGCCGGCCTATCCCTTCTTCATTCATCTTACTGTTACATGATGTGAGTAGGTAGTTAGCCGGCTGATCTCCCGCGTTGCTGGGATGGAGGGAAGACACAGCCCCTCCCTATCTCTCGTTGATGATAGTGACCAAAGATGTTGTCAGCCGCAGTCTCGACCCGAGATTTCCGTTTCTCTCCCGAAGTTCGCGAAAACTGCCTCTAATGTACCTATGTAACACCGTGCCTACATAAACCCGGTCCTCTTAAACCATCAGGTCTGGCCCGCCGCTTACTTGGACGAAGGATCAGGCTGAGTAAATGGTTGGATGGACGAAAGGTAGGGCAGATGATGATTGCCCCTTTTCCGTTAGGGGTTCGATATACGAACAGCCGTATTACGCCGGATGTGATAGCACCCGGTCCTTCAGAGAGAACCAGACCCAATAGGATCATCTTGTCCAGTGAGAGCGTTACACAACTGGGTTTGTTCATGCCCATTGTCAGATTCAACGGCCGAATAGTATACCGCGGCAGAGGCAGAAAATCGCCTCGCCTACTGCGGTGACGCTTAGAAGTAGGAGGGTGGCGCATTCGCATGATTATGGAAAGCAGGTTCAGCATCAGGCATTTTTGGACATGTTTAGTTCCTATTGGCGTCTTGACAGGACGCCCGTTGCGGCAATTATTTGCTTATACTACCTCTTGTACCCCCCGCGTTCACCGGGGGTGCTCCGGGAAGATTGCGTTCGTAAGGCTTGAAGACATGGGGTCATCCACGTGTGTATAAGCAAGATTTGATCCCGTAACCATGGATTATCAGCCACCGACCATCCTTATGATGCACTAGGATTATGCATGGACGCTCCTCTCAAGACCTACATAGGTTCTTTTCTGCGTACGTGCTTTGACATCCAAACCGAAGAGCGAATACTCGAAACGCCAGTTCGGAATCTGCTTTACTTTGGATAATTGAATCCGGTCCCCCAATGCCTCAATATGATTCCCTATGCTGTGATCAGTTAGTGGATTCGCCAATTCCGTTTTCACCTGGGATGCGCAGGGCCAAACGGATCTGCCTCATGATTCCACAGCAGTGTATAGTACGTATGCTTGTATACCGACAGGCTTCTCCGCGGTTTCCTGAGTCGATCTCACGCATTAGTGCTGACCCCGCCAAAGGGGTTCACCTACGCTCGCGCCACCCGGTCGGGAAGAACCATTCTGGAGATAGTGACGGGATCCCGAATCCCAACCAAAAAATACTGATAAAGAAAAGTAGGGGAAAAGCAGGACAGTGAGTTGAATTCGCCGGTGTCCGAACTGCCTAGGTACTGGGTGGGTGCTTCTCCAACTCTAACTGGCCGCGCCGAGCCGATCGATCGCCAACATCGCCAACGGAAGTTGTTGGGACTTAACAATGACGGTTATTGGATAAGCAGAACATCACCAGGAACCCAAAGCCATGGGATAAGCGCTCAAAATAATTTAGCTCTCTAAGCTATCGACGCTCCTCTTCTGATCGTACCTACATACATCAAATTACTAATGAGATTGAGTTATGACAATAGACTCAGATATAGGTATTACTGACTTCGTTAGTGGTAGGTGCGCGAGATGCCGGATTTCTAATTGGCAGCAAGGACGGATTGATTACCAAAAAACTGTTCGGGAATAATATGTCGTTTCATGCGTCTGCCACGGTCGGCGTCGGTTAGCTGCACGGGATTGACGAGCGTGCATTGCATTGCATGGCATCGAGTCAATAAACGTGGACAGAAGTCCATTCGAAGATGCTCTCAGCCGAGACACTTATCAGTGTAGGGCTGGCTTCCTCGATGCTTCTCAGGTACTCTATAGTAGGAGGTAATCGACGAAAAACGACAACGGCCTCTTCCGATAGATTAGTAGGTACCTACCTAAGATACCTGCAGTACATAACTACATAGGTAGATATATACTATGTAGTTGTTATTGTTCGATTGCCTATCCGATGCCTAAATGTAACCCTCGCGATCTTGATCCTTGTGCTTATGCGAACTGGTCTGTGTAGATGTCAAGCGAGTACAATATTTCAAGATGAGACTGGTAAACGAGTTACGCGACAGAATCTCCGGTAGAGTATAATTTGTACGTAAAGTTTGTTCTACGAATGATGAGAGGGTGGCTTCGCTTGTGCTACCTCGCTCGAAGTCCTCGGGCGTTTTGGGCCAGGATGAACACAAACAAAAAGATGAAAAGAATGAACGAGACCGCGGGGTAAGCAACACGCAGTTGAGACATTTGATTGCCTCATGCTGATGAATCGCCGGTGATGGTCTTACTTTGACATTTCCATCTATCACACCACAGTTGACGTTAGAGATAGGTATCGTACCCTCCCTTCTCGAGTAAGTATCTATCGCCGACGTCAACTGTTATTCGTCGGATTCGGATATCTAAGCCACGGAACATCCATACCTGTTGTCATCATCCTCTAGGATTTCATATCTTCTATACGGTGGTGCATATCACTGCCGCGGTCGGGCGATGAGTCCATTCTCTCGTGACCCTTACGCGGATGATAGGGAAACTGATCACAGGTGGTTGGTGAGAGCAGGGAGGTAGTATCTATGAGGTACGTACCTGGAGAGAAACCCGGTCTCACGCGTGGCAGGGTAAGATGACCATGTTGTATCTGGGTACCTAACTTAGGTAAACTTAAGGTTAACCGGCTCCGGAGTCTAATTGGCCATTACGCTTTCAGATGCCGCCGTGATTGGATACCACCTGAATGGCACAAGACTAAACTGGCTGGTGCGACGTACGCAGTACATACAAGAAACGTAGACGGTCAGCCAATCAAGCAGGACCGGAAACTTTTCTTATAACACTTCGCACTTCAACGAAATCCACGGCCTGTCCCTATCTCAACTTTTGAAGCCTCCTTCGTCACCATGGCTCAGTCTCACTTTCTGACTGGTTCCTCGGCTGACATACTCGCCGTTATCATGTTGTGAGACATGCCATTTCTGCCTGCAGCGTGAGTGAGTGTGAGTGTGAGTAACAATGGCCATGGATGACACAGCTCGTACCATGTGCTCAGCTTAACGTGACTGGATTTCAACATATTATATCCGCATTCGCTTCTCGCTGCTGCTGCATGTGTCACATTATCTGGGTATTTAGGTTCACCGCATGGCTAGTACTCTTCCTATTCTCTTTCCTACACTCATTTTTTTCCTCTTCCCCTTATCTGTACCCAACCTTGAATCGCTTGACACTTAGCTAAGATGGCTGTTGGCGTGATTCAGTCTAAAGTCAGGTCTTTCTTCCGCCCAAGCTCGCAGAAGAGGAGAAGACCAAGCAACACGTCAGCGGAATGCGAGACTAAGAAGCCCAAGAATCAGTCGACTCCGACTCTTCACAATGGTGGCGGTGCTGCACTTGATCTGCAGCTCACCAGTCCTCTCTTCCAGAATTTGCCTATCGAGATTCGAAAGATGATATACGGCCTCGTCTGGCTTGGCTCATACGATAACAAGTATCACCTTCCTGGAGGACGTCATTTTCATTTCAAAGACGGACACTGGACAAACACCAGGTGTGTCATGTACGAGGACGATGAGGATCTGGACCTCGTCCAGAAGAACAGTAAGAACACTGCCCTACGACCACTCCATAACGGGGCCATCTATTATGCTCTTATCCTCATCGACGGGTTTTGACTGATGTGATTTGCTACAGTGGACACAGTCCATAATTCGGGAAAAGGCGACCTGATGATGTGGCAGAAGAGGCTATCGTCAACTTGGGGCACACGTCACTGGAGATGTGAGGAAAGGCTCCAATACCCAAGGCAAACTTCGATAGACCGAACCAACTTCATGTCTACGATGTTGGTCTGTAAACGCATGCAAGTGTCCAGCAGAGCCCCTTCACAATAGTTGTGACGCTATGATATGATGCTTCACATTGTTCTATCAAGATTCTCCATGGACCAGCTAATAACCAATCGAGCGTCTAGGTTTCCTGAAGTAATGGAATCAATTCTCGAGTCGCATCAATTCCTCTTCAATGACTTCTTTTCCGCGCATAGGTTTTTCGTCTACAATCCTTCGCCATACATCTCGCACGTCCGCCATCTGGACTTGTCGCTCAACCTCACTTTTCATGAATACGCACCGTTCATAGTCGACGGGCCAAAGAGCCGAATCCGAGAGCTCTGGGAGGCCTTGGGGGAGATTTCCTGCCTACATAGCCTGCGTATCTCATTGGATATCTATGACCGCGGACCCTGGCGCAAGATCCCCGAGCGCCCTGTGACGGCGCAACTAAAGAATCTCAATGTGCTGAGGGACTTCACGCTCGAGCTGCCGCCGACGCTACCCATCAAAGCCCATGCCCCCAACATGCAGAACCTTGACACCGAAGAGGAGACGCCATTCAAGATTGTGCGCCGGCCTTCCCTGAGATATTGGCAGTTCACCCCGGGCGAGGTGGAGCGCTTCACTTGGGAGACGCACACGAAGGGCAATCAAAGCCACTGTTTCATCACATTGAGCAGAGAGGCGAGATACATCCCGAACCCGTACTTGGTCGATTTCTTCTAAAAGGCTGAAAGCCTATTGGCACATTGATTGGTTTTCTTGGCACAGAGTCCTGTACGATCTTTTCAACACAAAACTCGGGAGTATACATGATAGGATTAACTTCAGATGACTTGCTCACAAAATGATCGTCTGCGAAGTGATTGAGGATACATCTTGATATTGTTAGTTAGCAGTATGGGAGCGCTCTTCCAATCATACCATCTTGTCGAAGTTCAACCGTCCTATCATGCTACGCAAGCATGTATGGTTCGGAGCCCTCCACGGTGGATTCTCTTCAGCTGGTTGAATTCATAAAGCCGTAAGATCGCAGTATGAACCAGCAGGGCGGCCAAGATAAACCCTGGGAGTATTCGAAAGATGATTTCCCGGAGAAGAAAGTCAGTTGTAAGCCCGAATAACAAGCCCAAAATCACGCCGGAGACCAGAAACGCATTGTGATGCCTGGATCCCAGGAAAGAGTACCTAAGTAAGGTAAAAAGATGTCTCTGGATCGCATAGCAGCTACAGCCCGTGTGACGCTGCAGATGCTCGAATTACCTGCTACATCATGCTCAGCAGCGAACGCTTCATTCTGCACCCCACCGCCTGGACCCGATACCTCTGCCCGATCAGAAGACTGAGCCTGTTAAACCCCGTTACGCAATTTGGGTTTTCTAACCGGCCCGAGCCTCTTTCTTGAGCATTTCCTCCGCAACCCAATCTGCAACTTTATCAGCTGCGTCCGTAGCAGACTCATAGGGTCGGAGAAGGTATTCCTGGATCTGCGCCGGCGTGAAAGTTTCCTGTGGAATCTGTCCAGCGAATCTCGAGGCTATAGCTGCCAAGTCTTCACAAGTGTCGCCGCTTGTGGTAGTAATGGCTTCTCCATCGCTAGCCATATTATGCCCGGCGGTATCTCCGGCCCTAAACATGCGTTGGAACATCTGCTCTGCTCCCTGGCGGTTGATATGTCCCAGGTATATCTTCCGGTCTATGCGGCCAGGTCGCAGCAGAGCGGAGTCGAGCTCACTGGGCATGTTAGAAGTCATCAGCAAGATGCGGCCCTCACTTGACGCGACGCCATCGAGGGCGTTCAGTAAACCGGAGAGAGTGCAACCACATCGGGACTGATTTTTCACCATGGTGGGACTCTGCGCGGCCGTGTCAGCTCTCTTTTTCAGACCTACGGCATCGATATCCTCTAAAAGGACAAGGGAGGGTGAAGGCAGGTGACGAAAAAGCTTGTCCAAGTATTCGTCGCTGGGGACCGAAGTCAGGTCCAGCATGTACAGGTCAAGACCGAACTCTCCTGCCAATGCCATGGAAAGCGATGTCTTTCCAGTTCCAGGGGGCCCGTGGAGGAGATATCCTCGGCGGTAAGGTATATTGCGGTCTCTGTAATAGGCACGGGTCTTCGGGTCGAGATACTTTTCGATATCGGATATCAATGTTGCCTTTACGTCTTCGTCGAGGTGGACGGTGTCAAGACGTCTGATTGCCTTGGTAGTTAAGAATTCCCAGCCGCAGGCTGAAAATGACAATCGGCTAAACGAGCGGATGACTATGCTCGACTCCTTTGCACGGTCGGAAAAGGCGCGGCATTCCTGGAGGAATCTCTTTATAGGCTCAGGAGACCGGCCAAGTGAGGTGATTGTCATAGTGTTGTTCATGTGCACAGTGTCATCGCCAGGCTTGTTGGTCTTATGTCCATGACGGTATGGGATTTCCTTATCTTGACTTGGCGTAACTATGAAGGGGCATCGCTCGAACATGAACCATATCTGCCGTAGAGGAGGCTGATATTCGATACTAGCCTTCCTCCTACTTCGATCACCGCCGCGTTTCTTATCCTCGCCTAGTTCGCCTCCTCTCGAGAATTTCGTGTAGGCTTGGAGGAATCTGCACTGCTTCTGCTTCAGGATGTGGGCTGTAATCCAGCATCGTACATGCCCGTGGAGATCATCTCTCGACGACACAGATATGGATGAGGTAAAGAACTTCTGGATCCATCCGTAGGATGCAGAGTAGGAACTCCTGAAGAGAGGGACTAAGGAAAACAGGAGGTCGAAGATCGTGATGACGGCGGTAATGCGATTGCCGTCGATTTTTAGGTATCGTGACAGGAAGGTCTTCGCGATTCGGAGGATTTCAGACTCTAATACCCTTTTCCCAACTCTAGGAGGAGTCGGCTGGGAAGACGGCTGAGTCATGACGCCGTCAGTCGTGGCTTAGTCTTCAGGCTTGGACGCGTTATTCTGTTGTGCTGTTTGGTATGTTGTTTGATGTGAGGAAAGTAAACTCGAGTAATTCTTTGGAGATGAACGAATGACATAGAACTGATCTTTACCGATTAAGCAAAGTACGCCGTCATTGGTCTGTAGTGTTCTGGGAGAACTGGCAGTTAGTAGAAAGGAGTAGAAGCGTAAGAAGGAAGTAAACCTGTTTCTGATCACGTTTAACTAGAAAAGGGTTGGTAAAGAAGCAACAAAGATGTGACTTGGCTGTAAAACTGCCTAATTTAAAGGGGCATATATATTGTTGCAGAACTTGATCCAGGTAATAATCTCTATATATACTTCCTTTTTCAAGCAGAAAAAGGGAGAATAGAGATACTTGTGCGAGTTGATTCTCCACTATGCAGGAAGTTGACATATGTTACAGAGGCAATGGCGAGAAGCTTCGCGATGTATCAGCCACTGCGCTCTAGAGCGGACAACCCGTCAGTTCGAAAACTTCCTGCATCCATACTACTGAAAACATCTCAAGAACAAACATCTCTATTGCTGTCAATAATACTTCGTATCTATCACCGTGAATTCCATGTCCTTCGCAAGTTTCACTGCTTATCGTAAAGGGTACAAGTCTAACTTTTATAAGTTCTCACTTGTACCAATCGCCAGCACTATTGTGGGTTTTATGGAATCTATGCTACCATCGCGATATGGCTATTGCTGCCTTAAAGAAAATCTTCATTGCCATCAAGAATGTCTATGGCCGTGGGTTCAACTATCATCCCGTCACGAGAGAATGGAAAGTCTCGGAAGCGGAAGCGGAAGCAGAAGCGACCTTGGCGTGCCACGAGCTATAATCTCAAAGTCAGGGACTGTAGGTAGCCCATTAGTAAAAGGCTATCTGTTTTCCTGTCTCTCTCTCACTCCCTATCCGGGGCCAAGGCCATGACACGTCCTTGAGTCCCACTGCCATCATGGATCTTATGAAACTCGTTACCACCATCGTTAGCTTTACTATATCTCTGTCGTCGTGTTAGAATCTACACAATCAGCATCCATAGCACGAATACAGCTGCTGTTGGACACAATATAGTGTGCGAGAGATTGATGAATACACGCCACAAACCTCCGTAATGAGCAAACTCGAAACCTATTGTCATGCCCCGCCCCCCTAGGTAGGCAGATAAAGAAAAGAGCAATATGATGAGAATAATACCATTAAGTTCTGTAAAGCAGTATATACGTGCCAAAATCAGAACGTTACTGCAGAGCTGAGCGATAGAGGAAGCAACTCCACCCCTCCAGATGAAGGGGACCGCCGTGATGACCCAACACCTCATTTCACAACTTCGCGAGGGTCTGCCTGGCAATACGACGCTCCGGGGCCGAAGCCTCACATGGCTCTTCATGCTCCATTAACCCTTGGCAGTATGCCCTCATATCGCTTTGCCTGCCTACCGTCGAACGCCTGAGTACCAAACTCCGATAAATCGGCCACAACTATTTCGAGAATATCCGTAGGCCCCATATCACACAAAAAACTTTTAAGATGCTTCCTCACCAACCCTTCCCAGACCAAGTCCACCCCCTAGATTTCGCATATGAACTTCTCTGAGCCTACCCACCCAGTGTCGCCGCAACGCCGGAGTCATCTTGACGAATACCATAGCTTTGTTGTCATCAGTCAGAGCCTTCTCTGCGATCTTCAGCTGTAAGTCGGCATCCTCGTCTGCGAATTCACGGAAGAAGATCTCGACCGCCTGCTCGGGCCATTTAGGGGGGATGCGGGCCTTGAGAGCCTCGGCGAGCGATAGGATGCCGTCCTCAATAAGCCCAGCAGAGTTGAAGGCAGCGTTGATTCCTTGCGGTGCCGAGGAACTTCCAGCAGGGGGAAGAACCGATGACGAGGAAGGCGTGGCTGTGGACTGCTGGTTGTGAAAGTTGGTAGAAAAGCGCGACGGTCTGCCGCGACGCTTTTCACCAGGGTAACCAGGACTCGGGTTGGGGTTGGGGCGTTTTTGCGCCTGGGTATTGGGGACCTGCTCGTCTGGCGGCGTAAGTGCGCTCGGGTTGGCGGTGATCGATGTGCGGGGCGGAATGGTCGTTGATGAGGGTCGCTGCATGGGCTGCGGGATAGGTGTCGGAATCGACTGGCTCACTGACTGTGCTTGCTGTAACGGATTTTGTGTTGGCGTCTGAGCATATATGCTTCCGTCGAGTGAGGGATCGATGACTGTCTGGTCTGCGGTACTCGGTCTGGCTGATAAGGTGCCGTCGGGATTTCTGCGCCTGGGCTTCATGATGCGCTTTGGAGCACCGCCGGAACCGACAACATCGGGGAATAGAATCTCCATGTATTCCTCATGATCGAATGGTCGGCCTCTAAGCGCTTTCGACAGTGGTTCTCTCTATCAATAGTCGCCATCAGTATCAGTAGACTGTCACAGGATTAGGTAGGTAGGTAGTTTTTGGATTTTCTTACTTCGAAGTGTCTCCTCCATGCCTCCTCGCTAGCCGTGACCATCCTTGTCGTCGGGTTGTATAGAAACTCGGGGTCCTCTCTTAAGCCCCTCCACATGCGAAACTTCTTGCGCGCGTTGTCGGCTTTATTGATGAGATGACTCTTCTCGGGATAAGCTCCGTGCTTATCGCGCAGGGCGATGGCAGCGCGTTCCCAAGCGCCTGACTTAAAGCTGTGGTTTTCCTTGAACCCCATCTGCATGGACTCGCATAGCGACCTAAAGAAGGTTTCCTCGTATGCCAAGTTCCAGCTGAATCGCGGGGTTCGTTTGTCGACATTGTTGCGCCGCGAGCTGCGCGTGCCCGTAACTTCGACGTCGTCGTCTGACATGATGACGGGTCGCCTTGGCTTAACTAAGGAGGGCTCCTGAGCTCTCGCAGGATTCGAGGCGATTGGGGGATGTCTTCCGACCAGACCAAAATTAAAAATGATAGCTGTTATCGCAGGTAACGGAGATGCAGATGCAATGTGCTTATCGCGATGGAAGCTCCTCCGAGACGATGCTGGTCAAAAACGGTGGGAAAATGTGAGGTTGAGGAGTCAATTTTTTGAATTTCAGTTTGAAACGGTTGGTAAAGAAAAAACAGAATATTCCATGGCTGGTTACTCGGTGGCTGGTGGCGCTATCGACATTCATTGGATTCATTTGGGGTCACGTGCATCATAATCGTGGCTTGATTGTTTCTTCATGTTTTTTCTTTTTGCTCTCATATGCTTATAGCGAATAGTATCTCTAAAAAGATGTACCATATCTTGCTACACTTGAGAACACAACGGACACGAAATTATCATGAACAAGCTTCTTCTAAGTGTTGATGATGCCGGTGATAATAGACGAGATGTTCTTTGACCTACATCATGATACCTTTTTTTTATCATCTGATTTCTGCAAATACTGAATGCTATGAAAATATGCGAGGATCTGTTTGTGATTCTCCGAATATATTCAGGTTAGACCCTGTGTCGCTCTTGAAACGTCCCAAAATGTGCTCCGATCAAGGATTTGTAATTGGCTCCTCAAAAGATATGAGGCCAGGGGATCTCCGTTTTAACTGTCTAGCCTTTGTCAAGGAATATGGTACGTAGCAACCTTCCTCAACAGCTAAAGATCTACGATACTCACTTGAGAGCCGTAGCTGCGTGGCCTAGTACCTACCTGCGTGTGAATCTCTTCAAAGACTGACGATGAATGGTTTCTAGGACGTATTGCTCCCTTCGGATTACAGCAGCTGATGATAGATGCCTTATCTGCTATGAGCCAAAACCTCATGGACCAATCAGTCATATGTTGGTAGTTGTAGGCTTACAGTACGGCGCTGGCTGACTGGCTCGCATACTCGGCACTTCTTGCAGCCTGCATCAGCGCATATCGAAATCGCTGTGGTTATGGCATCGGCCACGCCCATGAAGCGCAATTCCCCAGAATTCGTTACGGACCCCAAAAACCCCTGCATTAGTCTCTAGAGCCTCAGGTCCAGTAGATCCATCTGCCTACGAACATATCAGGCCCTTTACCGCGAATCTCTTTTTCCCGTTATTACGTACTAAGGCGACCCCACCGGCTATGCCACACCATCTGTCTTAGAAAGATTCCTGGTGGATCTTGTTTTGAGTTGTCGACGGGGAACATGACGACGCAGGACCTATTCAAGCCGAGAACACCACCGTCCGCCAGACACTCGAAACAAAATCCGCATCACATCCATGATCGACCTTGAGGCTTGGCTAGCTTGACTGCTTGGCTAGTGCTTGTTTCTGATCTCCATGCAGATCGAATGATAGTCTGCAGGGGTTGATACCCTACACCCCTTTTCGCTTCTACTTATTATGTACTACTATGTATTCATGTTGACTTTGCCCTCAAAAGCAGAGCTCTTGGCTCTTAGCTTCTCGTCTTGGTTCTCTTTCCTACACTTCAACTCCAGTGAAGTTCGTTGTCTGAGACAACTTTTATTCTAGCAGTTGCTTACTTTCGCTTCTCTGTTTTTCTCTCATTACTTGTTGGTGCTCTTTGGCTTCACTCATCTTTGTAAATTGTTTCACTTCTTGATCAGCCTTTCTTGTTCAACCCACCTGGTGTGGTGATATATTCTTGACTTTGAAAAGATGCAGTCCTTCGCAAAGTTGCTACTCCTCCTTGGGCTCTTGGCCTTAGCTTCTGCTTCTCCGGCGAATATTCAAAAACGAGGCGTCTTCAAGGTCGAACGTGTACCCAACCCGAACTACACTGGTCGGAATGGACCTAGAGCTCTGCTGAAGACGCTCCGAAAGTACCGGATGCCGATACCTGCATCCGTTGCAAACGCCGCTCTGCAACAGAGCGAGATGGTTACCAAGAGACAGCAACAACGCAAGAAAGGAAAGGGGAAGGGTCGTCACGGCGCAAACGCAGGCGCAGCAGCCTCGAACGGCCAGGCTGCTTCTGCGTCAGCTGCTAACGGGACCGGCCTCGTAACAAACACTCCTGAGGCCAACGACGTCGAATATCTCTCTCCTGTATCGATCGGCGGGCAGGTGCTGAACCTCGACTTCGATTCTGGCTCCTCCGATCTCTGGGTCTTCAACACGCAGCTCAGCGCAGCAGCAACTCAAGGCCATACGGTCTATGACCCGACCCAGTCCAAGACTTTTGCTCTGTTGCAGGGTGCCTCGTTTTCTATATCCTACGGTGACGGCTCAGGTGCAGCGGGCAATGTCGGCACTGAGACTGTTGACATTGGTGGTGCTACCGTCACCAACCAAGCCGTCGAACTGGCCACTGCAGTCTCGCGGTCTTTCGTCGACGACACTGCGAACAATGGCCTAGTTGGCCTTGCATTCAGCTCGATCAACACCGTACAACCGGCTCAGCAGAAGACGTTCTTCGACAATGTCATGTCGTCACTCGCAGAACCCCTGTTCACTGCAGACCTCCGCGCACAAGCGCAGGGCGCCTACGAATTCGGCGCCGTAGACACCAGCAAATTCACCGGCGACATGACGTGGGTCCCTATCAACAACACAGACGGCTTCTGGCAATTCACGAGCGAGTCATTCGCCATCAACGGCGGACAGCCCCAGACTTCTACGGCCGGAGCTCAAGCAATTGCTGACACCGGCACCACTCTGCTCTTGGCCGACCCAGCAGTGGCGCAAGCATACTATGCTCAAGTTGATGGTGCCGTAGACGACCAGCAGCAGGGAGGCTTCACGTTCCCCTGCAACTCACAGCTGCCTGATCTTCAGTTGGATGTCGGAGGCAGCATGGCCACCGTTAAGGGGTCCGACATCAACTTCGCGGCAGTCGATGGTCAGAGTAAGTTTCATGACGCGACTCCTCTTCAAGTCAATCTCGTTAACATTCAACAGCTTGCTTCGGTGGTCTACAAGCTACACCGGCTGGTCTGCAGGTGTACGGCGACATCTTTTTCAAGAGCAATTTTGTGGCTTTCAACGGCGGCAATAACTCGATCGGCTTTGCGCAGCATGTTTAAACATAGGTACTTATGATCTGTATATATGTAGATATACCCTTGTTTGTTCGTGAGCCACGGGCGCCGACTGTACATACAAACTCTTTCCATTTTCTATCATCCATACACCGTACAGGGAGTATGCCAGGATACAGAAGACTCGAATAACTTACGGTACTTGGACACACGTATGAAATGTGGACGATCTCGACGCCGAAAATCAATCGTGAGTGAGCCGTTCTTCTCGAGGGAATGAAGGCCAGTAAGAATGTCAAGACCACTCCTTCACATCAGTGTCTACTCATCCTCCTACGACGAAAGTGCTTCATCGGTGGAACATCACAGGCTGGCAGTGCCCATTCGATTCAAAACTTGATGCGATTCGTCGGCAGATAACTTGTATGCCAGCAAGGAAAGCCCATCATCAGATTCAGTTTGACTGACGACGGATCTCGTGTCAAGTTCGTACACATGAAACACCCCTTGAAGACGGCTTTGCCGCAATGAGGCCATTGTTAGCGCTCGGAGAGGTGCTCATTGGCCCATATGCATATGAAGTCTCTCCATCCTCCACACAAGATATCCAAGCCCTAGTATTTTCAGACAGTTAGATAGTTTCTTCGTATACTTGACGAGTACAGGCGCTTTATTCCTCCTATCGACATAGCCGCTGGTGGCAATTCCGAAGGCGCCGGAGCTGATCCTCCCGGAGGCGCAGGCATTGGTCCGGAAAGAAGACATAGGCCGCCAACATTAACACCCGCGGGGCAGCCTACCGTTGAGAAATATGATGTAGGGTGGCATCTCAAAGCATTGGGATCCTTTTCTATTAGATGGCAGGAAGCCAGGGGATAGGTTAGGTGCTATATGTAGAATAGAAAATGTCGAGGTACTATTACTATCAGACACGGGGACGCGCTGGAGATCGGGACCAAGCTCTAAAGACCGACTACTTTACCTGTGTACGCTTCCGAAGTCGGATAGACAGATTATATCAGAGATCGGGTACAAGAACTGCTTGCAGCAGCTTCGCAGGCCAGTGCCCCATCGTCGCCCTCCCTTACCTATTCCATCAGCCATCCCAGCATGTTTGACTAGCTGTGGACTTGAAAATTTTATGCGCTAGCCTAGGCTAATGCATTGATGGTTGAGGAATGCCTTGAAATTATAACTCGTGAGAATGCTCGATTACTATGTAGTATGTACATATATGCGACGTTTGTGTAGTTCTACTACTTCACAGCCGAGCCAGTCGCATCGGGGTAATATCTTTTATCATAGGTCACTACAGCAGCCATAGTTACTAAAGACAGGACCTCCTATTAGGCGAAAAGCTTCAGGGGTGCGACGTTTATGAGTGACCTATTTGTAGACGAGAAAGCGTCGACATGAAGACATGGCACACCACTTACAAGACGCAATATATTAACTTACATTTGCCTTATCCATTAGTTAGGGATGCCCATGGTATGATGGTTGGCATGTACTACCTATTTAACAAATTTTAACAGTTAATAATAAATAGTAATGTCTAGCATTTACATTTACGCGAGCTGTGCTTATATTCTCATCATTATAACCTATACCCACCTATCGTTACGAAGTAGTTTCATTCAAATTTCAATTGCTCGAGGTCGAACTTCATACATCCTTCAAGCTGTGTTTACCTGCTGGCCTGTGGGGCCTCGTTGGATGTATGTACATATGTATGTATGTACATAGGTACTTCGTACATAGGTACTTACATAGGTAGGTACATATGTACATAATAAAGGCTCGGGCAAAATTAGTAGTGTGGGAGGGCATACGCAGTTCTCGGATATAGTAAACCCAGGTATATGAAAAAAATGAAAAAAGGAAAAGATGATCACCAATATCTATTCGTAAAGAGTAAGCTCTGCGCAGGTCCAATAGACAACCCTTCCAAATGTAGCGCCGAGGCTCTAAAAATCCATACCTAATCGTTATAACGTATGTAGACAGTCAAAGACTAAGCATGAGCCTTGTAGGATTCATGTTCTCTTGCCGAGGACCAGGTTTCTATGTACATACATACAATATAGTAGTGCCTAGCTACTAAAGGTAAGTATTTCCATTCTGTCATTACGTCCGAGTTATCTGATCCATTTAAAGTTATCTGATCCGTTCCATGTGGAGAGGACGTGCGTTGGTCTCATTTTTGGTGGTTCCGTTCAATGTTTTTTGACCGGCCCGGCTTCTACCTAATGCAGAAGAGGAATGTTGCTCCAGGTGAAGCTGCATCGGCCACCATCCGCTCGCACGTACCTGTGCTAGTGCAGTATGTATAGTATGTATTTGTCGAAGCAAATAGTTGCCGTTGTCGGCAGCAATGGAGACAGCCATGGAACCATACCATGTGGTTGCTACGTTCTTTTCTTCTAGCCTTCTAGGCAGTCGGTGTCCTAATCTTCGGTGTCCTACCCTTTCGAATCTACGATCAGCAGACCTGCATCTTGCACGACACTTAATAAGGCCCCAGGGTCCACCCGTCCAAGTATGCGACAGTTCACACAGTCTAGGTAGTACATGCGAACTGCCTAATAGATCGAGCTTCAAGCCGCAGTCTTCCAACAGGAACACGTTTTCTTTCCAGAGCTACCAACGATGACACGGAAGGATGCAGACATCTCATGTACTGACTCTGTTCACACTGACGAGGGTACCTCGAGTGGCCATCTCACCACTCCACCCACAGACCTGGAGGAAGATGGCATAACTGCAGAGCAGCTAGAGCAGATATGGAACTGGAACACTCCGGTCCCCCTGACGTTGGAGACGTGTATGCAGGAACTGGTGGCAGAGCAAGCATGCAAAGACCCTCATCGGCCAGCTGTTCACTCCTGGGATGGCGACTTCACGTACCAAGACGTCAACTCCAAATCAGACCAGTTTGCAACACATCTTGTATCGATAGGAGTTGGAACAGGGTCCATCGTGCCGTTATGTTTTGAGAAATCACGGTGGACGGTTGTGGCCGTACTAGCCATCATGAAATCCGGGGCGACATTTGCTCTGATGGACCCAAGTCAACCAGAAAGACGACTGCGCACCATCGTCGAGCAAACAAATGCTTCTACCATCATAACCTCAAAACTACAGGAGAATATCGGCCATCGCATTGCGCCAAACGCAGCTCATGTCACATTATGCAGCGAACACTTCAGCCGTCACGACGTCTCTCCGAGTCTGCCATCCGTGCCGAGGAGCACGAACCTCTACATACAATTCACATCCGGCAGCACGGGCAAGCCAAAGGGCGTGGTCATAACGCACGAGAACTACACTAGTGGGGCAGTGCCGCGCGCAGATATAGTTGGATATCGTGCGCATTCGCGAGTCCTCGACTTTGCCTCTTACGCCTTTGACGTCTGCATCGACTGCATGTTATGCACATTGTCAGTCGGAGGTTGTTTATGCATTCCGTCGGAAGCTGATCGAGTGAACGACCTGAGCGGCGCTATACGGAAGATGGAGGTCAACATGGCCCACATGACGCCTTCGGTTGCTCGTGTCCTGGATTCGGATATCATTCCTTCGCTTGAGGTGCTTGGACTCGGAGGAGAGGCCATATCTGCCGGTGATGCAGCTGTCTGGAGTCGAAGCACCAAAGTCATCAACGCCTACGGACCCTCGGAGTGCACCGTTGGTTGTGCCGTCAACGGTGACGTTGGCTCCGAAAGCCACAAATCGCATGTTAGCATCGGCAGGGGAGTCGGAGGGACGTTATGGGTTGTTGATCCTTCCAATCACCACCAACTGATGCCTACAGGCGCAGTTGGCGAGCTTCTGGTTGAAGGCCCTATAGTGGGTCCTGGATACTTGGACGACCCGGAGAGGACGGCCCTGGTATTCATCAACGATCCGCAATGGCTCCTAGCCGGGAGTTCACAACACAAAGGCCGTAGAGGGCGGCTGTACAAGACCGGTGACTTAGTCAGATATGATTCGGATGGGACTATCATTTTCGTTGGTCGAGGCGATCAGCAAGTCAAATTGCGTGGCCAGCGAATCGAACTGGCGGAGATCGAATACAACATGAGGGGCAAGCTTCCGCCGGGGACTCGTGTAGCCGCCGAGGTCATCAGACCTGGTGGACCTGCTGGTGAACAGACCCTGGTTGCGTTTATTGCAGAGCGAGCAGGTCTCGTGCCGGAGTCAGATCCACTTCTAGGGTCGTTACCTACCCAGGTTTTAGATTCACTCGCAGGCATGAACAAGTCCCTCTCAGAATACCTACCGATATACATGGTTCCAACCGCATACATTCCGCTGCAGACAATGCCTCTGTTGGTGTCGGCAAAGACGGATCGCAAACGTCTCCGGGAACTAGGACATTCGCTGAGCAGAAGAGACATTGCGGGATTCGCCGCAGCCACAGTTCCCAGAAAAGTACTCTCAACTCCAACAGAAAAGAAGCTTGCTCAGTTGTGGGGTCAAGTCCTCGGTCAGGAGGTCGAAGTCGGTGCTCACGAGAACTTCTTCAGCTTAGGGGGCGACTCGCTTCGCGCAATGAAGTTGGTCGCTCAAGCGCGAACGCAGGACGTCGCACTCACGGTTGCTGACGTATTTGCTAACCCAGTGCTCTCGGCTATGGCTCTCGTTGCAAGGCCTAGCTATGGCGAAACAACTGTTGAGATCCCACCATTCTCTCTCCTTGACAACGGATGGTTCGAGAGCTCTGCCAGACACGACGGCGCCGTTCTCTGTGACGTTGATCCGCCAATGATTGAAGACATCTATCCGTGCACACCTTTACAAGAGGGACTTATGGCTCTGTCTGCTAAGGTCAGCGAAGCCTACGTGGCACAACGAGTGGTAGAACTTGCAGATGAGACAGCGGCACGGAATCTCGCGAAGGCTTTCAAGAGTGCATCTGCAGATTGCGCAATCCTCCGGACAAGGATCGCCCAGGTGCCAGGCCATGGATTGATGCAGGTAGTCGTCAAGGATGACTTTGATTGCAAGTGGTTATCTGGGCAGAGCCTCAACGAATACCTGGTGCAAGACCGAAATAATCCAGTTCGACTCGGCAGGCCTCTGGTCAGATATGGGGTAATCGTCGACGAGAAGACCACGGGAAAATCTTATTTTGTTTTGACAATGCACCACGCTCTCTACGATGGGTGGTCGATGCCGCTTGTGGTCGAACGAGTCAATCGAGTGTGTAACAACCTCTCAACCAAACGTCCGGCCGAGTTCAAGCATTTCATCAATCATCTCATCAATATGAACCTTGAGGAGTCAGAGACGTATTGGCGAGAACGACTAGATGGCGCGAACGGCGAACAGTTCCCTCCCCTCCCCTACCCAGGCTACCAACAACAGGCTGATTCCCTTCTGGAGCACTACGTACAAATAGGAAAACCTACAACTGGAAATACTATAGCGACCATCATTCGCGGAGCCTGGGCGCTCTTAGTATCGAACCATACAGCATCTAACGACATCGTGTTTGGCGAGACGTTTACAGGGCGCAACGCACCGATTCCAGGAGTAGAACAAATCGAAGGTCCCATGATTGCTACGATACCCGTCCGGGTCGCTGTCAACCCTGATACCACGATCAGGGAGTTCTTGCAAAAGATTCACGACCAATCGGTTGCCGGCATTCCGTATGAACACTTCGGCCTCCAACACATCAGGCGACTCAGTCCGGACGCTCGGGAGGCTTGTGAACTAAGAACTGGCCTGGTATTACATCCTAGCGCCGACGCGGACACGGGCACTTCCAGGGACAGGCAGCCAGCGGATGGATTTGTACCTGCTGGCGATGCGGAGGCAGCACAAGAGGCGCTCAAGTTCAACACGTACGCTCTGATGTTGGTATGCTCCCTGGATCCGCAGGGGTTCTTGATAATGGCGAGCTTCGATTCCAAGACCGTGGCGAGACCGCAGATGGAAAGAATTCTCCACCGTCTTGCACGGATCACTCAGCAATTGATTGAGAGTCCGGACGCCAAATGTAGCGAGCTTCAGCTACTGAACGAGGAGGACAAGTCTGAGCTTACTCGGCTGAGCCGTGGGGGTGCGAAGAGCCCAGCTATGGCTTCTTTGCTTCCAGCTGACTGCGAGGTATATGATGCCTATGTTGTAGACACAGTTGATGCACAGCGATTGCTGCCTCCTCATGCGGTTGGTGAAGTCTTGATACGGTGTCCAAGCGATCCTGGCTTGGATCGTGTGTCAGATCCCAAGTGGGCGGACCAGAGTCAAGACGGCCAATTCTTTAGAACTCACAAGCTCGCAAGATTTGACGGCGACGGTATCTTAACGTTGATTGAACGAAAAGATGCCGCGAGGCCGCCAGCTAGTAGCTCAAATCAAAAACGTGTGTCAGCTGCTTCGGCGAAGCAGAAGAGCTTACGGCAGACTTGGAGCCGGATATTAGCAATGGACGAGAACGACATTGGACTGAACGACAGTTTTTTCCAACTCGGGGGTGATTCGATCGGGGCCATGAAACTCGTATCGGAGCTTCGAGCCAAGGGGCTAGAACTCACTGTGCCCGAAATATTCAAGCACAGAACATTGTACGAAATGGCGAAGAACCTAGGTGAGGGCGAGCGGGTGGCGATGGAGCCGAGCGAGGCACAGCCATCTCCATTTTCGTTGCTTGATATCCCTGATGTAGAGACGTTCATCGCCGATATAGTCCAACCGATCCTCACTCAGGCTGTTCATGCAATCAGGGATATCATTCCGGTGCGACCACTTCAACAGGTCGCAGTCAGGGGCACAACTCAGCTCCCGCGATTTTCTGCACGATATGAATTGTTCCATCTCGACGGGCTGGTCGACAAGGAGAGGCTGTTCAGGGCTTGTAGGGACCTGGTTGCTCGCAACGAAATCCTACGGACCGTCTTTGTGCATGATATGCTTGGCAATTGCTTTGGCGTCATTCTTGAGGAGCTCGATATTGCGATTGAACAATACGAGATCGAAGGAGAATTGGCCACATTTGCGCACAGGCTGTGCGAAGTTGACATCCAATCTAAGATGACTCTGGGGTCAGCTTTCGTGAAGTTCATGTTCGTTCAAGGCGAAGGAAGCCAGAGCTGCCTCATCTTACGCATCTCTCACGCGCAGTACGACGAGGTATGCCTCCCAGGACTCATTCGTCAGCTTGCAGCTTTATACGACGGCAGGCCCACTGCCGACCCCATCTCATTCTCGTCTTTCGTGTACCACGTCGTTGGAAAGGGCATCCCGCGCAGCATTCCCTACTGGCGGGACCTGCTGAGAGGTAGCTCGCTCACGATCATTCGCCCGGATCTACCCCTAACCTCCAAGGTTCCCGCAGCCATCGCCCGAACCGTGGATATATCTGCGCGACTCAGAGATGTAACCATTGCAACCCTCCCCACTGCGGCGTGGGCTTTATGCCTAGCCCGCCGCCTCACGCTGCGCGATGTCGTATTCGGTGAGGTCGTTAGCGGCCGCAACATCGACATGCCGCACGCGGACGCAGTCATGGGGCCGACGTGGCAGTACGTACCCGTCCGCATCAAGTTTGAGGAGGGCTGGAAGGCTATTGATCTGCTCCAATACGTGCAGCACCAGCATATCGCCAGCGCGCAGCACGAGTGTATGGGACTGGAGGAGATTGTGCGCGACTGTACAGACTGGCCGACGAGTGTCGACTGGTTTGATTCGGTCGTGCACCAGGACGTGTACCACGTTGAGCAGCTCAAGTTCGGAGGGGATGACGCGACATGCCGCCTAGAGACCGTGTATCCGCATCTTGAGCCGTTACGCGAGTGGAAAGTACAGGCGTTTGTAAACGGTGACAGCTTAACCCTGGAGATAGTCACGTTCCATGATTGGATCAGGGTTGCGGCGAAACTGCTGGACGAGCTGGAAGAGATAATGGAGACCTTGGTGAGGCGGCCGAACCAGCCGATCTTTACATGAAGCGTATATCAGGAGTCATAGTTTTTGAGGTATATTAATCCAGGTAGTGCCTGGAATATTTTATTTCAATTTTTTAGGGTGCTCATATCGCACTGCTTCTCATAGAAACCATTTGAATATAAGAAACACTACACGCATAGGTTGTGATTTCCTGTTCTTTGTATCTGATACAGTAATCTCAGTGGCGTCAATACTTTCGCGTAAGCATCAAGGGTTGCGGTACCTTGGGTACGGTAGCCAATTGGGTCATGACTGTGCCTCAGTTACCTACAAAGAGCCTCACGGCAGTGTCTGAAGGAAGAAGGATCTCGTGGACCTGCTTTATGCAACGTCCTCCCGTCGAACTCGAACACATGTACAACTTCTCGTAACATCTATCAGATTTAACTGTTGGGGTATCTTCTATTTATTTAAACTATATATATAGGTAGGTATGTATGTTGAACGGGTCAATCCAACCACGATAAAATAGACACAGGTATAGAATAAGTAGTGGCCAGCAAGCCCAAGAATCTGGCAGGATTAAGACACTTTCTGAATCATATCCAGTCCGTCGCTGTATTAATCACCCTAATTCGACGGCATTCGCTAAACGCCACGCACATGAACCCAAATCTTAAGACGAGACTGCGGCAGATTATATTCTCGAATAAGCAGGCTTGCTGTCGGCCCTGGCCTTTCTGTTCCTGAATGTGTCTCGGTAGTTGTACCGCTCGTATGTGCCGAATGCATAGAACGATACCCCGACCAGCAGCCAGATGCTGGTAAGGACAAGACCAACCGGGAAGATTAAGATATTGACTCCAGGGAGGACGAAGGCGACCGTGCCGTTGTGCATCTGCGCGGTGATGATGTCGACAGCTAGCGCAGCGCGCGAGAGGTCCGACATGATGTTGTAGCCTGAGAAGATGCCATTCACGAACGCGGCCTCGTTGGCAGACACGTTTGTGCTGACCGGTTGACCTATCGCGTTCTTCGCAGACAAAATGACAGTAGGCATCACCAGAGCCTCCAAGACGTCCCTATTTGACTGTTAGAATCTCCACTGCCACGATGCAACGTGAGAAAAGAACACTCCAGCTACGTACATTGTCATGGGCTGAGCCATCCTCTCCTTATCTATTTGGCCCACAATCATGGACGATTGGAGAAGGGCAGGCATAGAGCTTTCCCGCTTGGCCACACCTCCAGCCTGCACCCCCTGGGACGATAACGAAGCAGAAGCGCCGTTATACTGAAGCCCGACTTCTATATTTTGTGGGGGGATGCCCTGGAAGTCTCCAAAGGGTAATGATATTTGGAACAGGCGCACGTCGGCCATAAATGTGCCGGCGTTCGTGTCGAGGCTGAATAGATTATAACAGACCGATGCTCCCGAGGGGTTAGAAGCAGCCGTGAGCGAGGACAACGCCGCCATACAAGCCGCCGTGGTGTCGGTGTTCCATTGAGTCATATTAGAAGCGTCTTGTGTCGTCAAGGGGTCGGTCTGCCGCCGTCGTAGCGCGTCGTCGTGGACATCTCCTAACCTCACTTCCAGGGCGGTTGCACGCCGGGCAAACATGCCTCCTATAACAGGCTCTACGCTGGCAAGGGCCGATGTGGCGAGCAACGACGCGAGTGCAGCACTAATTCCAACCATCTTGTCGATATATTTCGCCGCGATATTAGATATAGTTGTAAGTAAAGAGTCAGGTGGGTATATCCTCGAAGATGAATAAGCCGGCCGGCGGTCGAACGAAATATTGTAGTTGTAAAGAATGTATGGAACCTGTCCGTCTGGTAAGTGTTCAAGTTCGCTGTAAGCGGAGACTCCGGGAGTGGCAATTAGATTGGAGATCTAATGAGAGAAGAGAAGAAGAGAAAAGGACCTGCCCGCCTGGATGGAGAAATAGGGATGTTTTGTTTCGATCAGGAAGCCAGCATAATCATCGAAAAAGGAGAGAGTAGGAAAAAATAGATACCATAAGTATCAGCTTGATACCTTAGGAGAGAGGCTATGAGACAAGGGGCCCACGCGAAGACACCCCTCAAGGCCGACTAATGGCATGACGGTGGGTCGTCAAGCGATCTTGATTCTTGACCAGGCGGTCTGGGGTCTGGACAGAGCAAGATGCGAAGACCCGGGAGATCTGCCACTTGTCGTCCAGTCGTCCACTATTACATTCAGGATCTAGGGGTCAGGAGGAGCCATAACACAAGGCGAGGTAGACCTCATAGGTTGTCTCACTCCATCTGCGACAGCGAGGCTTATGAGTCATGGCCATGACACAGACAAGTTGGACGAGGGGTTGAGGAGCCAATAACTCACGAGTACATACATTGTACATACATGGCTGGGGAAATGAGAAAAGTTCGAGAAGTAGTAGGTACTACAGAGAACATTGTGGATTTTGGGTACTGTCGACGTATCGGCAATATGACAAGGCGCGAACGCAGCGAATAACAGACCTAGGCCTGTTCAGACCCAGGCCCAATGAGACGCCATCTTCTCCACGCAAATGGTGGCCAAGCAACGGATAATAAGGCATCATCCTGCTTTGAGTGCTAGCACGAAGGTATGTAGGTGCCCAGGCCAATGACAAGGCCAGCGCCCCTGGTAGTAGTACTAGGTTGCTCTGAGTCTCTGACGCTTTGACGCTTTGATGGTTTCTGACATTTGTCGGATCGTCTGACGATGCGACAAGGCGAAGAGCGTAGAAGGTTTCGAGAGAACGGCGCCAAGCAAATAAAATGCGTGGCGTCACGATTAATGCAGAATAATTCAGCCAATCGGCCTACCCTGTTGGTTGTTAATACCCCTCCAATGATCCCTGTCAACTTTGCTCTTAACCGAGCTTTGAGGCTCGAAACACCCCAAATTCCCTGCCAATTGTGTTACAGAGCCCTGACAGCCAAGCGACAGGTACCCGAGTTTTAAGCTGTTGAAGCGTTTTGGGTAACGGGTTTGGCCTCCCTGGTCAATCCGACCTATCACAAGCCGTGAATGCTCGCGATTACGTTAACCCATCTTCCAAGACATCATACGAGACCTTGTCAGTTCCAGATTCTAGACAATCAGGTATCATATTATCAATGCTACGAAGTAGAGACGAGAACAATCATTCATGTTTTTTCTCATATTTTCTCATTCACACACATATGAGAGACGGCATCCCCTCAAAGCACGTAGGATCCACGTACCCTGGTGGATTGTCTTTTGAACAAAGTACCTACCTACCTACCTACCTATCTACCTACCTACCAATGTATCTCCCATTAGGACGTGCTCCTTTCCTGATTCAAGATGAACATCAACGGCTTGGACTCACCGAAACGAAAAAGTTGTTGGATGGTCCAAACCACGACATTTGAGCATCCTGAGGTGAGAGGGATGCTTGGCTGCGGTACACTTGTCGTTTGATCCTACATCTATATAGGTGAGGCTCGTATTTGAAGACATCTCCAATCCTCTTGTGACAGAACACGCGACTGAGCTACTCTGAAGCAGTTTGTAATCGAACCAGCTGCTTATTGTGGGTAGCAGGATAGTTGCCAAGGTGTAAGGAACTTATTGTTGACTCGGGCTTGTTCAGTATCAGCCTTCAAGATTACTTGCCATCCGTTACTGATCATGGCGAAGCAAGTTCGCTTCCGTCGCATCTCGGCTGGGTTTTCTGGTTGCGTTTGAGAAGACGCTACTGCTGGCTCCGACAAACGAAAATATGGTATTTACATGCTTAAGGTAGGCAGTTCGTGTGGAAAAGAATTAATTTTTTTTTCCACAGATCCATTTGGACCCATCTTGATTATGTTGCTCACTATACGACAAGGTGAAGAGGCACCAACTGGCAACTACAGGAGGTCAGGTAATAAAATCAGCCTTGCCGCTATCAATCTAAATGACTCACGTATTTCTGATTATCCCATCTTTTACTTGCCACAAGGAGATGTCAGCTTTTCTTCATGTACTGGCACACCTACTTCGGTTCTAGAAAGGTGGAAAATGAAGGTCGTTAATTCCTCAAAGGCAGCCCCGGTCTTCATCGATGTCCAGAATGGCTTCCCAAATCCGACACAATGGGGCCAGGCCGCAGTACGCCGGAATGCGAAGGCAATATCACGCTCCTGCTGAACACAGACCGAGCTTGCTATAAGAAGAGGGGCAAGGGCGCAGGATGATCATCAGACACCGTGGCCATCTGCCATGTCTACCATCGAAGCATCTATCCAGACTCGCCACTTTTTCCCGGAGCGCAGGTTGAGATGACGGTCAAACATTAGACGCAGTCGAACCCCAATCGTTTGCGCGACCGGAGCCGGGCGAGAAGATATTCTTCAAGAACGTCAACTCGGGCTTCATCGGCACAGAGCTAGAGTCCTTTCTCAGAGGCCAGTGGGTCAGACAGCTTTATCATCCTCACGACGGATCACTGCGTCAGTACGACTACACGAATGACGAATAATCTAAGGGTTGTCTCGGTGACAGGTCCAGCCGGTGATCTCGACGAAGGTGACAGATCCTGGTCGGTGACGCGTGCGCCGCCTATTCTAAAGAAGATATCGACGCCGAGACCATCCATGGGGTGAGCCTCGCGAGTTTGAACAGAGAGTTTGCTCAGGTTGAGAACACACAAGACGTCTTAGGTGCCGTGTTTGGATAACTTAGTTTGAATTAAATTTGTGGTTACCTGCGTATGAGGTATCTCGATGTACAGACGTCCAACAGATGGAGATGGAGATGGAGAAATCAGCTATCCTAATCATTGGACCTGCGTGACTTGATATCCTGCCGAGCTGCGCCATGCTGTGTGACGCATATCCGAAATCCACTGCCAAACCCAGGCACGAGAACGTCTGCGAAACTAACTATGAGCACCGCGAGAGATATTACAACTTTTGCCCCAGACCCAGTTAATTAATCAAAAATAGATTGAATCTAGTACGACAAGAAGGGCGACAGAAACGAAATAGATAGCAGGTAGGTAATTGGCGAGAAGCTATGATTGCTGTCAAGGTCGGGTGAGATGGTTTTTCCATAATCGTGATGCTCCATGCTCAGGCTTATCTCCGAGTCATGTATTTCGCCAGAGCATAGGCGGGTGGCGCGTGAGTCTTGACCAGAAGCCCGACATCTGCGAAGACAAGGTAGCTGCCAACAACTGCCCAGAAACCGAATATGATGGAAAGAGCAAATGCAAGCTTCGCTCTCACGATCTGCAGCATGAGAAGTTGTCGTACAGGTAGGCTCAGGAGCAGCCAGCCGATGATGGGCAGCTGCGTCTTCGTTGAAGCACCGGTCTTCTTGTTCTGTTCGAATTTCTCAATCGTGTCGAGCATCTCCCAGGCTACCTTGTTGCCGATCCTCTCCCACGTAGCCCCACAGGCGACTCTGCGACCTGCCAGGGCAAACTGTTCACGCAGGACCAGGTCGTTGCCAAGCTTGAGCACCTTCTCCACGAACTCTTCCAGATTGTTGGGCGGGACGAGAAATCCTGTCTTCTCGTTTGTGATGATATCGCTCGGGCCGCCCTCGTCTCGTGCGACTACTGGAACGCCGCTCGCCATCGCTTCCAAAACCACAAGTCCGAAAGTCTCGGTGATGGAGCAGTGTAGAAAGATGTCAGCCGATGCGTAGTGCGCCATCAGCTCCTCCCCCACCTTGAACCCGGCGAAGATCACCTTCCCCTTCTTCTTCAGGGGTGCGAACATGTCCTTGACTTCTTGTTCGACGACTGGGCTTCGGTTGCCGCCGACTACGACAAGTTTGAAGTCCATTCCCCTCTCGTCCAACTCTATGGCCGCCTGTGCGAGGAACGCAAACCCCTTCTCACCCGCCAATCGTGAGCAGGTGAACAAGATGGGCTCGTCATTCGGTGCCCATTGTTTTCTCAGCTGCTCGCTTCTCTTAGCCGGGCTAAAACCCTCGGTGTCGACCCCTCGAGTCAGCACTTCCATCTTGTCGCACGGCACGTCCGCAACATCCTGGAGGTATCGTTTAACGAACTTGCTCGGGTAGAATATGGTCTTGACCGTCGAATCGCGGAAGAGGTTGCCTTGCACAAAGCCGAAAACTCTATTTGCGATCCCGCCCAGCGGCCAGGGGAATAGGACAGAACAATACCCGGCCAGATCGGTCTGGAAATTGCATATGACAGGCACCTGCAATTCCTTGGCGTCTTGCCGCAGCTGTATCATAACCTGAAAGCCCAGGGAAGCAGGGCTTGCCAAGTAGATGAGATCTGGCGGGCCTCCAAAAGTCCGCCTGTATAGTTCGGAGAGTCGTACGGGATATGCCACAGAGAGCTCGGGGTTGAAGGGGAGTGGGTATCCTGTTAGTCGCAACTCTCCGTTGTACGTCTGCTCCGTACTGCCAGAAGCGCGGATGGGATCGAAGGTGTTTACCTTAGTGTGGTTGTAGGGCGCAACGACCGAGACGAGAGCTCCATGGGACCGTAATTGGTCCACCAACATCTTAGTCGTGCGCGACACACCGTTTACAGGGCCGAGGCTCTCGGTGCATAGCAGGATTCTTTTCCTGCGCAAACCAGGCGGGAAAACGTCTAGGTTGCGAGCACCCTCGTCCATCGTTTTTTTTTGTTTGAGGTTCCCCGATGTGGTGTGGTTCCCAGATGGCACCGCGCACAGCGAAGTGAAGGCGAATAATTTGATAAACCTAATTCAACCACGTCGAGGCTGTCGTTCACTGGTTCTACGGGAAAATAGAATTAGCAAGCATATAGTACTGTATTTGACAAATTTAGACCACATACATTATTTTCAAGGTGTCCAGCAAATATAAAAGTTTTCCCTGATTAGTTATGCGGCTGAAGATGTTGATCAGGAGACGCCCTTGAGGTCTGGTGCGAAGAGTTAGGTGATAAAGAAGAAGCGGTGTCAAGAGATACGAAGAGGAAGAGTCATTTGTGAACCCATGTCAACACGCGGCAAAGATCAGATCTCTACCTACCTCTCTGCCAGGGCCAGGAAGCAGGCGTGAACTATCCCCGTGATGTAAATATAGGGTGGGCAGTGAAAAGGAAAAGAGGCGCGTTGCAATCCTTCACCTAGGTAAGGTTGAGTCAATAGCCTTATACACGGGCTTTTGGTTTGATGGCGCATGGACGATACCTTTAGGTCATCGTCACCTTTTATGTCTGCCCTTGAAGAGCACAAGACCAAAACATTCTACCTTTGTTAGTCACGCACCTCATATCTATTTATTGCCCGGGGTAGGAAAATAATACGTGAGATAAGGCTATGAAGTAGATTATTGGAGCCCGATTCTTTATGATTCTTCTGCCAGTTTTTGATTCACGAAGCGGTATTTAAGTTGGTGGTAGCTATTGAACTTAAAGGTTCGACACTATTATTTCGTAACTAGGTAATTGTGTTGATTCTCCGAACACTGAACTCTTCTCTTGGCGTGCAGTCTTCTTTTTTGGGACTTTTCCGCCTCCGTCCTCCGTCTGTCCTTGGCCGGTCCAATGACAGACTCTGGTGGTAGCACACGCGAAAGAATCGGCGCACCAATCACATGCTGTAACGGCGGCACATTCTCACAACGAGAAAGCTTTATTAGATCCACACTATGTATTTATCAGTGTACATAATCTGGGGTCCTACAAAAACTCACAGTCCTACTGTAAGTGTACATACATAGATCCGCAAACATCACATCCCCTCAAGTAGCGGGCTCGAATGGTTGGGCTTACAAGGGGACAGGATGAGGCTTTAGCCTTTAGGGGTGTTCAAATGTCACATGCGCATTCGCCATTATCTGATCGTTCATTTATGTACGAATTAGCATCCCTGAATAGACCCTCGTGTGCCTGGTATGCTTATCTGTTGGCTGCCTTATCTAATATCTGAAAGAAACACCTGCGCTACCGTGGTTAGCATTGTTCTGCAGCTCTCTCTCTTTTCTTTCCTTTCCTTTCCGCATCGACATTGATTTCACGTAGTCGGCTTACTTCAAAAGGTACCTGCGTGCATACAGTAGGTACAGTACAGTACCTAGGTACGTTGTATGCACATACATACCTACCTAGGTAGGTCTCTGTGAGATACTACTAAGAAATCAGGTATAATGCACCGAGCCACGATACTTGAACCATCTATTCAACCTTATCCCATCTCATATACATGTACTTTACCGAGCGAGTCATCTGCCAACCTCATCCTTCACCCAGTGAGTTTGAGGATAGGTACCTGTCCTTGCCTATACCCCTACCTGTCTTCATCTGTCTTCAAAGTTCACGGGTAATGTCCCGCTCCCGTTTCTTCACTCACTTGCAGTTGCAGGAGGTGGGTAGGCCAGGTACCTTACATATTAGATGCGCAAAGTTTATTAGACTGCCACCCAACTCTCAATGGATCTCACGAAAGAAACTCTGTGCGGATTTGCTCAGCCGAGTTATAGGTACCTACTTGCACGCAGGTACTAGGTAGGATAGCTTCCCCAACCATCATCATCATCATCTTATAGGCAAAATATTCACCTTAGTAGCTAGTGGCAGAGTACCTACGCGCGGTATCGAGTTCGTCCCCGTTTGTTGAACTTGGGGTGATGGGCTGGTCCTTGACGTGCACAGCGATCAGGATCTCTTCCATATCTGGTCTACCCCCCTTCTCATCCATCCTCCCCCCCCCCCTCATCCGCCTTCGATCTGGCACACAATGATGGGCTTGTGGCACGGAGTTAAACAGACCACTGGCCCTAAACCTTCGCCTGGGAAACGCCACATGCGTATGCAGTAAGGGTTCCGGTAGAAGTTTGACGTGATCGCATCTATTGAATGCTAGGCTGGTGCGTGTAAGAACCTACCTACCTTCCTACATACCTTGTCATCATCCGAGAGGCTGGCTTAGGTACTCGAATCTGCATGTATCTTTGGTCAAGTGGCGTTCTTCTGATTGACTTGGTCCTTATCTAAGAAGGACCCCTTCCCTTTATTTTGATTTATATTTTTCCCATCCTTCCGTCCATCCAGACGTGACCTTCGTAGCTACAATCAGCTCATCCTGCTGGGCCTCTTATCGACCTACTTCGACCTTCCCTAGCTGCTCGCGATAGTCACGCCCCCCCTGGTCGGTGACTTGCTTGCCTGCCTGCCAGCCTGCCAGCCTACGCTTGTCTTACACAACAACGCAATTACAAATATCATCAGGCGCGCGCACCTTACCCATATATCTTTTCCTTTTCAAAGGAACCGAGAGGTTTTTGCGACTCAATTTAATTTTTTGACTCGTCACGAGTACACCGCACTTGAAAGTCGACGTATTTGAGAAGCAGGAACGGCATTGTCTCTTTAGAGATATCCTATATTTTGGAACTGATCATCGGCCATCTATTGACTTTTCGAGGAACATCCATTGTAAATCGTTGTTCAGAAGGCAATTGGCAATGATGGGTTCTGGCCAACCCCCTGCTGCAGAAACAGAAGATGGCGGCACCTATGCCGACGGTACTTCCACGGCTCCCACTACTCCGGATGGGAGCTCGTCATCGAGTCCCATGCTCCGCGCGGAGATGGCGGCGGATATTGATAGAAGCTGTCTGCCTCGGATAATGATGACTGCCGTCAACGACATGACACGCCCCATCAAAAATATATGCTGTGTGGGTGCAGGATATGTTGGTCAGTCCCGCTTCCCCTTCCGATGAGACCTCTCCCTATGTTGAAGGACTTGGTGTACCGTGCCTTACGCTAACACAACGCAGGCGGCCCGACAGCAGCGGTCATGGCATATCAAAACCCTCAGCTCCGTATCACCGTGGTCGACAAGAATGAGCGGCGAATCCGGAGATGGAACTCCAAGCATCTGCCAATTTACGAGCCAGGATTAGGGGATATTGTTCGCATCGCTCGCGACGGGTCTAGGGCTTGCTACTTCGATAAGGACCCAGTCCAGACGGACGAGGGCTGCGGCTCCGTGCGTCGTGATGGATGGACTCTTCTGCAGCCAAGAGAACCAAACTTGTTTTTTTCAACGCAGGTGGCCCGGTGCATTCGCGAGGCAGATATCGTCCTCGTTGCCGTTAACACGCCAACCAAGTCGAAAGGCGCTGGGGCAGGAAGCGCCACCGATATGACTGCCTTTGAGGCTGTCACCAGCGAGGTTGCTCAGTACGCTCGGCCAGGCACCATCATCGTAGAGAAATCCACCGTTCCTTGTAGAACAGCTGAGCTCATCCACCGAACGGTAAGTTATCACATGTCAACCTTGACAACGTGAGCTCTTCGCTGACGGGCTTTTTGAAAGTTGGCCGTTCATCGTCCCGGTATTCCTTTCGAGGTCCTTTCGAATCCGGAATTCCTGGCTGCAGGTACGGCGATGAAGGATCTCATGACCCCTGATCGCGTTCTCATCGGATCTTCAACGACGCCGGCCGGGCGTCGGGCTGCTCAGATCTTGGCAAATGTTTACGCGGCATGGGTTCCGCGATCACGCATCATCACCACCAATGTCTACTCGTCCGAGCTCTCTAAGCTCGTGGCGAACTCTATGTTAGCGCAGCGCATCAGCAGCATCAACTCGATCTCCGCGATCTGCGAGAAGACGGGAGCGGACGTCGACGAGATAGCAACATCTATCGGCTGCGATCCGCGGATCGGCGATAAGTTCTTGAAGGCGGGCATCGGCTTCGGCGGAAGCTGCTTCAAGAAGGACATCCTTAGCTTGGTGTATCTGGCCGAGTCACTCGGCCTGGAAGAGGTGGGCGAATACTGGCGACAGGTAGTCAAGATGAACGAGTACCAGCGCGACCGTTTCTCCAGGCGAGTGGTCCGATGCCTGAACAACACCCTCGTGGGAAAGAAAATTACTCTGCTCGGCTACGCGTTCAAGGCCAACACTTCAGACACGAGAGAATCACCCGCGCTCGAGATAATCAAGACGCTCCTCGAGGAGGGCCCTAAGGAGATCGCCGTATTTGACCCCTGCTGCAATCCCGTGGTTGTCAGAACCGAGATCAAAGAGCTTCTCAAGGGGCAGCCGGCACTCAAGGAAGATGGCGGACCTATCGAGATCTATTCAAGCGCCTATGCTGCTTGCGCGACCAGCCATGCCGTCCTCGTGACGACCGAGTTCGACGAATTCCGAAGCACACGAGAAAAGGTGCCGCCTAAGCAAGCGGCGACGCTTGTTGACCCCCGACCGTTCCCGGCTCGACCCACTGGACCGAACGAGACGGAGATACACTCTCTTCACCAATATTTCCTGCGCGCCTTCCCCGCAGCAGGAGTCGACGATCCCCTCCAAAGGTACAAGCCAGAGCCTGCTTGTGAGGATGACTGCCCGGACTGCGGTCTCATCAAGTCAAGCGGCTATTCGACTGCGGGAAATACAAGCGAGGACAGGCCTAAGGAGAGGCTGGACTGGAGCAAGATCGCTTATCATATGAATAAGCCCAAGTGGCTGTTTGATGGCAAGGGCATCGTTGATACGAAGAAGATGACTGCTTTGGGCTTTCAAGTAGAGAGCGTCGGGCGTTCGGCGGAGTAGTAGGGGATGGATGTATGTTTTCATTGGAGCACTGCTTGTTGACACATCCTATCACCCACCGCCTTTGTTTGGTTTATTGTCACGTTGCATATCATGGGAATGTCAATGACCTCGATAGGGGTCCTTTGGCGGCCGCACGCGGGGTTGGATATAACTTCATAGGTCAGGTAGGTAGGTAGACTCTAGTACCCCCTTTTACTTAATGTCCTTTTAGAGCAACTGGGTTCTTAAGAATTTGCCTTGAGCCTAGAGATGACACAAATTGAGAATATTCTCACGGTTGGATGCACGTAGTCTATTCCAGCTGTCCCATACACCTCAAGTTTTGGGCTCAACATGCTAGGTACATGTAGTAATGCGTCGGAGGCGACCATTGTCTCTGATCTCTTGATTCACAACTTATGAGGAGCTAGCAACCTACTGTCGAGCCCAGAACCAATAGTGCCGTTCTTCGATGCCATCCTTGTTCAGTCTTATACTTGAGCTATATCTGTGAGTCGAGCCACTAACGTTCCCCTGCATGTTAGCCGCAGGCGGATATTTCATCCTACGTACGATCTCAGCCTCCACTCGCGTGGTACTTACCCGGTGCCCGGGAGAGCGGGAAGCGGAGAAAGAGGAACAGGATCGCTACGGGCATAAATTAACGGCCGACGAATGTGTCAAAGCAATTGCCATGGAGCGCTGAAAAATGAACCTCGGCGAACGCTTATTTGGTCATGGCCAAATAGAGAACAATCAACAACCATCTCTGAATTGCCTTGGTAGGTACATAGATAGATCCGTAGACAGACCGGAAGAAAGATCAATGCTCTTATCTGCTTTATTATACCAGAAACTTCGTAAGTAGTTGCAATTTCGACTCTGGGCGTTTGACTTTCCTCTGTCCTCTACTTCCCTCTACCTAGCTACCTAAGCAAACCTCTGCAACATGGCGCGACCGCGTGATGTGGTCTTGCGAGCCATTGTCCAACTCTCACATCAATGGGCGGCTCCCAGCGCGCCGCGACAGTATAGCTTCATTGCTGCAGCTGTCGTCTCTAGCTCCACATTCATGCCTTGCAGCCAGAGGCCGAGTCGATACTACTCAACTGAAGCGCCCGGCAAGACGCGTGACGGCTCCAAGGTATTCAACTCCGCGGGCGAAGCCATCGCAGACGTAAAGGATGGGGACGTGGTCCTGAGCGCGGGATTTGGGTTATGCGGTGTCGCTGGTATGTACTAGAATCGTCAAGCGAAGAAGGTTTAATAGAAGAGACTCGTCCAATAACGGTACCTAGCTAACAAGAACTCCGCGCCAGAGACCCTCATTCAAGCTATCCACAAGAAAGGCCTCAAGGACCTGACCGCTGTATCAAATAACGCCGGCTCCGGTGACCACGGCTTGGCGCTGCTCACCAGGGACGGACGATTAAGTCGCATCATCCTCTCCTACCTGGGGTCTAACAAGGAGCTCGAGAAGCAATATCTGACGGGGAAGATTGCCGTCGAGCTATGTCCGCAGGGCACGCTAGCAGAGAAGCTGAGAGCGGCTGGGGCTGGTATCCCAGCCTTCTATACGGCTACTGGAGGGAAGACATTTGTTGAGACTGGCGAGATCCCTGTCAGGTTCACTCCCGAAGCCATCCTCGAGAAGGGTAAGCCGAAGGAGACGAGGGTGTTCGATGGAAAGCCTTACATCATGGAGACGGCGCTTCCTGGTGACGTGGCGATCCTGCGAGCGTGGAAGGTAGACGAAGCAGGCAACTGTGTTTTCAAGTAGGCTTTTGGGCGTCTTATTCTCATGCGAAAAAACTTACTCGTCTCAGATACACCACCAAGACATATGCGGGTCTCATGGCCAAGGCGGCACGCATTGCCATCGTCGAGGCCGAGAACATTGTGCCCATTGGGTCCATCGACCCAGATAGCGTCGACCTGCCAGGCATCTTTATCGACCGCATCGTGCCGGCCACGGCGGCCAAAAACTTCGAGGTGTTGAAGGTGGCGCCACCTAAGGAGGACCCGAATTCGGTCAAGTCCAGTGCGCTTGACGCCAGGAACCGCATCGCGAGGCGGGCAGCGAAGGAGCTGCACGACGGCTTCTACGTCAACCTGGGCGTAGGAATACCTACACTGGCGGCGTCCTACCTCCCCAACGACGCCAAGGTCTGGCTGCAGTCGGAGAACGGTATATTGGGTATGGGTCCGTACCCAGCGACGAAGGAGGACGCGGACCCAGATCTAATCAACGCGGGCAAAGAGACGGTAACGCTGCTTCCCGGCGCATCGACGTTCGATTCAGCCGAGTCGTTCGGTATGATCCGGGGTGGTCACGTCGACGTGTCGATTCTGGGCGCATTCCAGGTGTCAGCGTCGGGCGACCTGGCGAATTACATGATTCCGGGTCGTGTCTTCAAGGGCATGGGCGGTGCCATGGACCTCGTGTCGAACCCTGACCAGACTAAGATTGTCGTGGCCACCGAGCACGTCGACAAGAAGGGCCGCAGCAAGATCGTCCAAGACTGCCAACTACCGCTCACCGGCAAGGGCGTCGTCAGCACCATCATCACAGACCTGGCCGTGTTCCAAGTCGACCGCGTCAAGGGCGGCTTGACCCTCACCGAGGTCGCTGACGGTGTTGATGTTGAGACGGTCAAGGCGAAGACCGATGCTGAATTTGCGGTGGCGGACAACATTAAGACGTTCTGATTTAAGAGACAAGATGAGGCGAATCCGAGGGAAAGATGGGAAGAGGGTTGGAAACTGGTGTCCGTGTATATAGAGTCTAAGCATAGCATCTGCCAAGTATCAGTCTGGTTCGTCATAAATTCACAGTCAATGCCATCCCATTCTTAATGAAGGATATTGCACAGTAGCTTAAGTAAATATACAGTTTTTTTCTACATCGTTCATCTATCCCCAAGGCTAGCTAGCTCTTGCCTTGTCGATTATTTGTCTGTCAAGTCCTCTCCTCTCATAACTTAGCCCGTATCCCAGGCGCAAATGTAGTTCCCTCGCCGCCGCCGCCGATGACGTTCATCAACTTATCAATATTCTCCAGCATCCAGATGTTGCCGTCCTCGGTAGCCAGCCACGGGCCACCTTCGATAGGCTGCTCGCTCTCGGCGTGCGCGTCACCGTTCTCGTAAGCCTTGCGTAGGCCGAAGATGTGCGAAACGACCTGCGGCCCGACACCGGTCTGGGAGCGTAGACACGCGATGGCCACGAGTGACGTGAGCACACGACCGACCTTGACGGGGGTGACCACGTCGCGCGGGTTGGATAGCAGGTTCGAGTAGTGGCCGTTGAGAATGTGGACGGGTAGATCGGGGTGCGACTGGGCCAGCTTGTCGAGCAGCTTGCGCTCGAAGCCTATATACACGCTGTCCCAGAGGGCGAGGCCGTCCTTCTTGCGAATTTCCAGGTTCTCAGGGGTGAGCTCGCGCGTCGGTGTTGTGCTCAGCAAAGAGGCCACGTCCGCCGGCAAGCTGCTCCAGAATGCGCCAAGAATATTGATGGATCGTGGAATGCCGTTGAACGAGATGCACTTGAGCCCGACCTCGCGGATCAGCTCGGCGTTCTGCACAGGCGAGGGCGTTTCGGTGGATGTCGCGGTCGAGTTCGCTAGGTGGAAGATCTGTGTCATTGCCTCAGGGCAGTTCATCGTCGCCGAGACGGCTGTCTAAAGTAATGAAACCGATCATTAAATTATTTGTTCGTTCGCCTGTCCCATTGTCTACTTTTTCCTTACTTATACAAAGGCCTGCCATTGGAGGGACCTACCGACAATGTTATCCAGGCCGGTAGCCCGACCTTCTTCTCGGCCGCATCGCTCGCGAAGTCTGCTAGTACCGTCTGCACGCCTGCCGACGAGGGAGTATAGCCCGGCCTCGCATAGCTGGCGTTTATGAGCGCCTTGACGGTATTAGAGAGTTTCGACATAGTTGCCCAGTTGCGAGCAGTAGGTTAAGACAAGGCGGAGGACGCCAGAAATGAGTGTGAATTGATCCCCAACCCGACGAAGAGATATAATTATTCCCGTCCTCTTAAGGGATTTTGTCGCCCGGTGCCCTGTAGCGACAACGGACGATCCTAGCTAGGCGGTTTAGGCGCCGTAAGTATGTACATACAAGGGCCGAGACAATGCCGCGGTAACGATCCAAGGTATGTATTCGTATGTACATACTTCGTACATACATCATACATAACTGGGTAGGTAGGTACCTAAGGATCGGTCTTAATTCTATGACCGACGGCAATGGTCGGAAGAGCTTCAATACATGGGTCATGGATTAAGAGATGTATCAGCACCTCAGCTATGACGTACGTATCAGTAACAAACGACCGATGAGTTCCATAATGCAGCCATGAGGCAGATTGCAACTACGAAAATGAGATGTTTTCTAGTCGCTACTTGAAATCAAGTACATAATGCCCACCCCTTAAATTCTCTCTTCCCCAATTCTGTTCCCTCATAGACATCGTGGTATGTCCTTGCTTTATTATGGCACTGGGTGTTCGCCCGAATGTCATAATGAAGAACCATGAAGACCAACCTTTCCTTCGTGGCTGTCTTGGGTTAAATCCATTTCATTTTCATGGCGAACTTCTTTGCTGCCAACTTTGTTTATTCTCGATCCAGGCAATGCATCATCTATAGCACCAGCTTGAACAAGGGATCACGATCATCACCGCAGCCGCGGTACTTGTCATACTTGCCATTGGCCTTGTCCCGGTTGATCTTCCAGCAGTATAGCGTGTTGCAGAGAATTCTGAGAGCCTGTTAGATGCCGATGCTGCTAAGGGCCCCTGGGCCAAGATTGAGATACTCACAAGAACCACCCAGCACATAGCAGACTCATGATGATGGTGTGACCTTGATGATAGTTTGGTCCCTGGGACTTGGGGTAGATGAAGACGGCGACAAAGCCACCGCAGTTGGCGATCGCAAGCTGCAATGCACTAGTTGTGGCTCGCTTGTAGTGACCGGCAGAGTTCTACGTCGATCGTCGTCAGCATAAGAATGATAATGACAGATATAGGTAGGGAGTGCTCTTGGAACGAGACTTACGTTTGAGAGCCAGCCGAGAACAGGGGGCACACTGCTGTAAAGACCAGTAGCCATCATGAATGTCATGCCGTATTTGACCTTGTTGTCGTTGGTGTTCGCAATGACAGCATAACCTATGATCGCCAATGGCAATGAGCCGAGCATGATCATTCCTCTGACGCGGAAACGGTCAGATAGGTACGCGGTGCATACTATTTCATGTAAGTTTTCACGTTTCAGCCGCATGAGCTGCAAAATAATCGTTCACATACCTGTGACCACGGAAGCCGCCGCATAGGGAATGACAGACCACAGTTGGGCCTCATCCGCCGTATATCCCAAACCAGAAATAATAGTCGGGAGCTGATCATTGTCCATCAATACACTGGTCTCAGAGATACCCAAGGTACTTTTACTTACGAACAAGCCAAAGCTGTAGAGCCCACTGAGGATGCCAAAGTATGCACTGGCTGTGAACCAAGTTTGGAGACTGAAGACACCACGACCAACCTCGGACCAGGCGAACTTCTCAGTAGCCTCGCTGGGGATTTGTTAATGGAATAATAATACAAAGGGTCGAGGATCCGAGGCCAAACGTACCTCTCGCGATTGCTACCATCCCTCTGGCTTTGCGCATTAAGACGGCTGACGGCGAACTGGCGTTCCTCAGGGTTGAGGAACTTGGCCGAACCCACGCCATTCGGGAGCAGGAAGTATGCAGCAATACCGACCAGGGCGGTCTATGAGTGGGTAAGCGACGTTGTATTCCCGCCACATAATCGAAGATACTCACGAATAGACCTTCAAGGACAAAGATCCATCTCCACCGGTTGAGGCCACCCCGCTGACCGATCTCAGCGATTCCGCGAGCTAGAAGACCTATTTTGCTGTCAGAAATGATCATTTACACCACGTGTGGCACGTTGGACGCGGAAAGGAGACGTACCCCCGAAAGCGCCTGATAAGGAGGCGGCGGTGTAGAAGATACCAATTCGCATGGCAAGCTCCCCTCTAGTGTAGACGGTCGACAAGTACAGAACCTGCGCCAACTTGTGAGCTACGATTATTCGTTTATTGCATAGGTAGTCATTAAGCTCACAATTCCGGGTAGCAGACCACCTTCCGTCAATCTGCGATATGAAGAGTCAGTTTATAGCTTAATTCACATAGTAGGAAATCGGGCCTGTGGTGGTGGTGAGTGACACAATAGACTGACTGACCCAAGCAGCACGCGGACGCCAACAAAGCCCGAGAAATTCTGTACGAAGCCGAGGCACATGGCAGAGACGCCCCACAAGAAAGTCAGACACGGCAACCAAATCTGAGGCGTGAGCTTCTTCAGGATCAGGTTACTCGGGATCTCGCTCAGAATATAGGATGCGTAGAAGACGGCAAGACCTTGGTCGTACTGGTGGTCCGTGATGTTGATGTCCGCCTCGAGGTTGTAGAGGCGTGCATTTCCTACGTTGGTCCTGTCCAAGAACGAACAGAGGAACAGGATAGCGAGGACAGGAAGAATTCTATTTTCTTATGGTTAGACCTTCTTTTTCTTTCTCCCCTGCCTTTTTTTTAAAAAAAAAAAAAAAAAACTTCTTCAATTGCCGAAGAGCAGGTCAAGTGCGAATGAAATGGTTGGACAGAACCTCGTATCCAGCTTCCATAGGACCTTGCGCGTAAGGTTCTTGTCGATAGAGCTGACCTGGATCGCGCTCCCCTTCTCGAGCTCCTCCACCGTCGCCTTATTGTGCACGTCGCCGGACTCAGAGGACGACATCTTGTGGCTTGGTTTTTCCCTTTCGTATCACGATCCAGATGGAGGGGGGATTGGGCAAAAGGAGAACAGAAGTTGGGTGATTAGGTGCTCCCTTTGTTTGAGACAACCCGTATCATGCCAACATTTAAAGCATTCGTGACCAGCTACTAGATATGAGGCGTACACGCCCAGTACCTAGCACCAACACGTTAAACAACAGGCACTCTGCAGTCGGTTGCGGGGATTTAAATTACTACATTAGTGGTGGTAGGGGTGAGCCAGGGGCCATTCATTCCATCCCAGAGGTAGGGTGTGGGGTATCGAAGCTTTGTCTTGGTAGGTAGTAAGCGCTGATGATCTTTGGGACCAGGACCTCCCTTTAGCAGCGCGGAGTACTGCGGGGGGGACGAGTACTACCTGCGGAATCTGATCTATCGCCGAGAGCTCTGAGCCTATAGGATGCTTCTACCTACCTAGCCAAACTAAGGAGCCAGGCCGAGTCCTTACTAGACAAACCTGCATGCCCAGCGGAAGCGTTCGACTGACTGACCAACAACACGATTTGTCACTACAACCACATGATAAGCTTCCGGCATGATGTGGGATCGAGAGGCAAGGGAAAGACTACCCAGGTGTGTGCCACTAACCAATGGTCAAGCTCCGTTGCATATCTCACAATTTCAGGGTCTTTATGATATATTGGCTTGGCCTCAACGATTGTGACCCCCTGTTCACTATCTGCCCGTTGCATCGAGCAGACAAATACAAGATGTCTTGCTTCTAAGGCTGTATCGTGGCAGCTCTTCGAACGACGTTCTAGAAGCCTTCGCCAATGTGGAACGCTGTGTTGGTCTCTTTAGTAAACCATCTAAGCCTGAAGAGTAAGATCTCGAAATAAATCTTTTTTTTCCCTATCAGATATGCTTGCAACCCTTCGTAGCGTCATCTCCTGCGAGACGTGTCCAGATGAGATGTCACCCTATTCGTCTCTATCTAGAGGTGGCAAATGCGGTGCTACGGCTAGTATATGATAGACGATGGATTATGAATTGAACCGCAATTGTCCTGATGTACAACACCGTATCAATGCTCCTACCATCTGACCCTCCAACGCCAAAGTGCCGTGCTTCATATCATAGACGTGAAAATTGTACAGTTATGTTCCGAAGGTTGACCAATCCATCCAGTCCAGGTCGGCACTTTGAAACTGGAAATCTTCCCAGAATGCGTTAAGTCCAATGTCGGTGCTGTGGATTGCCTCATCCAACTGGTTTTCGGTAGACATGGTAGAGAATAATAGATAGTCCGGTGGTAGAGTTGTTCCCGGCACCGGCATTTGTATCGCCCCCGGGTGGCTGGCCATGTGAGCAGCATTCAGGTCGGTATAAATAGCAGCGCTCTTAGTTACCTCTCCATTCGGCTCCGGCAGACCTTGCGTAGCCTCCGAAGCTCGCGACGCGTACTTCAATATCTGCTTCAGCTGCCCAGCGAATAGACAGGAGAGTCCCTTCCGTTGGATAGGGGCTGAGCCTATCCTCTCGAGGACGTCCGTAGTCTCCGCGATCAAGGCTCTGATGCTAGGAGCTAGACTCGAGCCCCGGCCATCAGCGACCGTGCTGACTCTGAGCGCGAAACACGCGGCAAAGGATATCATGATGGCCGTATTGTTGGGCATAGACCTTAGCTGCCCTTCGCCTTGAACAGCCACTCGCAAGACGTTCAAAGCAGACGAGAGGCCGGCAGCGCGGAAGAAATGCCGCGCTCCAACAGGTGCAGTAGCGTGATTGATGACAGAGCTGTATAAAGATAGCCGGGTATGAGATGCAAGGATCTCGACATACGGGGGCAACGATAATTCTAGGTCAGATTAGTGAGTCATGTCATGCTATACCGACCTTCCAGAGCAAGGGGTCTTACGTTCGCGGTCTCCTATCTGCACCGGCCAAGTTTGATACCACCTGTCGAAGAAAAGGGTGATTTCGTTTTTGACCCTAACGTTGTCATATATGTGAGCATAATCCACCGTTCTAGAGGATGTTGGAAAAGCGCACCTATCGACGATGGACGATTCAGTATTGCCGTTGACATAGCTGTCACATATTGATCTTACCTTTGTGATCAAATTTGTCTAGAAACACTGGGTAAGCCAAAATACTTTTCGAATTTTGAACAGAGACGAATAATACCTACCAAGTCTCTTCTCAGGACCGCGACTGACACGATCGAGCCGTCCCATCTATCTGCTAGATCATTTAAATGCCACTGATCGCAATTTTCGATGAGAGGTGACATTGGTAGGACGTAGTTTCGTCCTCTCGCGAGGCACACACTGTGACAATAGCTCGGTTAGTCGATGGAGCTAAGACAAAAAATCCGGGGACTTCTGTACCCTCTCTCGAGAACGAACAGCGACAGCCAAGTTCGTTCCCGTCTTCTCAGAAGGCTACGGCCCCTCGGAGAATCTGGATCAATATCCATGAACCCATCTATCCCGAGCGCTTTTCGGCTGGATATGCAGTCGGATATGGCTACGCTGTCTCTCGGGCTTCGTGGTTCCGTGGGCAAAGGTAGTATGATCTTATTCAGGGATAGATCCAAGGCGATCGTCATGGCCATGGAAAGGTAAGTGGAGGTTTCATCGTCAGCCCAATGTTCACCAGCCGAGATCCACGGTATGTTGACCATGAACGCCAAGACGATCTCCACAGATTTGTAACGGTTTGCCATGATGAGACCGGCGAGCTTCTGTCGATGATTCGAAAGCCTCCTGTACAGGGACTCCATAGATGGCGAAAACAATGCCGACGCAGCGGCTATAGAGGTCAGCAGAAAAGCTGACCGGCTTCGTACGAAGTCCACGGTATGGATCAGCGGATCAATGCCCCATCGCGTATGCGCGAGTTTTTCGTAGAAACTAGAGAAGCGGTCAGGAATAAAGGATGCGAAAGCGTGAGACGATGCATCCTACTAAGCGAACAGTGCCTCTGCCTCCGCAAGTGTGATAAGTCCCAGCTCAATGGGGTCGAGATCTTCACCAACGTCGAGACGGGCTTGGAATCGCCCGAAGAACTTCTGTAAATCGTCGCCTTCCCCGGCTATGCCACACATGGGCGTCGATTTGGAAGGGAGCCGTGCCGCCCCGGCCCCTTGCGCCTGTGGCGTGATGGACGAGAGCAATTCGGATGTCCGAGCCAGCAATTGCAGCGGGTTCTCGGCGTCATCCAAACTAAGTTGGTCTTCTTCGATCTTGGTGTGCGCTGCGGGATCATCACGCGAACAGGTTTGCGAGGGCGAGGTCCCCAACGAGGTGGAGGTCTGTTGGGGAGACACGGACGCCTGCTCGTGCTCGACCCCATTCGCCGAGGACATCCGCCGCGGAAGCCCATGGTCGCTATTTAAAAGCTCTCTACTCCGCTCGAGCAAAAATCGCAGCTCGGTGGCCTGTTCCGCAGTCTGAACCTGATCGATGGTGCCGGCATGAGACCTTCTCAACGCCTGCTCTATCTGAAATACGGCCTTCTCCAGTCCGGAATGCTTGCTGTATTCAGCTTAGCAGGTTGCGCAAAGTCTCGCAGACCCAACAACAAAACTCACTTCTTCACTCCTTTGTGTCGCCCCACGTGAAATAGAGGCGCCGAACACTGTATCGAACGCTGGGTGCACCGGGTGCAAGTTGGGGACCCGCTAGGCCGGACACACTTCAGCTTAGATTTCTTACAGTTGAAGCAGGCAGCAAGACGCTCTTCGTCTCGTGCATCAGATTCTGATTTCGGCGCCATTCGATCCGATACGCCCACACGGCAGGAAAGAGGAGGCCATAGATTTATTTGTAAACATATGACGAAGAGTAGTAGGGTTCGAGACACATTCGTGCAGTCTTAATCTCCGTGGAGATTCTTGGAGTTCTTGGAGTCCTTGGAGCTTGGAAGGGCGTGTTAGGTGTTAGGTGTGTTAGTTACCTGGGGTCGGCAGAGGTTGGCTTGGCCCCGCACCTTGTTTAAGCTTCCAGATTCTATCAGGGGTATCCATGTATGTATTGTATTCAACGTTACTACTTCGTACTTAGTAAGGTTAGTATGTATCAGTATCTAGGGCATGAGGGTATAAAGGTATGCACGTGACGGACAACGCAGTCCTATTATAATTCTCTCATGCCTCCTCTTCCGTTTCTCTTCATGATGTCCCGTGTTCTGGCTGGTCGGAAATGTTGGTCAGAAAAAGACACTCTATGGGAATAAATCGGAACGCGCCAGACTCCCATTGCTACCTCGTCCCCCTATCTGATCCTATCTGATCAGGTAGCAAGTGATATAGGGCCAGGATTTAGACTCACGTCACACTCTCCCATCCGGGCTCGACAGAACATCGAAGGTCGATACATTGGACTTCTAAGCGGAAATTACTAAGTTCTGCTCCATCTTCCCAACCTATTTGGTCAATGTTACTGTTTTACCGAGCCGTGCAGATCGGACGGCCTCGCGTTCGAACAGAGTCAAGCAAGGGAGCTGTAATCAATTCTCGCTTGGCTGCTTACTTGGATACATTCCTCGTCTGGCCCTACCATTCACTGCGTACCTACCTACCTTTGAAAGTCTGACAGAACACAAATCCGATCATCACTGACATTTGAGAGTAACTCTCGTGGGCCGACCAAGGCCAATCTAACGAGAGCATGCTGGTCCTGCTTAAGCGCGGACCTGTGCTCACCAGAGTCCTCATTCAAAAGGTATGCCACCAATTTACAGTATCAGTTGTGCGACACTTGAGGTGCGAAAGCAGAAGCGAGTTTCTTAACTACCTGCTACCAGCTACCTGGACGGCAGCTATGAACCCGGAGCTGAACCGAACACGCGGAGGCGGAAGGGCAGGCAATTGGACAACTATCGAACTGCCGGACTCCCCATCCGCTGGGAATTGACATTGACTGCTCTCGATAAGCTCGATAAGGACACATGGGGGTACATTTGCGCGTAGGTAGGTTGGTATCCTGTCACGCTGCACGGGGTTTCAGGTTAGTCGCGTGAAGTTGATACCAAGGCTTGCTGCTTCATGTAGTAAGATGATCAACTCTTACGCGCACGGCAAGCGAATGAGCGGCCGCAGATGTAATTCTGCTCATTTATTGTTCAGCTGGCATTACTGGAAAAGCGCCACGCACCACGTATATATGTAAGTACTGAAGTGCAGGCTGGAACGGCCTGCGTCAGAGACTGCAGAAGTGATGCCTAAATGTTACCAACTACCTATCACGGTAACCATTTCCGTGGACACCACCTCGCACTCTTACCGCGGGCGTTATATATTCCGGACCAGAACAGAATGTCTCCGCGGCCTTCCTGTTACCTTCCATTACTCTTCCCTCATTCGCCCAGTATGCGACAGCGCTCAGATGATCGGCAATGTACAGCCTCACATCATGCTGCCATCAATCCATGTAAATGCTGGACATATCAACCAGCTATGGGCCTAAGATTCATGTTCACTTTGAACTATTCAAATCTGGCTCAGCATGGGGATGATTGATGTGCCAGCCAGCGCTCCTGTGTAGAAAGCTTCCTCCTTGACGATTGGCATCGTCATTCTCATATCGTCGTCTTACCTAAATGCTTTTATAAAAGTTGGGGACCGAGTCGCGAGTTCAGCCTATTACGAAGGCGTAAGAAAGCGATGTACCTACCCATCTTATACTTATACTTCATAGAGATCGGAATGATTTACTTCGTAGATAGGCGAAAACTAGCCGACGGGGCATGAATCAGCCCATCGGCACAGGCGGCGCAAGACGGCTTTTGCGGAGTTTGTGCACTTATAAGCTTCAAGAGCGGCGAGACGGTGAGATGGTGAGAGCTCCACATACAATACGTACGAAGTATATACCACCATACCGCATTATACTATATTATGCGTATAATAAGAGCAATTATACGTATAAACGGGATCGGAAAAACCTTTTAGTTTTATATATAATGGGTTAAATAGTTATTTTAAATCCATTATTTATATATACTTTAAAAAGCGGGGAGGTGTTTTTAATATTATTATAATAATTAAATTAAAAATTAAAAATAATATTCTTTTTTTTATAATTATTAAAAAAGTAAATAATTACTTTAATAATTTAAGCCTTAAATAATTATTAAAATAAAAAAGGTTATATAATATTATAAATAAATTTATCGGATAATAAAATTATAAAATATATTATATAATATTATAAATAATAATAATAAAGTTATTAATAAATTATAAAAAAGTTATAAATAAAATATAATAAATTATAAAATTATTAAAGAAATAAAAAATATTTTAAAAGGAATATTTATATATATATATATATAATAATTACGTACGGTAATATATAATTATATTTTTAATATTAATAAACTTTTTTTATCGTTTTTATTAATTAATATTTAATTAACGTATTTTAATATTACATTAATAATAAGTTTTATATAATAATAAAACGAGGTAATAACGCTTTTTATAATTTTTATATATAAAAAAAAGTGAAATTATTTATAATATACGTTATAAAATAATGTTTTTTATTAAACGATAATATTATTATATTAATATAAGTGATTATTTATTTAATAAATTAAATTTAATAATGTATATAAAAATAATTTTATTTTATTTTAATTACGGAAATAATTCTTTATAAATTAAGTTTTTTAATAATAGTTTTTATTTAATTTATTTTATAAAGTTCGTTATTATTTTATAATAAATTAATATTTATTATTATAATTAATAATAAACGTGGTTTTTAGCGTAATACTTTTTATTAACGATATTTATAAAATATTATAAATTAAAAGAATAAAAAAAATAATAATTTATTTTATTATAAAATTTTAAATAAGTCGTAGTTTATATTTTAATGTGGTATTTTTTATTAACGTATAATAAATAACTTTAATAAGTGTTTTTAATATAAAAAGGTTAATAAAAATTATATTTAAATAAGTTATTTTTACGTAAAGTTTTTATTAATTTTTTATTAATTAATTATTAATTTCCGGTAATAATATAAAGTATTATTTATATTACGGTAAAAACGATATAAGTTAATTTTAATGTTTATTTAATAAGTGATTTTTTTACGAGGTAAATACGATTTAAATATAAATTATTAACGAAATAAATATATAAAAAATGTAATAATTTCCGTATAAAAAAAATTAAAAAAGTAAAAATAAATATAAGGTTTAAAATTATTAATAAATAAATAAAAAGGATTATTATATTAATATATTAAATATTAGTATAAAATTTTTAAATAAATTTAACGTTTTTATTAACGTTTTTAATGGCTTTTATAAAAATTATAAACGCGTTTATTATTACGTTTAATTTAATAACATTAATAATAAAAATAATAATAATAATAATAAAAATAAAAACGATAATAATAATAATAATAATAATAAAAACGGCGATAATAACGGTAATAAAAATAATAATAATAATAATAATAAAAATAACGATAAAAATAATAATAACGATAACGGTAAAAATAATTATTATAAAAATAATAATAATAATAAAAATAAAAATAAAAACGATAAAAATAACGGTAATAATAAATATAAGCGAAAACGAGGTAATAAATTATAATAAAATAATAATTAATTTATTTTTTTTTCCTTTTTTTTTAATTCTTTTTTTTATATTATATAATTTAATTATCGAAATAATTTAAGTTTCGTTCTTTATAATTATATTAATAAAACGGATAATTTTTAAAATAATTATAATAACCGTAAGTTTATAATTATTAACGTTAAAAAATTATAAATAAGTTTTAATAGTTTTAAAAATAAATAAAAAAATAATGGCGTTATTAATATAAGCGTTAATAATAAAAATAGTAAAAATATTTAATAAAAGTTATACTTTTTTATTTATTATTATTTTTATTTATTAATTTTTTTTAATTTACCTTTATAATTTAAAAAGGTTTTTAATGCTTTATTTATATTACTTTTCGTTATTACATTTATTAAGTTATTTTTTTTATTAATTCATTTAATATTATATATTTTTTATCGTTCGTATAATTAACGTAATAATATAATGTTAATTATTAACCTTTTTTTTTAATGGTTTTAAATTTAATTAAACATTTATATAAAAAAAATAAATTTATATAAATAATTATTAATAATATAAATAAGTTAATATTATTTAATATTAAAATAAATATAATATTAATATTATAAATTATTATATAAATTTTATTAATTAATATATTTTTAATAATATATTTACATTTTATAAAGCTTTAATAAATTAAGTTATTTTTAATAATAAATATATTTAATTTAATTATTTAAATTTTAATTATTAATAAATAATTTATTTATAAAAATATAAAGTTTTATTATAATAAAGTTAATAAAAATATAATAAAAATTTTACTTTATATTTTTTTATTATTATAAAAGTCTTTTATTAAATTTATTAACGGTTTTTTTATTAAAGTTAAAGTATTATATTACTTTAATTATATTAAAAGTAACTTTTAATTAATAAATTAATATTATATAAACATTATATATATATTATTATATATATTAACTTTTAATATTATTTTTTCTTTATATAATTAGTTTAATTTTTTTACTTTAAGCTTTTTATCGTAATTATAATTTTTTATTTTTTTTAAATAAAATGTATTTATTAAAAAATAATAATTAAATTATAATAAAGTAAAATTTAAGTTTTATTATAAAATTTACTTTTTTAAGCTCGTTTTTTTTTAATTTATTAAATGCTATATTAAATAAATTAAAAATATTATTTATTTACATTTTTATAAAACTAAATTATAACTTAATTTCCGAGATTAATAAGTAAAGGTTATATATTAAAATTATTATATATAATCTTTTTTTATAATATTTAAAATATACAATTTATTAATATATATTAACTTTTATAATTTTATATAATAGTTTAATAATTATTATTATTATATTTATAAAATAATTAAAAGTTATTTTTAATGGTAATTTCGTTAAAATTATACGGTTAAAAGTTATTATTAATTACGTATATATTTAAATAATATTTTATAATTAAATATTTATTTTCATTTTTAATATTAATAATGTTAATATTATTATTAAACGTTAATTAAAACGTTAAATAATTAACGATTAAATTAATATATAACTTTTATTAAAGTTATTATAATTTTATATTATTAATTAAAATTTTTTATAAAAGGCTTTTATAATTTTCCTTTTAATTTTTTATATAATATAAAAATTAAATAAACGGTTATTATTATATTTTATATTATCGTACTTTTTAAACGAAAATACGTTACGTTTAATTAAAAATTTAACTTTTAAACGATTTAATTTTTTAAAAAATAGTTTTAAGGTAATTATTTTACCTTTTTTTTATAATTAAATCGTAAGCTTTATATTATTATTTTTTTTAAGTTAAAAAGTTAATAATATTAAGTGTAAGTTTAATTTTATTTTTATTTTTTAAGGGTTTTTTATGTTATTTTTAATTTAATATTAAATGCGATATTATAAAAAAATCGGTACTTTTTTAATACGTGGTATTATTATAATTAAATAAAGTATATTTATTTAAGCTTTTATTTAATTTTATGTTTATATTTAAGTTATTAATTTTTAATATATCGGTGGTATTATTATAATAATATAATTTAATAATTATAATATAAAATTTTTTCGGTTTTTCGTTTATTTTTATAATACATGTTTTATTATCTTTTATAAGGAACGTATAAGGTTTTATTTAGCTTTTTTTTTTTTTATATATTTTAATTTTTAATTAAAATAAAAGGTTAAATGTTTTAAAGGTTTTAAAGCTATTATATATACTTAAAACGTTTTTAATTTAACGTTTAATTTTAAACTTACGTACTTTTATTATAACTTTTTTAATTACTTTTATATAAACTTTTAATAAAGTTATTATAAAAAAATTATTAATTATATATAAATATATTTTAAAAATTAATAATATAAGTATTAATTTATTTAAATTAATTATATTATTTATTACTTTAATAATTATTTATAAAATATATTTTAATTTTATAAGTAAAGTTTTTAAATTATTAAAAATAATTTTATATACTTTATATAAAAGGTTATAATATTTTTTTAATTAATCGATTAAATTATAAACTTTTATTAATATTTTAATAATTTTAATAAAAAGTAATTTCGTATTTATTATAAACTTTTTAATAATAAAGTTAATTTTTACGTTAAAAATTAAATGGTTAAATAGTTTAAAATAAATATTAACTTATATTAATTTTAATGTATTTTAAATGTATTTTATTATTATATTTTTTAAGAATTATATAACTTAAAACGAAATAATTTAATTTATTACGTGTAATATAAGCTTATTTTATATATATATTATATTTATATAAATAATATAATTAAAGTTAATATTATTTTTAATTATAAATTTAAATCGTTTTAAAGTTATTAAATATAATTAATATTAATAATAATATTTAACGATTATTTTAATAACTTTAAAATTTATATTTTTATATCTTACTTTATTAAATACTTTAATTATTTATTTAATAAAAGGATATTTTTATTTTTTATAAATATACTTTAATTTTTATTTAATAAAATAATAGTAAATTATTACGTGGTTTTTATAATTTAATAAATATTATAAATATTTCTATTTATATATTATTAAATATTTTTTATTATTTTAAATAAATATATTTTATATATTATTAAAGTATATATTTAAATGGTTTATATTTTTTAAATAAAATAAAAAAGGTGTATTTATTTATATAATATAAAATATTATAATATTTATTAAAATTAATACTTTAATAATATTAAAGTTAATAAATTTAAAGTTATTTTTAAAATAAACTTAACATTATTTTTTAATACTTATATTTAATATTAAATTAAGGATTTTTTATTAAAATACTTTAAATTAAGCTTTATTTTTTATAAATATATTTATTACGTTAATATTTAATAAAATACCTTAAAAAATGTAAGTATATTAATTTTTTAAATAAAATTAAAATACTAAAAAGTAATTAATTAAAAAAGTTTTAATAATTTTTAAAGTTTTAAATTTATTAATTTTTATAAAAGTATATAATAAAGTTTAATTAATAAGTTTTTTAATTATAATAAAGTTATTTATTTATTTATACGCGATTAAATAATAAGTTAATATTATAACGTTATAAGTTAAGATAATATTTTATAGAATAAATATAAAATCTTACGAAAAAATCGTTATTAAATTTATTATACACGCTTTTATAAAAAGCCGTAGCTTAAAAAGGCGGTTTAAAAAAAGAGTCGTTACGTTGAAATAAAGTATTTTTAATCCGGGATTTTAAAAAACGTTTAAAATTACGAGTATATTTCGTGGCGTTAATAACGTTAATTAATGTTTATTAATACCTATTAATTTTAATTAATATTTATAAATATTTATTAATATTTATAAATATTACGATAAATGTATTAATTTTAAAAAAAATATCTTTATATTAAAGCTATTAAACTTACTTTAATATTTTTTATATATAAAGTTTAATATAAATAAAATAATATCTTTTTAAAAAATACTAGTTATAATTTAATAACAGTTAATTTAAGCATTTATTTATTATTAAATATTTAAAAGGTATTATATTTTTTTTATAAGTTTATATTAATATATATATTTAAATTAATACTTTATTATTATTATTTTTAAATTAAAACTTTAATATAAATAAAACTTTATAGCATTTTAATTACTCCTTAATTAATAACCTTTTATTAATTTAAAACTTAAAAGTAATATAAGTAATAATATTTTTATATTTATTCCATCCTTAAAATATTTATTATTATAATTGTTTTTTTTAAAGTAACCTTTTTTTCTTAAAAAAAAAGGGTTTATTAATAGTAAATTTAAAAAATTAAAAAGTAAATTAAAAGAATTTAAAATTTAAAAACTTAAATTTTTTTAAAAAAAAATAGCTTAACTTATAAAAGAATTTACTTAATTATCATTTAATTTAAAAGACCTACCTTTTATTAATAAAAAAGTATTTAATTAATTTATTAAAAAAGCATTACTTAATTACATTATATTAAATTAAATTAATACTTTTCCTTTTTATATTTAAGCTTTTTTAAATAAAATTAAATAACTTAAAAAATAATCTTTAAAAATTATTTAAATTAAAAGGTATAAGCTTAAATTTTTATAATTATATAATAATTTTAAGGATTTTAACGATTTTATTATTTAAATATAAACCTACTTTAAATTTTATAAGTTTTTTATTTAAAAAAAAAATAAAAGGTTTTAATAATGGTTATATTTTTTATTAAAAATATTTTAACTTAATTTAAACTTATTATAAAAAATTATCTTAAAAATATAACAAGTAAAAAAAAATAATTAAAAATTATTAAAATTTTTAAAAACTTTAATA
>JAJLYQ010000050.1:0-229313 GCA_022984935.1 Hypoxylon sp. NC1633 | reverse complement strand
TATTAAAAACTTATTATTTTAACCGTTTAAATAATAGGTTAAATAGTTTATTAAATAAAGAAATAAAAATTCTTAACATTAAAAATGAAAGTAAAAGTAAAAGTAAAAAAAAAAAATAATGAAAATAATAAAAAATAAAAAAAAAAAAAGTAACCGGGCTTTAATTTTACTTTTAAAACTTAAACTTAAATTAAAGTTAAAACTTAAATTATTTAAAAGGCTTTTATTACATTTAAAATAAACGTAATAAATAAGTTATTATTAAAATTAAAAAAGCGAAAAAACGGGTTAAATTTAATAAAAAATAAGTTATAAGTTTTAATAAATTAAAGTAATTATAGCTAAAACTTTAAAATAAATTAAGATATTCATTTATTATTAAAATTTAAAATATTTATTTTCTTTTTATTTTAATAAAAAGCACTTTTATATTACGTTTTTTTTATTTTATATATTACGTTTTTTTTTAACTTTTTAATAATATATATTACGTTATTAATTTAAATTAATTTACTTTAATATAATTACGTTATCGTTAATTATAACTTTAAATACCCGTGGTTTATAACGTATATAATACCTTTATAATATAATTTTTATTAAACTATTTTAATATTTATTAATTAACGATTAAATAAGTAAATATATTTCTTTTTATTATTATTTTATTTAATTTATTTAATAAATCTTTTAAAGAAAACTTATAATATTTTAGCTTTATTTTTATAATAATATATTTAAAGTATATAAAACACGGTAAATTTACATTATTAACTTTTATTTTAAAATATTTTTTTAATATAATAAAATTAAATTAAAGGTTAAGTTTATCGTTAAAATTATAATTAAATAATTAACTTATAATTATAATAAAATTATAATTATAATAATTATATAATTTAAATTTTATGTTCGATATTACTTATATAACGTCGTAACGAATGAAATTATTAATAGTTTTTTTTTCGAAAAATATAACGGTATTTTTTACGAAAAAACTTATAATTTTATTAAAAGTTTTATCGTTTATAAACGAGCTTTTAATTATTAATTAATTAAAGACTTTAACCGCGTATTTATTAAAATTAAAGTTAAAATTAAAAAAGTTTATTATATTAATATTATAAATTAACGACATTTAAAATCCATTTAATTTAATTATAATTATAACGTATAAATTTTTATTATATTTTTAAAACTTATTATTAAAAGTTAAAAACGTGTTAATTATTTAATTTTTTCGTAACTTTTTAATAATATTAAATAAATTTAATATTAAATTATTTTCGATTAATTAATTACGGTTAATCTTTTTAAAAAATAATAAAAAAAATTACTTTTTTTTATTAATTATAATATATAAAAGGTTCTTTTAAGTAATTTTAAAATTTAACGTTATAATCTTTTTATTTAAACGAATCTCGTAACTTTTTTATTTAAACCGTTTATATATTTAATAATTAATATGGTTTTTAATTTTATTTTAATTTTAAATTAACTTAATAAAAGCTTTTAAAATATTAAAAAATAAATGCGACTTTTTTAATTAATTAAGTAAATTTTATACTTATAATAAAGTAATTTATAAATGTTTTTAAAAATTATTTATTAATTATAAAAACCTTATTTTTTTTTTATTAAAGTAATAATTTTTTTAATATTAAAGTTCGTTTTTAAAAAGCTTTTAAAACGTTATATAAATGTATTTTATTAATCGATATATATTTACATTTTTAATTATATATTATAATAATTTATTAAATTTTTTTTTATTAATTTTTATATATTAATAAGCTTTTTATATAATAATTATTTTAATTATAAACCTTTTTTTCTTATTTTTTTTTTTAATATATAATATAATATTCATTAAATTTAAATACTTTATTAAGTTATAAAAAAGGTTAATAAATTAAATAATTATATTAAATATTATAAATTATAAAAAGTTTAAACTTATTAAAAAAAGTATTATTTATTATTAACGTATATAAGTTTATATATATTTATAATTACGCTTTAAATAAAAAACTTTTAAGTAAAAAGGTTTAAATAATATAAATAAAAAAGTTATATAAAAAATTAAAGTTTTAACGTATAATTAAAACTTTTAAGTTTAATAAATACTATCGATTATAACAGTAATTACGTAAATAATATACCGTTTTTACACTTTTTTAAACCTTTTTATTAACTTTTTTACTTTTATTATTATTATTATTATTATTATTATTTTTAACATTCACTTTTTTATATAAACATTAATTTTTATAACTTTTAATAATAAAACCATTATTTTTTATTTTTAAAAATAAACTTAATAAGTTTATTATTTTTATTATTTATATTATATTTTTATTAAACTCGGTAAATTTATTATTTAAAAACTTTTTAACTTTTTAATTAAAAAGGTTTAAAGTAATAATTAAAGGTTTAATTATTATATATTAAATTATTTACCTTTAAATTTTACCGTTAATGTATATTTTATATATATATTTTATAACTTTAAAGTTAATTAAAACGATAAAATGTTTATTTTTTTAATTAATAATAAAGGATTATTTTAAAATATTATAAATAAAAGTATAATAAAGCTTTAATATTAATAAACGTTTAAATATAATAAAAACATTTTAGGTTAAATTTTTATTATTTTTTACATTAATAATAAAAAAGCTATTAATATATTTTAAAGTTAAATTTATAACCTTTTAACTTTTATTAATAGTTATATATTAAATAAAGTTTAATCGAAAAATGTTAATTATTAACTTTAACTTTATAATATTTAAATAAAAGAATTAAATAAAGTATAACATTTTAAGCTTATAATTATTTAATTTACCGTTAAAAAATAATAAAGGTAATTAAAAGATAATTTATTATAATATATTATAATTATTTAATTTAATTACATTTATTAAAATAAACAGGTAATTTAATAATATTATATAATAATATCGGTTTTAAAATTTTATATTAAAATAATTTTACGGTTAATTTATATATATATTATTTTAAATTTTAAAGTTAAAAAGCTTAACGTAAAAAGCGGTTAACTTTTTTTTAAAAGTGTTAAAATTAACGTTTTTTAATGTTATTATTAATTAAGTTAAGTTTATATTTTTTTTTAATAAAAGGTTATTATTAATTAAGTTTTATATTAAAAAGGTAATTATATAAATGTTAAAAGCATTTTATAATAAAGGTAAAACTTAATAATATTTAATATAAAAGTTATTAATATAGTAATTATAATTAAAAAACTTTACATTTTTTTTTATTAATAAATTTTAAAATATATAAAAAATTAATTAAATAAAGTTAAATTTAATGTAAAAAAATGTTAAAATTAAAAGTATTTATTATTTTTAATTATAAATATTATTAACTTTAAAATTATTTATTATAATTAATTTAATAAAAGAAATCATTTTTTAATCCTCGTAAATAAAAGTTAATTAGTTTATATAATACTTATATTTTAATATATTTTAAAATAAAACATTATAAATTTAATATATTTTTAATAATTTACTTTTATTTTTAAAAATAATTAATATTTATAAAATATAATTAACGGTGTTTTTAAGTTAAATAATATATAAAAAAGGGCAAGTTTTTTAAAAACTTAAAATATTTAAAATAAATTATATAAAATTAATTAATAAATATTTAATGGCGTTAAGTTTATAAAGTAATTAATAAGTAAAATAAAAAATAATTTAATTTTCTTAAAAAGGCACCATTAAATATTATTAACTTTAAAAAAAAAACCTTTTATATTAGAATTAATTATAATTAAATAGTTTATTAAATTTTATATAATATTTTTTTAATTAAAAGTTAAATTTTAAATATAATTTATAAAATTAAAGTTATTATATATAAAAATAACGCTTAAGTTATAAATAATACATTTAAAATTAATTTAAATTATTTAATTAATTTAATGTTTTAATAAAACTTATATTTATATTTATAATTATTTAATTAATTACATCCTTTAATATATATAATATTTTTTTATAATTAATATTTACATTAAAAATAATTATTATTTTTATTATTTAATAAAACACACCGTTATTATAAAAATATAAACTTATAATAATAAGTAAAAACATGCTTTTTTTAAATAAAAAAACATTTAATATTATAAAAGTAATTAAATATAATTATAGTTTAAATAATTTAATTACACCGTAATTAATTTATTAGTTTATAAAGAATGTAATAAAAAAAGCGTTAAAAATTAACACTTTAATTTATAATTAATTTTTAAAATTTATAAAAACATTATTTAATTAAGTAATAAAATATATATTTTTTATAATACATTTATTTTTATTAAATAAATTAAACTTAATTAAATTAAATAATTTAAAGGTTATTTTAACTTATAAATTAATAAACTTTTTATAAATAATTAATATTAACTTTTAATTAATATTAACGTTTTCGTTATTAAATTATATTATTAAATTACTTTTATATAAAGCCTTTTATAATATAAGATTTTTTAATATATTAAGTAATAAAAGTAGCTTTTTTTTTATTATATAACTTTATTTATTACGCTTTAAAATTTAATTTTTAAAAAATAAATTAATATTATAACTTTAACGTTATTTTTTATATTAAAATTTTAAAGTATTAATAATAATTTATAATAACTTTAAATAAAACTTAATAATTTTTTATTACTTTTTATATATTAATATAATAAAAGTAATATTAAAGTTAAAAAACTTAAATGTAAAAAGTAATAATAACATTTTAAAATAGTATATTATAATTAAAAAAGGAAACTTTAAAATAAGGGAAAATAACGGGATAAAAAATAAAAGTCGAAAATTTATAATTATATATTATAATATTAAATTAACGTTTAAAAAATTAAAAAAAATTAACAAGTAATTAAAAATATAATAAACTTTATATATACATTTTTAGCTATATATTAATTATATAGTTTATAATATAATTAATTAATATTTTAACGTAATAATAAATAAAGGGAATTTCATTTTAAGTTTTTAAATTATAACTTTATAATGTTTTTTAAAAGGAATTAAAGTAATTTAATTAATTAAATGTAAATGTAATTAAAAAGGTATAAATATTAACGGAGTTTATAATTTAAATTTACTAAAATAAATAATTATATAATTACCGAATTAAACTTTATATATTTTTTAAAATAATTTTAAACCACCTTTTTATTAATATTTATATAAAGGTATTTTATTTAAATTTCGTTTATAATATCGACGGTTATATTTTTTAATTTATAAACCGTAATTTTAATAAATTTTAATATATTTTTATTTAAATAATAACATTAATTAATTATAATATAAAATAATTAAAAAAACATTATATAAGTGTAAATACTTTTATTTTTTACGTACGAAAAACGTTAATTAAATTACTTTTTATATAATTAAGTTTTATTATAATAAATTAATTTAATTTATTAAAAATAACTTTTATAAATTATAATATTAACTTTTTTATTAATAACTTATATATATATTTTACGTTTTTTATAACATTTATATATAATATAAATAAAACTTTTTAATTAATTTAAATAGTTTTTAATATAATACCGTATTATAATAAAACTTATAATTTAAATAATATTTATTATTTTATATTAAACACTTTTAAAGCTTTTTTAAACTTTATTAATTAAAATTTTAATAAAGTTATTTATTAAATTAATTAAAAGTTAATTTATAAAAGTAATATTATTAATTATATTATTAAGTTTAATTTAATTAATATTATAATTATTATTTTTTATAAAGAATTATTTATCGTTAAAATCGGCTATATTAAAAGTAAAATAAAAATAACATTAATAATAAAAATAAAGTTAAAAAAATAATATATATTATTTTATTTAATAATATATTATACATTAAATATTTATATATATTTATTATTTTAAATTTAATAGTATAATTATTTCGTTAAAATAATTATAAATTTCGTTAAAATAAACGTTCCGGTATTTAAACATTATTTAACGGTTTAATTTAAAAGCTATAAAAATTTAAAAACATTAATTTAATTTTTTAAATTAAAAATTATATTATAATATTAATTTTATAATAATTAAAAAGTTATTTAAAATGTTATTTAAATATAAAGGTGTAATAATTTTTATAATTAATTATATATTTATTATTTTAATAAATATACGTATATAAATTTATATAAAAAGTTAAATTTAAATTTTTATATTATATAAATAAAAATTATATATAAATATTAAAGTTATTATATAAAATTATTTTTTTTAATTTTATACGATTTAATTATAAATAAATAATAATATAATATATATTTATTTTAACTTTTTATTTAATAAACACTCGTTATTAATTATTATAAAAAAGCACTTTATAAATAAGAAATTTTTACACTTTATAAATAATATAACTTTTTATAAAAATTATTATATTTTTATATTAAAATAACATTTTAAATAACTTTTTAATTATTATTAAATAAATATCGGGATATAAGTAATTCTTAATTTAAGGAGTTAATTTAACTTTTTAAGTTTTATTAAATTAAACGTTTAAATTATATTTAAATATAAAAAAAATTATATAACGTTTTTTAAAAACAACTATTATATTAACGGTATTATATTTAACGTTATATTTTTATATAACGAAGTAATTAATTAATTCGTTTCAAAAAGGCAAAAATAATGATATAACTTTTAAATTAAGCGATTATTATAAGCAATTAATTGTTAAAAGTGTAATACTTATAGTGTGGTGTTTTTAATTCACTCGATGGGATTAGCGGGCACGCACTCGTTGCCAGCTGGTCCAAAAGGGCACTCTGTAAATAGCACAGCTCTAAAGCAATATAGTTGTAGCAATCTACGACGAAAGTACCTAATAACCCATACCCACTAAGGAGTATCTAGCATACGTACGTAGGTGACATATTAAGATCTACTGCTTTCTATGCTTGAAGTTGACGTTCAAGTTCCGCTCAACAGCCGCTCCCTTCGGGTCTTTCTTTGGATCCACTAGACTCTTTGCCAGAATGGCGTGGCTATCCTTCTGCGCCGCCTCCCGAACTTTCCTGTCCTCGGCGTTGATATTTGCCTGTAGGACAAGCTCGAACTTGCCGTTCACATCCGCGCCTTTATCTATACGGAAATTGTTTTTTTCCATCCTGTATGCGAGTTCGGCTCGGGAATAGACGACTCCCCATAGGGGCCGTCCCTCCCTTTTTGACGACCTTATCAAATGGGACCGATTTGAGGAATTTCTCAACTTTCTTGGTAGAGATGTTGTGCGGCATGATTATGATCTTGGAAGAGTTGCTATGAATTTGTGGGCAAATCAACGTAGTCAGGCAGTCAGGTCTGGTATCGCATACTGGCATAGTAACTATCTGGCAATCTAGGGGGGAAACAGCCTTCTAAGTAGGCATTACACAGCAAAGCAACCTGATATCCTTCACGCGGCTCAACAAAGCTCCTACATAGCTTGAATGGGGCTCTTACAGCTCTTTCATGTGGCCACTGCTTTGACCACTTAAACACTGCCGACAGAATTATTAAAATGAGCGGCAAAGGGCGACTTGATGGACAGTGGCCACGCCCGTTTGCTACTTACATTTTTGAAGCTTACGTTCGATGGCCAGGAGAATGCGGGATGGAAGATAGGACCAGCCCGGCAAAGCCTTATTGCAACTATATCAAGTTCTAGTCCCAACACGGCGAGTAGTAAATTGTGTTAGCTGTGTAGGACTGAGTGGAAGATGTTGTAAAATCTAACTGCGTACTAGTACACGTTTCAAACTGATCTTTATACCTTCCTTTCATCTTATGTAACGCACCTTCCCACACATGGCCAACTCCCCCGAGGCAAGCTTGAGCCGACGAGCCCTCGGAACCAGATTTTGAAGCCATGGCCAAACCTCCCTGTATATCAAGAAACCATTGTAAACACTTCCCCATCCTTTTGCCCCGAATACGGCCATGTCACACATTAAAATCCCAACACACACAACCGCTTCTAGACCGCCCAGCAGGATCCCTGTGGCCTTACCAATGAATTTTGATATCTCCCGAACTTAGCACGGCGCCATAATGCACACTACCAATCGTTGCAAGATTCGACAGCCCGGATGTAAACACGCACGACCTTGCCATCCGGCACGGTGGGTTTGGCGGCGGAATCCACAGAAGAACTGAGACGAAACGACCCTTCTTAATGACGACGATGATTGTAATAGTTAAGGACAGGCAAAGTGGCTTTCGTGATCAGATCTGGTTAAAACATGAGGCTATTGTGGCTTGTCCTTCCGTAATTTCTCAGTGGTCCGCGCCGCCCGCGATAGTAAGGTTGGTGCCAAAACAGCGACAAGATTTGATGAATTTGTCTGGGTATGGCAGAGCCAGGATTGATCGGAATTTCATCGATGATACTCATATCGATTGAGCAAGTCCGCAATGGGGAAAATCAGCGAAGGGAAAGGGACTAGGAACCATTAATACGGAAGGTTACAGAGCTTACATTGCATAAACTCCACTTTTCGTAGTAAGGCTACACCTAGTACACTCCTGCTAGGTAAAAGTCCCCGATAAGTATATTAATAAAACGTTAAAATGTAAATACGTAATATTATTAACATTATAAAGGTTTTTTTTTTAATATTTATAACGTTTATTATTATAATATAATAAATATTAACTTTATATTATAAAATAATATATAATTAAATAACTTAAAAAATTAATAAAATATTTATATTTAACGTTTAAATATTACATTTAAATTAATAAAATTATTTAAATTATTTTAAATTTTAACTTTTTAAACGTTATATTTATTAAGTTATTTAAAAAAACGTTAATTATTATATATTAAAATTATTTTTTTTTTAATTAATTATAACTTTTTTAATTTAAAAGTTATAAAAATATAATTAAAATTAACATTTTTATTATTTTTTTTAATATTTTTAACGTTATTTTTAAACTTTAAAAGTTTATATTAATTAATATATTTAAATAATTATTAAATCGCCGTTAAAAATTTAAGTTTTATTTTATAAATAACCGTAATTTAATTTATTAAATATAAAACTTTATTAAATTAATTTTTTTTACTTTTATTTTATATAAAGTTTATATTTAATTAACATTATATTATATATAAATAAATAATTTTTAATAATTATTTATTACGTTATTTATTTAATTAAATTTATTTTTTATTTATAATATAATATACGTATTTTTATTACTTTTTAAAACTATTATATTAATATAAAATAAATGTAAATTTATAAAAAATATTTAAATTAACGTTTAAAAAAATAAATAAGCTTAATATTACTTTTTAATAAATATTTTTATATAATATAATTAAATAAACAAGGCTTTAACTTTATATAATCGACATTTTTATATTAATTTATTAAAAAGTGAAGTTTTTATAATGTAAGCTTTATAATTTACCGGATATTAATCGTGTAATTTTTTATTAAAACGTATATAATACGTTATTATTTTAAGCTTTAATTTATTCCTTATTTTAAATTAAAGAATATATTTATTAAATGGTTAATATATAATTTTACGTTTAATTAATTAATATATTAAAAAAAGAAAGGAGTATTTTAATATAATAATAATAACCGTATTAAAATACGAATATAATATATTATTAAATATTTAAACGAAATAAACATTTAACTTAAAATGTTTTTACGTAAACATTATTATAATGTAAAGTAATTATATTATAAGAAATTAAATAACTAAGTTATAAAATAATTATAACATTAAAATATTTACTTTAAACGGTAATTATATTATTATAAAATAATTATAATATTAAAATATTTATAATAAAGTATAATTATTTTAATGTTATAATTATTTTATAATAATATAATTACCATTAAAAGTAATTATTACTTTAATTAATAATTATTACTTTAATTAATAATGTTTATTTAATAAATTTATATTAAAATAATTATAATATTAAATTAAAATAATTATAATATTAAATTAAAATAATTATATTTAAGTCCGGTAAAAAGTAAAAAAAAATACCTAATACGTACGTATATTATATAATTTATAAAAAAAGCTTTTATAAAACTTATAATTTTATAATTTTTTATAGAAAATTATTTAATTTATTACTTTTAAACTCATTTAAACTTAATTATAATACGCGTTTTAACCATTTAACCATTTAATTATTTAACTTAAAACACGAGATTAAATTAAATTCGATTTTTTAATATATATAATAAATAAAATAGCTTAAAAAGGCGCTTTTTTAAGTCCGGTTCGAAAATAATGTTAAGTTTTTAAAAAAGTGTTAAATTTTTAAAAAAGTGTTAAGTTTTTAATAAAGTGTTTAATAAAATGTTAATACTTAATAATATAAATTAATATTAATTAATGTTATTTTTTATAATAATTATTTTAAAACGGTAAATATTATAAACATTATATTTCTTAAAAATATTATTTATTTAATTACACTTTTTTAATTTATAATATATTTAAATTAATAATAATAACTGTTATATTATTTAATTAAAAAAAAGTTACTAAAATTAATAAAAAAGTTAAATATTTAACATGTTTATTAATATAATATTAACGAACTTTTTTCCTTTTATTATATATTTTAACGCCCGCGAAAAAGTTTTAAATATTATATATATACGGTATATATATAATTTAAAAATTTAAACGGCTTAAAATTTTAAGCTTAATAATTACCATTATTTTACTTTAAACGTTTAAATAAATTAAACCATTTAAATTTTTTTAAACCGTTTAATTTTTTAAACCGTTTATTTTTTATAAGTAATATATAAAAAATTATACATTTTTATATTTATTTATATACATTTATTTATACATTACATTTATTTATATATTATATTTACTTATTTATTTATATATTACATTTATTATATATTATAAATTTTTTTTATTTATATATTATTTAAACTTAAAACCTTAGAATTAATTAATTAAAAATATATTAACTATATTATTATATATATAATATTATTTACGCGTAATAACATTTTTTAATTACGTAACTTATAACCTTATTATAAAAGGAAGGTTTCTACTTTTTTTAATAGCATTAAACCGTTCAAAAAGCTTAAACGTTTAAAATATTTTAAACGTTCAAAAAACAAGCGGTTTAATTGAATTGAGCTGTTAATCATGTGATACGTTTTACAGTTGAGCCGCTCATTCACAATACACGTTTCTTATTCAATAAGCCGTATATATGGCGTATCCAAAACCCCCCCTTGCGCACCTAGGTAGTCATGCGCTCATCTAGGTACATAGGTACATAAGTACATTTGATAGTAGTACTTAAACAGATGCATTGACTCTGATTGAACACAACTTCTCGTGACGAGCTGGCCAATCTCATATTTTCGCTTCCTCGCTCAACACTCGATCAGCATGCAAATTTATCGCCATATCGTCCCCGGCACTCGCTTGCCGTATAGTCGTCTTTTTTCCAGCTCCTTCAATCACCAAGTTATCCCATTACCACGCCGCCTGAATTCCCCGTCCTTTTTCTCGCCTGGGCGCCTCCAGACTTGTAGACGGGCAATATCTTCGCGCGCCCCTGCGGATGAGCAACACGACTTCTTCCGCTACACCTCGGGACGGTGGCTATGGGATGAAGAGGCGAAACTTCGCGAGCGTTATCGGCCATTTAACACCCATGAACTACAGAAAGTGGCGGCAAAGAGCGTCGGGGCAGAAAGTTGTACCTCCATGATCAAGCTCGCCGAGGGTGGGTTCAACAAGGTGTTCCGCCTCGTCATGGACAATGGCTCTGCTGTCATCGCGCGTATTCCGAATCCCAATTCTAATTCACCTCGGCTGACGATTGCATCTGAGGTAGCGACAATGGATTTTGTAAGAAGCCCTTTCTCTACGCCGAACCGTTCTGTTTTGTTCCTCATACTGTAACCTTGAAGTCTAACTTATCCGCTGTACCGGTATACGCTTAGGCTCTGCGTATCCTTGGACTTCCAGTTCCTAAAGTTCTGGCCTGGAGTATGGAGGCAGACAATCCCGTACAGTCCGAATACATTGTCATGGAGGAAGCAGCTGGGGACCAGCTAGGCGACATCTGGGACACATTGTCGCTCGAGACAAAGCTAGAAATTGTGAAAGACTTGGTCGCTATCGAAAAAAGACTCTTGTCGGTGTCCTTTACACGGTTCGTATCTCGAGATCTACCCTGCTTACTTTTATCTTTCTTTGTTTTCTGTTGCTGATATGACGTGTGCTGGACAATAGTTACGGGAGCCTCTATTTTGCCCACCATGGATTCCCTGGTTGTGTAAAAGCCGAAGCCGAGGGCGACCTACCTGCCTCTCTCAGTGCCGAGATTGAGAGGCGATATGTCCTAGGTCCTGTATCCGGTAGAGGTTTCTGGGACGGAGAACGGAAGACCATGTCAATTGACCGCGGACCATGTGAGTACCTAGCGCCTTCTTACAAAGATCTTTAAACCCACGCAGAAGACATGTATTGTTAATTCACCCTTTTGTCGTATCTCTGTAGGGAGACGTCACCAGGACTATCTCAAGGCGATTGCGCAGCGAGAAAAGGCATGGCTGTGCGAACATGTCCCCAACTCCGCAAGCGTACCCGGTAGATTATCGACCGTGGCCGGCTCACAAGGTTGCCCTGAGGCTCATTTGGCTCTGTACGACAAGTTTGACCGCGTCGCCGAACACCTTCTACCCAGCAGCGGACCTCTGGTTAGGTCCACGGTCTGGCACTGGGACACTCATGCCTCAAACCTATTTGTTGATGGTGGTAGGATAACCGGCATTATCGACTGGCAAGACTCCTGGGCTGGTCCTCTATTCCTTCAGGCGCAACAACCGCAGCTCGTGAACTACGATGGAGACATGATGCTACAGCTTCCCCCCCACTACGAAGCCCTCAGGGACGAGGAAGAAAGGGCTCGTATCGAATCTCAGGTAGAGAAATCTATTCTGATTTCGGCATACGAGAGAGATACCAGTGATATAAATCCCTTACTGCACCAGATATACCATCTACCGTATGGACGTACACGACTGGATGTAGTTGATTTCTCGGCGAATACTTGGGACGGCGACCTCATACCTTTTCAAGAGTGTCTCATCCGCGTTCAACGGTATGTATGGCCGCGTTTCGAAGCATCGCTACATCAGCCCCTTACTTGAATTTTGCAATGAACATGAACATTAACATGAACAAATGTAGAAATTGGGCCGGCATTTGCCCTGATCAGCCCTGTCCGATCGTCTTTACGAAGCAAGAGATCGAAGCACACCATCGTGAGTCTGATGGTTGGAATGAAAATGCGGACTTTTGGGCCTCGGTTTCGTCTCTAGTGCAGAGAGACGGCTGGACCTCGAACGAGAATTATGAAAGAGCCGTAGCACTCTTCGCGCAACTGCGGGAGGAGGGACTGCAACACCTTGACGGAGAAGATAGGGACGAGTTTGAAAGGGAGACACAGTGGTGGATAATAAAGAAGTCGGACTCGGAGAATCAGCATCTCGGAGAATCAGCATCGTCTCTAGTGCTGCAGACTTAGGGGGTGGTGATGCCTGATTAATGATGATGGACTGACAACGGTGACGCTCGTCCAAAATAGGATTTGCTGGAGAGAGGCTTGTATGTAAGTAGTCTAAAATTGATTGTGGACCTCACTCCTAACATGTGAAGTACCGGAATATTTTTGGCAGTCACCTCGATTACAATTACGAGGCCGGTGATAGACTCCGAGTTAGAACTGCTTCAAGCGGTCTTCGATTACCTTGTAATGCTTCCCTTAATCATGGGGGGGACGGGATTCAGATACCCTTTTTGCGCACACTTGGTGACGGGCAACTATGAGATGGTACTAGATAAAGTCGAGACTACGGGGTTTCATTTTCACTTCCTGGAGTCTGATTAAGCCTCGATTCTGGAATAGCAAAATTTACTCGACGTATCAATTTTTGCAGGAAGTCATTCTCACGATTAACAATGTGTAATTTCTGCCGAGTTCCTTCTGTTGCTCCAGGAAGACGAGCTTATCTTGCTCCTCACCTTGGGGGCAGTCCGGGCCAGGAATGAGCGATGGCCTAGAGGAATCGCCCGCAAAGAGCCGCGCCATGAGATATAGAGAGACCAGGATGAAACGGTAGAGATCCATGGAATGTCTCAGTTGTGTCGCCCTCCTTTGAAGCGCATTCAGCTTTGCACCCTCTTCCTTCATCGTCAGGCATTCCTTTGGTATCGTCTTAAAATCCTGGATATTCATGTTTGCCTCCAAAACGAAATCTCAGACCATTAAAACCCTTGGCAACGCCGGCCATGGCAGCTCGTGCTGAGGCTTCGCAGTTAGAAAGCCCTTTGAGAACTTTAAGCTCAATATTACAGAACTCCGAAAGGGCGTGAATAGGTATGTTTCCAGAAGACGCTCTCGAGAGCGGCTGAGGCGTACTAGTTGCGGATTTACGGCTATAAGGTCGCTGATATGCGTTTTGTAACGGGAGATACTCCGCAAAGGACGACTTCAAGGCAGCTAGGAATACATACCTACCTAGGTGGGTACGTAATCAGCTCCGCCGTCTAAAAGCACACAACTGTTGATCACGACGAACGACCTCATTTATATCACGTACACTTCCATTGACCTTGGTAATAACGATTGTGTTGAGTTTGAGGACACCATCAAGGTAGTAACAAGTTTCTCGAATGGTTCACAGTGTATATAGACTGTTAGCCTGAACCCTATGGGCCTTCCCACTTTCCCAGCATGCAGTCTTTCAAAAGTGCTGGGGAACGGAATGGATGATGGATCTGCAATGCCTGCCAGACGTTTCTGGGCCATGGCCGAGTATTTGGCACTGTAGAGAGGGCCTATGACGAGTTCCTTAGGTATCTGGGTATATTTGCAACGTTTACGGTGTGAATGATGACGAGCGCATGGTCGAAGCTATGGAAGCTGGCGTTGAATCGGACAGATCAAAAGATGAAGGCTACCGGCCTCTGAAATATATAGAGGTAAACTCAATATGTCTGACACCGCTATTCGTAGCTGCAGGTGTACCCTCGGGCAACAGTACTACATGAGTAATTGGAACGAAACTATCCAGTCTGGTCGTACATAGACGGGATCTTCGGGATAACTCGCCACTGACTGAGGACTGGCCCCATTAGGTCCGAAGGTTCTCTAATCGAGGATTGTCTTAAAGCCTCGAAATGGCGTCGCAATTCGAGAAATATTGGAGAAGGCACAAGTAATGCATCTGGACACTTCGATAACATGAGAGACGAGCCTGGGCTTCGGCCTCATTCAAGACGGGCTCCCATATGTGCCGGAGGTGCACGAAGATGTAATTCGTTCGATGTGCCCCCACTGAGCTCCATGTGTGACCATAAGCTTCTGGCTGAGTCTTCGTCTGCCCCTGATGTCAAGGCTACACAGGGTTGGACTTTATTTAGTCTGTGAAACTTCATTTAAGAATCAAGACTGGCTTGTGGTACAGGTGACATCCATATGGTCGGATCGTAGGTCGCAATATCCTCTCGGGTATCTACTGTAGGTAGGTTAGTACCTGGACCCTCGACATGTCAAAACAGATTAAAGCCAATGCCGAATTATAGTCGTTAAAGTGACCGCGTCGGGAAGGTTATATGCACAGAGCACGAAAACGATCCTGCAAAGGCGATCCTGGAAAATCCATCCAATATCGAATTTGCCTTCGAGTGATCCGAATTGACCAATGATCGTTCCACGTAGCACCTAGATCATGCAAGAAATCGGCTGCGCTAGTTGACGGATAGAGGTGATACAGGGCTGCACGGGCAGAGATTCCCGAATATCACCGGTCTATCATTGGAACGCTGTTTATAACTGCTTTTTTTCTCATGCCTATCTTACTTCGTATGCATGTAGGATTATCCTCTCATCAATGCTAAGCCGTCCAATAGGGAACCAGTCTGCTGGGTAAGTCTAGATCATCCCGCGCTCGTTTCCATATTGCATTGAATGTAACGCTGAGGTCTAGAGCGGTCCCTTCAATGTACGCCTGGGTCAGATGAGAGTGACTCAGTATATCAAAACTCTTAAGCCCACTGACACTCGGCTCTACGTTTTCGATAGGATAGACCTCGTTCTTCCTCCTCTTCGGCATTCGACAGCATTTCTTTGAGAGCGCGAGTTGGAACAAGGCACCTTGATGGTGAGGTATTTACATCATGTCATGTCGTTGTGTCGGGCTGCTTGCCCACCCAAAACTCTTGGGATCAGCTCCTTGTGCGACTCTTATTATGCGAGGGATAGAACGTCTCTGCAGCACCGGGTTCTTAATGTGGAATCTATCGACAGGCCGCGACTATAAATATGTTACACTGGGTATTATCAGAGACTCACAAGATAATGCGTGGTTTTATCGTGCTTCCGAGTATGCGCTTATACTTTTTCCCCTTCGCAGCCCAACCTGTCAACTAGAAAAGAAGTCGGGACCGCGTCTAGAGCACGATAGTCAGAATGATATCACGTATCATGTCATTTCCGTAGTTTTCATATAGGAAGGTGTGTAGCATTACCCGATGTACTGGTGCATCTCGAGGACGTTTGACGCTAAATCATGCATGGCCGGAATGGTTGGGTATCATCCGAATATATACCTACCCGACACGGTCTGGTAACTGAGATTCTTCTTTCAGAGCCAAGAACGTTCAGCTAACAGCCCAAGCTTATAATTGGAAAATTGATAGATCATTTTGCATGAGAATAAGTCGGGATTGGGATATTAGGTGGAAGCACACGCGCGCCTCCTTCTGGCCCTGATATATCTGAGTGAGCTAATATGTCGACGACAACGTACTGTGACAACCCTCATTTTCCAAAGCAGGAAAGCCGAATAGCTCGAATGTCGAACCTTGATTTCTCATCTCTACCTGATGTATATGTACATACATAGGTAGACTCTGGGTTAGTAGGTCCAGGCAGCCAGGTTCCTGTAGTTAAACTCGGAATTCGGAAGATGTGCTTGCTTAGTCACTTCCATGATCAACGGTCCCTGAATATCCTTGAATATTTCCGAGGCGTCCCTGAAGCTCTTGGAGCCTCTTCAACGGCTAGCTTGGTGGCTCATAATTCCTAGTTCGCGCTACTGCCGCTCATGCCAATTAAGCAGGGATTCCTATAAGCGCACGTATTCGATTGGCTTAAACTTGTGAGAGGTGGCGGGCTTGCGTGAACTGATGCCGGTCTCTATGTACAATTACTAGCAGTGAACCAGCCATACCTAATGTAGTCAAACCCACGTGGGCGAATGGAATTTCATGCCTGATTTTTTCATATTTTCTCGTCGAACCTGGCTCGCGTAGTTTGAATCATGCTGATTGACGAAGTTTTTCTTCACTTATGTGCGTCATCCGAGGTAATGTCCTTTCATGATTTGGTCGGGGGAATGGGCAGTGTTAAAAAGTGTGGTCACGCAGCCACGAAGACCCCGCAGTTAAAAAAACAATCAAATCAATTTTTCAGCCTCTTGTTGCAACGCAACCCCCCCGATATGGGGCCCCGTATTTGCTACTTCATGCATAATGACGTAAATACAAACTTCATTAGTACCTCCTCTGCGTGGTAGAAAACATTAAGTACAGTGTCAGAATTGTCAAAAGTTCAACGTTGTCAAACTTCTGGCATCTGCGCAGTTAATTTCGTTAGGTCGAAATGCAGAGTGCACTGCACAATGCAGGGCGTCCGCGGCACAGATTTGCTTACTATCGTATTTGATGTATGTATGTACATACCTACATATGCATACAGCTCCCAAGTAAGCCCAGAAGCCATTCCGGGTGTTCCTTGTCAAGTTAAATCAGTCGATGTCTCCGATTGTTTCCGGCTGATGCGCAGGGCTCCAAATTGTCAACATGCACTTCCGCTACCAACAGTTCAAACTCTGTGGGGAGATCTCGGGGGTTTGGGAGATGCAGAGCAACCAACCAACTAACCCATCTCCATGTTTTCCCACCAAGTGCCCATGGGGGGAGCCCAGGTTCTTCGCCTTGTTCATCACTCATCATTCGTCCATTCGTCTTAACATCCCTGGTTAGAATTGTGACCATGTGCATTCTTTTCCGCGGCTATCATTCTCGGTAGACTGGAACAACTTTTTCATCTTCGTTATAAACACGGTCCTCCTTTCGCACTGACTGAAATGTACGGGACCTAAGGGCGCCTCGTCACGGCGCAAAAGTGGGTAGAAGGCACTGTGATTGGCTCTCTTAAGACTGTGGCAATAGTGTCACTAACTCCTTCAGGTTGATTGAATGCGGCAAGGTCAGGTCACCTGATAACACAACCAAGTAAGCTTGGCCTTTACTGAGGGATATTCGCTTAATCGCGTGGGATCAAATTGTCACCTCCGGATTTCTGCCCCCAGTCTGATTGGACAATCTCTACTGTACGTAGAGGACCGAATCGGCGTCATCTAACCCCCTGCCCGATTATGTACTGTACAGTACATAGTGACGGCGTGACACTTCACGATGCTACAGTACTCGAACTTTCCAGCCACCAGGGTCGCTTAGCCCAATACAGTGCTAGCTGGTAGTCATGTACAATTTGGACCTTCACCTCTCCCTCTATATATAAACTTGACCCCCTCTCCCTTTGTGGACATATCTCGGCATCATGCTTTGACAGTCTGACTCGTCTTACTCTTCCATTTCCTTCCCCCTCCGTTCATCTCCAACCCTGAGTCTTACAGCTTTCCATACATTCCCTCCCGACCGAAGACCATAGCAATATGGCGACAGCACAATCGAAGCAGCCCTATTTCGGGCTCAAAGGCAAATGGCTGACCTTCTGGATCACAGTATGACCTCTCTATTGCAGCTGTCGTACATGGTATCATACAAGACTGACATGCTGAATGTAGTTTGCTTGCGCTACGGATATGACACTATTTGGTTATGATCAGGGCGTTTTCAGTATGGCGACCTTCACTTCTCTGTTACAATGATACGGTGCTGACATCTGGCTCTAGGCGGTGTTGTCATCTCCAAGGATTATCTTGACACCCACGAGCTGAACGGCCCGGATAAGACAAGCACCCTGTCCATCATCACGGCCATCTACACCATTGGCTGCTTCTTCGGTGCCATCACTGCCTTTTACATCGGAGAAAACATAGGACGCAAAAAGACCGTTCTTGTTGGCACTGTTATTATGACTATCGGTGCCATCCTGCAGACGAGTTCTTTCAGCGTACCTCACATGATCGTTGCTCGTATCGTTACGGGGTAAGTACAAGATAGTGAACGACGGGAAGTTATCATCAGACTAAGTCGCGACGCAGTATTGGCAACGGAATCAATACGGCCACCGCGCCTGTGTGGCAGACGGAAACCTCGAAAGTGCACAACCGAGGATACCTGGTTATGCTCGAGATGGGCCTGAATATCTTCGGTTTCTCCTTGAGTAATTGGGTGAACTACGGGATGTCCTTCGTCGGGGGCTCCGTGGGATGGCGATTCCCCCTTTCTCTCCAACTCATCTTCTGCATCATCCTATTCTCTACCATTCCTTGGTTACCCGAATCTCCTAGGTGAGTATCCCGGCCGCTCTCGCAGAAGTAATTGTAGTTCCTAGTTTACTGACTCTCATTCAAGATGGCTGCTTGCGCACGGGCACGAAGCCGAAGCTTCTATGATCCTGGCGGACTTGGAAGACAAGCCTATTGACGATCCGTATGTCATCGCCGAGCGTGAAGAGATCATCTACAGCATCGAGTACGAGCGCCAGAACGCGATTAACTGGGGAGACCTGCTCCGTGGCCGTACCAAGTCTGGTACCAAGACCATTCGACGACTGATTCTTGGATCTGGTACCCAAGCTATGCAGCAATTTGGAGGCATCAATGGTATGTATTACTTGCTTAACATCTTTCCTAGGTCATTATGCAAGGACATATACTAATTAAGAAACAGTGAGTATATATCTACTTTAGTCGGTCTCGTAGCCCTGTTTGGAGAGCTTTCTCTGTGGATGAAGCACATCTCTCATCAACCCATGACCTAGCCAAGCGACACTTAAAGGCGAAACATAAAGCTGAGGTCAACCTTACATCTGAACGCGGAAGACTAACATGAACTGCTAGATCATGTCTTACTATCTCCCTACCGTATTGATCGAGTCGGTCAAGCTTGACGAGAACATGGCTCGTCTCATCGCGGCCTGTGCATCAGTCGCATACCTCGTCGCATCCTTGATAGCGGCCCCCCTCGTGGAGAAGCTCGGTCGCCGTATCATGATGATGGTCTCCACAGCAGTCCAACTGTTCTGTTTCTTGCTTGTGACCATTTTGCTCTCCTTCGCGGAGAAGCCGGACTATCTTCAAAAAGTCGAAGTGGCCAAGGCTTCCGTCGTGTGGTTCATCATCTACTACATGGGCTTTGGCTTGGGAATGTTGGGAATTCCGTGGCTGTACCCGACCGAGATCAACTCGTAAGTACAGAACCCTAAATGCCAGCTATCGCAAATACTGACTGGTCACAGCCTTCCGATGAGAACCAAGGGAGCTGCCGTTGCTACGATGACCAACTGGATCACCAACTTTATTGTGGTTGAAGTGACTCCTATTGGTATTCAAAAGCTGGGCTGGAGATTCTACATAATCTGGACGGTAACCAACGCGGTCTTCCTACCCGTCATCTGGCTCTTCTACCCCGAGACGGCCAACCGCAGCCTGGAGGACCTGGACGCGTTCTACCGCGACAACCCGCCACTGGTTCTTCACAAGGATCGCGACTCTATCTCGGTGCGCCGACCCGAACGGTTCATCCAGGCACAAGGTCGCGATATCGAGGAGGCGGCCAAGAACCTGCAGCGACACCGCTCTGTTCTCGTCCATGACGAAGCAGAGAAGTCCGACTGAAGAGGCGTCCTTGTGCATCCCGCTTGCTGTAAAGGAGCTTTACGAGCTTACGCATAACGATACGAACACATCTAGCCCGGAGTTGGGAGGAGGATGGGGCATCTAGATGCTCGACCTGCTGCATACCGGGATATCACGAATGAGGTTCGGTTGCGGGATTCCTAGCTTTTTCCTTTCAGATTAGATATGATACCACCTTGCCTTTCAGAAGGAATAAAAATAAAAATTATGATATTATTGAACTCTTGTCATTGCGGTAGCACTGAGCTAGAAGAGTACGTGAGCGTGTAGACCCGTCGACTGGCTGTAGCGAATATTTCTTCACATAAATAATGTCGGCTTCTCTCTGCCTGTGTCAATATTCACCATGTTCAGCATTCCTGCATATTTCTTCATAGGCTTCTGCTAATTAACCTCCGTCTGCCTGAAGAACAGCTCCTGGGTTATCCTACCTAATATTCAGGGGCTTCGCCGTATGTGCGTAGTGGAACGAGGGAGGTTGACGCGAGCGCCAGACAAACGTGTCCCAGACTGCAGGGAGAAGTTCGTAAAACTAAAGTTTTGCCTCCGGTATGGCTCCTACAATGACTAGCTCGTCGTCCGCGAAAGTGCTAGTGGGATGTAACAACACAGCTATCGGTACACGGAGGCATTCATTGAGCAGACTAGAAGTAGATGAAAAGATAGATTATAGCCAGGTCTGCCGCTCGAGAACTTGCTAGATAAGGTACTGTAAGATCGCCGCTGCGTTTCCTGCTCTCTCCTTGTCCCGGTTACAGATGAAAGCTGCGACGTAAGCTGCTACGGGCTCTGTCTCCGGTTTAATCCTTCTCCTGATTCCCGAGAAGTGTGGCCAAACCATCGTAGAAACCTTCGGGTTTTCTGGTAGGCTTACACTCCTCTCTCAAGATTCTTCCGTCGGCCGAAATTGGCCACGGCACAAAATAATATATTCCGCCGTCGGGTCTGAATTCAATCTTTTCAAAAAATAATTTTGGAGCTTGTAATATTGCTACTCTTGTCGCGTCTCTCGTTTTTTTCGATATAATATGTTCGTATTTGTCTTCGAGGTCCTTTAGGTCCTCCGAGATCCTACCCGCCAGTTCGTAGGCCTGGCGGGCCTTGGCCATTGCCCCCAGGTTGGCATAGGCTAACCCATTGCGGGTTGTGTATAGCTTAATTGTAGCTAAGACATACTCAATGTCTAAATCAGCTAACTCAGCCAGCTCACTGACAAGGTTCGTCATAGGCTTGGCGCCGAGTTTGGTCTCTATTGTAATATTATTCTCGATGGTAGCCCGGGGTTCCCTTAGAAATATTTCGATAGCAAGCTCATCCTGGTGAGGACGGCTAGTAGAGGTAGTAGGGTTAGGGGAGGGGGGAGGATTGGTGGAGGGAGGAAGATTGGTGGAGGGAGAAGGGTTGGTGGTCATGGTAATTCGTGGTACCGGCGCCGGTGCGGCCGCTTCCTTCTTCTTGTTCTTCTTCTGAGCTTCTTTGCACGACTTTCTGGCTTCTCTTGCGAAGCGTCTAAGTTCGGATAGGGATACTGCGTAGTAATCTCCGTATCGGATGTAAAAGCCTTCTTCGAGGGCTTTCTGAAGCCTTGCAAAGCAAGAGGCATACTTCGCCTCCGTCTCGAACCTCCTCTCCATCTCAGATTTGACACAGCGGAGGAGCTCTGTGTTGATTTGTCTGTTGGCGATAATGTCGTCTTGGGCTTCACCGCCCATGGCTTCACAAAGATTCAGGAGGGACTGGGCCCGTTTGGCTGTTGCCGGGCTTATTTTCCGCGTCCCGTCCTTGCTCTTCTGTGAGAGGAGATCCTTCATCCAGGATGATATGGTTGATACGGGCCCCATCTTGGGGTCGGGGTTTCGGTCTGCCCCACGCTTTCTTACAGATAGGGGGGGGCGTTGGTCTTAGGAGACGGCGGTGAACCAGATGGTTGTGTCGGGCTCGGAGGCTTGGAAGTATGAGGAGGCGGCGGTGAACTAGATTCTGGTGTCGGGCTCGGAGGCTTTGAAGTATCAGCAACGTGAGTCTCCATCTTCTGCAGGGACAACAATGGGAGCTTGTGCAAGATAAAAATGACACCTGGCTGATTGGTATTGAAACACAACGGACATAGGTATCACCACTGACCATATGTTTGGAATTCAAAGTTGTAAGTTACATGAAAGCATTATGTGCGGCGAGGTAGTTGATATCTTTTAGGGGGGGCCGTGACTCCTATATTTATGTCTTAACAATTCAATTTCATCTTTTATAACTTTTTCATAGTAACTAATTGATTTAGGCATAACTTAACAATAACAACCTATACATGCATGAAAAAACTTATAGATTAATTGTAAATATTAAATTAACTTGTTAATTAAACGTAAATTATATATACTTATTTATAATGGCGGATACATTTAAAATATTTTGTTTTTAAAGTTTAAAGCTTAATATTTTATAGCGATTTAATAATACTATAGTTACCTTAATTATTAAAAAGGTGTATATATTTTATGTATTTTAAATATTATTTTTTATACTTTTATTTTTTAACTTTTTATAAATAAAAGTTTTTTTAAATTATTTAATTTAAGGATATAAATGTGTAATTATTAAATATATTAATTAAATAATTATTATAAACCTTTTTTTTAGTTTAATAAAAGGTTATTTTAAAACATTTTTTTATTTTATAATTATATAATTTAAGAAAAATAAAGTGTAATAAATGGTTTATTATAATGTTTTTATTAATATTATAAAAAGTTTTAATATAATTTTTAAAAAATATAATTAATTAAACCCGTATTATTAATAAATGAATAAAGTTTATATAATATTATAATTTACTTTATAAAAACTTTTAATAAATACATTTATTATTATTTTAATATTATTTATAAATAAAAAAAAGTAAAAAAAAGGTAATAATAATAAAAATAATAATATAAATAAAGGAAAATAATAAATAAACGTTTAATAATTTAAGTTAATAACGTAATTTAATACATTTTATTAATATTAATAATAATAAAATATAATTAACGTATTATTAATAATTAGTAATTTAATATAAACTTTAATATAAGGAAAACTTTTAATTTTAACCTTATTTATATATATTATAATTATAATATTTTTTTTAACCTTTTATAATATAAACTTTTAAAATTAATAATTAATAAAGTTATATAAAAATAAAAATAAAAAAGGAAAAAACTAAGTAAAATAATTAAGTTTTTAAATAATAATTATAATTAAATAAAACGATAATATGTTTAAAATTAATTAAAAAAGTAATAATAATAAGGTTTTTATTTATTTATTAATTATATATAAATAACAAGGTTTATTATTAATTAAATTTTAAATAAACTTTTTAAATTATATAGGTATAATTTTAAAGGATATTTTTAAGGTTTAAATTATTAAGTTAAATTAAGTAATTTATTTATAAAACCGGAAAATCCGAATATATTTTTTTTAATTATAGTTATTTTTTACTTAAAAAAGCGGTTTAATAAAAAAAACAATTAAGTGGTATACTTTTATAATTTTAAAAGTTCTTTAAATATTATAAATTTATAATAACATTAAATTTATTTTTACATTAATTAAATAAAAGATTATTACGGTAATAAATAAAAGCTTTATAACTTTTAAACCTATATAATATTTAAATAAAAAAAACCTTAATTTATAAAATTAAATAATCTCGTTTATTTTTATAATTAAAATTAGTTTTAAACTTTTTAATTTTAAATCGATATAATGTTTAAATTATAAATTTTAAATAATATAATGTAATTATTATTAAAAATATTATAACTTATATTTTTGTTTTTAAATAATAAAATACGTTAATTATAAAATTATATATAACGGTTTTTATATTAAATTAATTAAATGTATAAATTATAAAAAGTTATACTTATTAAACTTTATAATTTACCCGGTTAAACTTAAATAAATTAATAATAAGCTTTTTTATTTAATTAAAAAACAATTATTAATTATTTATTAATTTAAAAAATAAACATATTAAATTATATATAAAAAAAACCTTATAAAAGGGAAATTATAAAAATAAAAGGATGTTATTAAAGGTTTAAATAAAATTAATAATAAATCCTTTTAAGCTAAAATAATTAAAAGGTAATTTAAAACGTTTTTATTAAAATTAAATAAAACTTTAATTAAAGAATTAAATTTAAAGTTAAATTAAAACGGGGATGTTAATATAAATTAATAGTATAATCCGAAAAAAAATATTAATATAAAACTTTAATAAAAATTAAAAAATAAATTACTTATATAATAATTTAAAAATTATTTTAATGAGTTTTTAAATACTTTTTATATTTTACCCCTTTATAATTATATATATTTATTAAATTAAAAGATTATATTTAATGATTTTTTAAATAAATATAACCCGATTAAACCTTTTATATAATATAATATTTAACTTAATATAAAATATAAAAGTAAATGTAATATTTTTATAAAAATTATAAATAAATATAACTTTAAAACTAAGAAAATATTTTATAAAAATATATTTAAAATATAAAACTTTTTTTTTTATTAAAAATTAAAAAAAGGAAAGGCTTTATATTTTTATTTATATTAAAAAATTAAACTTAAATTATTTTTAGTTATAACTTTTTATATTTTTAAACTTTTACGTAATAAAAACTAACGATAATATTTTTTATAATATATATTAAGCTTTTTATAAAATAAATAATATTTTTAAAGCTTTAAAAAAATGGGTATAACTTTTTAAAGTATTTATTATAAATAATTTTAACGTAATATATTAATTATAATAATTAAAATATTAAAGGTATAATAAATTAAAAAAATAAGTTATATAATAAATGAAAGTATATAATTTAAAGCTTATATTTAATAATTAATTAATATATAAAAAAGGGAATATAATAGATTTTATATTTATAAATATATTTAATATTAAAGGTAATATAAAAATATCCTTATATATAAAGTTTAATTATAAAATTATCTTTAATTATATTTTTATAATATTATTATTTAAAATTAACTTTAATAAATTAAAAATTAACTTAAAAAATATCTTTAATTTTATTTAATTTACCCACTTATATATTAAGTTATACTTAAATATAATTAAAATTTTTAAAAAAGTGGAATATATAATTAATAAGTTAATAAAAATTTTAAATAAATACTTATTAAAAATAAAAATAAAAAAGAAAGCTTAAAGTTTTATAATAATTTAATAAAATAACAAGTATAAAAAGGCGTTTTATTAAATATATAAAGTTATATAAAAAAACTTATTAAAGAAAGTAATAATAAAAATAAAGAAACGTTTTTAATATATAATAAAATGTGTTAAAAAAGTTTATTAAAAGGTAAAAATTAATATAGTTTATTTAAATAAGGAAATTTTTATTATTATAAAATAATATAAATTTATCGATAAATTTCGTTCTTTTTTATTTATAAAATTAAATGAATTAATTATAAATATAAGGGAAAAAATTTATATTTTACGAAATAAAATTTTAATTTTAAATATAACTAAAAATAATATTATAAACTTTTAAAGTTTATTAATAGTAAATAAAGTAAACTTTATGTAATAAAATATAATAATAATAATAAATAAAGTTAAAACGATATATATTTAAATAATTAATATAATATTAAATAAAAATAACATTTTAATATTTTTTTTAAAGTATATATAGTTAACGTTAAGGAAAAAAATTTATATATTATATAAAGTTAAATTTTAAATTAAACATTACTTTATAATATTTTAAATAACCGATATAATAATACTTTTTAAAGTAAGTAAATTCGACTTTATAATGTTTAAATTATAAAAACTTATTTTTTTATTATTATATTTTAAAAAAAGGTTAAAAAAATTAATAGTTTATAAAATGTTTATATTAATTATTTATAATAAGATTTTTAACTTTTAATAATTTAATGTTTTTTTAAAATAATTAACAGTTAATTTAATAATATATATAATTTATAATATTAAATAAGTTTTTTTTTTAAAAAAAAAAGACATTTTTTTTAATAATAAACGTTTTAAGTATATTTAATACGGTTTTAAAAAGGTAATTAATTTTTAAACTTTAAAAATAAAAATAATTAATTTTATTAATATATTAAATAAAATTCTTTATAATTAATAAGTTTATATTAATATAAATAAAAAACATTATTTTCCCCGTTTTACTTTTAATTTATAACATTTTATAAAGCTTATTTATTTCCTTTATTTTTTTTATATTATATATTAAACTTTTATTTAATTAAGGTTATAAATAAACTTATTTTAAATATATAAATAATATTATTTTCTTTTAAATAAATTAAAATACGAATAAAATAATAATATAATTTAATAATAATATTTAAAATACTTTTAAATGAAAAATTAAAAACGCGGTTATATTTAACTTTATAAAGTGTAATTTAATTTATTTTAATAAAAAAGGAGCTTTAAAAAATTAACCGATTTAAACAAGTAATTTTAAAATGGAACTTACTTAAAATGTAATTTAATAATTAAAAGTTTTTTTCGACCTTAAATTATTATTTTAATAATATATTAAACGTTAAAAAATAAAAGCTTTAAAGGTTATTTAACATTTAAAAAGTTTAAATAAAGTTTATATGAAAAGTTTTTTTATATTTATAACTAAAATAATTATAACTTATATAATACCGGTAATTATATATATAATTAAAATATAATGGTTAAACTTAATTAAATTAAGTATTAAAAAAAATGGAAAAATAATAAATATTTATATAAAAATATATAAAATTATTATTAATAAAATTATTAAAATTATAATTAAAATATACTTATTAATGTAATATATAATTTTAAACTTAATATTATATAAAAAATTTAAACTACTTTTAGTTAAGGTTTTATTAAAATAAATTAAATTATAGAACTTTTTTTATTTTTATATATTTAACCTTTTTTATTTTTTTACTTTATATATTAAGTAATTAATAATAAAAAAAAAAGGAAAAAAAACCATTAAATTATTTATTATTATAAAAATTATTTAGGTTATAACGAATAATAATAATAACTTTATATACTTTTTATTTTAAACTTTTAAAACGTAAATAAAAATTACAGCCTTTATTAATATTAAATAATAAAAAGAAAAGTAAAAATTATTATTATATATAATTAAATATTATACCATTAAAATATATAATTATTTATTTAAATGGTTTAAAAAATTAAGTAATTAATTAAAGGTAAGTGGTTTTTTTAAAAGTTTAAATTATTAAGTAAGTTTATAATATAATAAAAGACGTAAAAATATTTAATGTAAAAGTGTAAGTAATATAAAAGGTATTAAAATAAGTTATAAAATAAATAATAAAAGTATATTACTTTTATTTTAATAATTTAACGGTAATTTTAAAACTTATAAAACATTTTTTAAATAATACTTAAATATTAACCTTAAGTTTTTATAAAAAAATAATAAAATTTAACTTTTAAATAATTTAATAATTATTAAAATATATAGGTATTTTAAAAAATAAAATAATAAATTAAAAAATAAAACGGAGGGTTTAATTAAAAGTAAATAACGAGGTATTAATAAAGCCTTTTATAATAACTTATTTAAAAAAAATTAATAAATATATTCGAAAAAAGTTTTAAAAAAGTTAATAATTAATTAATACGTTATAACGATATTAAAAATAAGGACTTTAAGTTTTAAAAGTTTTAAAAAAACTTACCTTATTAAAATTAATATTACATTAATTTTTAATAAAATAATTTAAATATAAAAACTTTTTAATATATTATAAAAAAATAAAGTATAATAAAAGAAATATCTTTTATTAATACGGTTAAACTTATTAATTTAACCATTTTATAAAATATAAAAAAATAAAAAATAAATTAAAAGAAATAAAACCTTTAAAGAAATTTTTAAAATATTTATTTAAGTTTAAAAAGTACCGAGATTTTAAGTGGGTTTTACGCGAAAAAAAGCTTTATACACTTTTATTAAAAAATTAATATTTAATTAACGCGAAAAAAAAGGGCGTATTACTTTAATTTTTTTATTTTAATTAACTACCATTTTATAAACTTTATTAAATAACGGTTAAAAATAATTAAATACTTTATAAAAGGTAAGAAAAAGATTAAAAATTAAATAATTATTTCTTTCCTTTTATTTTTTTATAAATTTTTATTTATCTTTATATACATTTTTTTTTTATATTTATATATTTTTAAATTTCTTATATATTATAAAACGTTAATTTTAAACATTTATTTATTTTAATTGCTTTTAATATATTATAATGTATGTTATTTAACAATATAAATAAACATAAAAACCTTCATTATTATTATGTTTTACTTTAGGTAGGTACTTTTTTTAATTAATTGAGTTAGGTGCAATCTTTACGACTACTGAATGTAAATACCTGCATAGCTTAAGTAAGCTTTCCTAGCATAAATCTTAATTTATGTAGGCAGGCTGTAGCACAGTTAGTAGCCACAAAGCATTGACAGCGTGGTTGAGAAGTTGTCGTGTTGTTGTTCACGCCTATGGTGTTATACTTTGTGGCACCAGGCCTCCGTTCCCTAACAAAGTTCAAGTCGAAAATATAATGGATTAGCTTCTAGTAACAGATTAAGTTCGGGTCTGGGTGTGCTTAAGTGATAGATTACATGTAGTGTCCGAACTTTTTACTTAAATTAAGCCTTTTTGCAGCCCACTGTGAGGTTATCACATATTAATAGTTACGTGTGGTTTCGGCTCACTTCCTCGAACTCGTCGAGGCCGTCGACGAGGAAGCAGAATCTTGTTTGCATCTGCTGTGAAAGGATAGCTCGATACACGGCAAGAAGCTCTTCGAATTCCTAGGTCTCGTCATCGGCAGGGTAGTGCTTCAGACTGTGCAGTGTAGACTGGGCTAGAGGGATAAGCTCTGGACATTCTTGTAGTATATCGAATAGTAAGGTCCTTAGCAATCCCTCTTGAGATTTTTGGAGCGGCGAGCCTGCGTTCCAGAAGTAGTATGTACCTACAACGAGTTTTTTTTTCCCGAGCCCAGGCCTGAAGATGGAAACCCAAACTGGGATGGCTGCAGATAAACTTCATGAGTGTGGACTTCCCGGAACCGGCTTTGCCTTGGATCCAGTAGACACCAGACTTTTCGCGGAGCCTCAAGCTTTACTCGATAAACCAGGGTCGGAGAGCTGTCCTACGACGCCATATGCCCTCTCCACGTAATGCATTCTCATTCCACCACAAAGCAAGCGTCGAGGCGCATCAGGGATCTCGGAGTAAAAGTCAGAGCTGGACACTCCGTAAATTACCACCATATGTCTCTAGGTAGTAGGTAGTAGCCTCACAAGCCCAGCATACGCCATGCCTATCTTAGGAACGCTATCGCGATGTGATCAGCAATTGTCAATATGTACGCCGGACCACACACCCCTTGCCCAAACCCTCGCTAGTCCGTGCTAATCCGCCATAAACCGTCGCCCAGGTAATGCGCGTCCTCGATGACTGGCCCCTTGCCCTTCTCCTTGACCTCCTTAGTACCCATAACCAGGAACCCGACGGCGCAAGCTTCCGTCTTGCCCTCGGCCCGTACCACGACAGGCTCGCCCTTGCCCAGCTCCCTCGTCCACCTCTCCTCCTCATCTAAGCCCTCCTTGATGCCGCCGTCCCCGCCCTCGCCCTCCTCCTCGCCCGCAACAAAGGCCCCGCTCGGTAGCCGACCGCCGGTGCTGGTTAGCCCGGGGGCCATGAGAGTAGCACCGGAGAGCACGAAGCGGATAGCGCCGCGGTCGATGCGTATGCTAGGGAAGGCAGCGGGGAAGCGATGGACGAGTCGCAGGTGGGGCAGCAGCGTGGAGGTGTCGTGCTGGAAGAACAGAGGCTGCGAGTCCAGCACGTACAGCGTGCACCGGTCCGGCAGCTTCATCGCCTCCAGCGACCCCTTCTTCGGCAGGATCTCGTCCATGTACGGGCCCAGCAGCGGATACGTCGACAGCAGGGACTGCCGCAGCGACCGCTGCACTGACGACTTTAGCTTCGACTTGGGCGCCGCGGAGAGCCTATTTGGTTTGGGCGGGCTGGGTTAGCTTGGTTCTTGGGGGATGTTTTGTCCTTGGCTGTCTTCTGCATTCTCTGTAGCAGTGGTGGGCAGGGGGATGGCTCGGGGAATAGGGCTGTCTCACTCTTTCTTGAACATCTTGTCGGAGCGGTGACCAATTGACTTAATTGTGTTATCTCTGGCGTCAACGGTGATGTCTAGGATACCATGGAGAGGTTGGTTATTCGGAGTGGAATGGGGAAGCTTGTGAAAGTTTGGAGGGGTAGGTGACTGAGATGCCCCGCACTGCCGCAGTCGCTACCGCGGGGCAGAATTTAAGGCCCTGGTCTATAGACTATATGGCGGGCTAGGGCTATGCGGGGCAATTGATACGAAATACTTCCCGCTGGATCTTGGATCTTCCCTTGCATGGTTATATTAGTACTGCGGGATGTCGATCATCTGATGCGTAAAATATCAAGTCCAATGTAACGGAATCCATCATTTGTGGATGACAACGTGGATTTATTGCATCATTTCTCATTACTCATACTTAAAAGGAGAGTAAACATAGTAACACAGCAGAACCCCAAATCCATTTCATACCAAACTGAACTGACCCGCCAACGTCTCTCCTATTTCGAGTTTCCGCATCGTATAGGTGAATAGGTGGAGTACTGTAGGTACCGTTTTCGACCTCTAACCGTGCTGGACGTGGCTCACGGTGCCGTCGTCCTTGACGTGGACGTTAAGTCGGTCAGGTTTAAAGTCTTTAGTCACCATCATACCGGGCTGGATGATGCGGCATTCTTGCGGGAGGTCCTTCTTGCAGAAGTTCTGAGGAACAGCATAGTTTAGTTTTTGCGACAAACAAATCAGACGAGAAGAAAAAGATAGGTGCTTACCGTTTCGCTGTGGGTATCCTCGCTTACAGTCTTCCCAACCAGCTTGCTGGACCACTCTGTGGTCTTATCCTGGGAGTTGCCGGTGATACCTGGAACGACGAGAGGCATTTTGGCAGGTTTCAGGATTCAGTTGTTTGATTGAGTTAAGTAGGTAAGTGATTTTCTATTGAGTGGCTGATATGTAGCGGCAGAGTGTGTAGGTGAATCAAGTTGTCCGTCAAATTCTGGTTTGCAGCTTGTTCTTATATTAAGGAATCAGGCAAGCAACCACAAGGTAGGACGCTTTCGTACTCAGACGTACGCAATGACGTATACATCCCCCAACAGGGCCTGGGCGGAGCCAGCTGCCAACACCACAAGATTATCACGTGGTGATAAACTTTTGTATGCAACCATCTACCTTGATAGTGGCTTGCTCACCTGTGCTCGCTGGTCTCGCTTCGATTCTGCACAGAGAACAGACATGCCCATTCGTGTATAGACCATCCCTGGTCACTACCGTGATATTGGTTTTGACAATATGCAGGGCACTGTATTGAATGCTCTCAACGCCCTACTACAAAAGACCGTAGAGAAAATAAAATGTTAGGAGATGTTGAATTATTGAAAAGTCTACCTATCGGATTACGCGTGTAGCAGGTGGCTTCTCCTATGTATGTGGAACCTAAATTGGAGCATACCTATATGTTAGCATCAGGATAAAGCTACCATACTTTAGTCGGGTTAGGTACCAATTTCGTTTGAAAGAGGGTTCAAGCATCGGTATACTCGTTGTTTCCGTAAGGCTTCAATCTCATACAATATACAGGTATTCCTCGTCAACCCCTTCTACTACCTATGACCCGATCTGGCTGAGGTTGAGGCTCACATGTGATCGTGGTCCCTGACGTAAGTGCACGTGATCCTGGCTGACACCTTTGCCCAAAATGAGGATCCACCCGATTAAATTGAACTTGCTTCTCGCTTGACCTTCGGAGGGGAGGACGTACTTGAAAGCCCAAGACCCAGAACGAAGCTGGACCGGTAGACAGCTCATCCAGATAGCAATCAGGCTTGCGCCTCAATCGTGGAGATGTTGACGTCGTCGAGTCTCGAGCAAGATGGCCTCAGTTGGTTCCTTCTACGCTCAGCCGGATCGGTATCTTCTTCATTCGTAACGCCAAAGGAGAAGGAAACAATCCGCTGGTCGAAAGGCGATATTTCATGAGGGTTATAAGGATCATTACCTATATAAATTCTACCTAACGCCTACCGGCTAAAAAGCCTTTGATGACGTTACCCGTCAACCGTGCGACATTGTTTTCGAACGCGTCCCAAGCCAACGAGCAATACCAATTGATACTGCCTACGCTGAAGACTGCCCCTCCTCCGGAGCCTACATAGTATACTATATCGCTCCGGACGAGATTCGTCTGGGTCCCAAGCGTGTTCACCGCAGGAAACTCCAGATCCTCGATAGCGATGCCAAAGTCATCGCTATGTCCGGTACTCGTGGCCAATATCAACGCATCCTCAGGACTTCCGTTCTCCACGCCGTAGCGATCAATCTCATCACCCGACGCGCCTCCTCCGAACCCTTCCTCCCCGATGATGTCACCCTTTACGCCTGTGAACATCCAGGACAGTCCAGAGTCCCTAGATGCTTCGGTTCGCTTAAAGGGCACACCGAGGCCAGTACCCTGGGCGCAGAACCCAACCCCGAATAGGGTATTACAGCTCATTCCACGAGATCTCCACAAGCCACCCCGTTGACCATCAGTGCTAGTGACGTGCTCTCCGCCAGGATGACTGAATGAACGGACCCCAGTGTCACCCCGACGTACCTCTAGCCGATGCGGGCGAGCAGCATCAAGGGCGCTGACCCAGTAAAAGCCGTTGCCACCCAAGTACATGAGATTCCCGCCCCCTCTAGAATAGGCGCTGTAGGCAGTGAAAGACTGCAGGGTAGGGTACTCGGGGTGACAGCCTGTAATGACGGTGTTGAAGCCCTGTATGGCAGAGGCACCACGGGCATGCAGGTCGTGATCGGTCACGGTCTCATACGGTATTCCTTCGCGTTCCAGATACGCGAGCATCATCAGATCGGCGGAGAACTCGCGCGGGCGAGAGAATCCCCACATGATATAACCCGGACGAACATTCAGGATTGGGCGTTTCGACGAAGAGTAGCATACTCCTGATCCGTCGTTGTGGTGGTCGTAGCAAGACAGACCGAGGTCGATGCGCCGTTGCATCTTGTAGAACTCTGCACTCTTCAAGGCTTTGTTGATGTCAAACCCTGGACCGAGTTTGGAAGTATTCACGCGAGTACGGTCGTAAAGTCGTTCGTTGGCGTAGGCCAGGTACGTGAATGTCGAAAAGACGAGGCATACTTTGTTGGAGTTGTCCGCCGTCCACTTCTCTGGGCGCACGAAGAAGGTTATCGAATCCGAGTCAAGGCCGTTAATTGTCTCTACCTCGACTGCGTACGCACCAGAGCGGGCGCCAGATGGTATTGTGATGATGAAGTCGGTCTCCCATTTCGCGTCGTCCAGATCGTCGTCGTGGAAGTGTATGGCGCCATAGCCGGAGTCAGCTCGTGTCCAATCACTCTCGGATCCATCCCAGTCATGGCCCTTGACAGCACGAGTTGGCGCGTTAATGAGGCTACCATCATGCCCCCGGCCGGAGACATCGACGACACGGTCACTGGATATATCTCGTGAAAAGTCATACTTGGCCAGTATTGAAGGTTTCTCGCCAGATGTCTTCAACGTCAGGCGGTCAATGCGGCCGTTGAAGAAATCAGTCGCCCGCAATTCGGAGCTCTGCCCATTAGCAAGAGTTGCAGTACCTCCAGAGCTTGCTGCGATGAGGAGTGGCCCTGGCCTGAATACCACCGACTCACGATCGAACTCGCATGAGAATGCCGCGGGGGGAGGAATAGGCTCGACTTTAAACGACTTATGCGACATGGTCATCTTGACCGACCGCCCGTCTAGGATGAGTTTGATTTTGGACCAGGACTTTTTCTGGGGTTTAAGACCGGTGTCAACAGTCTCCAGCGTTTCTCCATTTCCTGCACTCACAAGAAGCGAGCCTTGAGTATTCAAGATAATAGAAAACCCAGTAAGTTCGACCGGGTTCAGCGTCGAAAGCAAGGTCTGCGCATGCGAACAGTCCAACATCCATGGTTGCATATAAAATGATATTTCCAGACCAGCAGCTGTGGTTGGTGGCCCCCAATAGGGAATATGCGCATATGATCCCGATTGAGCCGCTTGGAATCTGCCCTTTCGTTTGCCTTCTAGTATCTCTTGGACTTGTTCTGTTTTCTTCTCTGGAGCATGCTCAAGACCAATGCCCTGGATTAAATGAACAGTCCGATACTGGTACTCGGCTTCCGTACATGATATCTACATGGCGTGAGCTTTACTTTTTTCATGTTGCAACCATAGACAGCCATGATTCATTCGCTATCACCAATTTGCATGGCGTTGATGGCCAAGCTTGTTGGAAAAGGGTTAAGTCTTACTTTGATCGCAACCGAGTCACCAGGGGCGACTATCCAGGGTTCTGCATACCCGATGATCTCCGGTGGGTATCCACTTCCCTTATCGACGGCAGCCATCACAATTGTCTGTATAGATAGGGGTAGGTAAGGCGGTCAGCTGAAGAGACGACCTCGAGCAACTAATAACCAATATATGACGATAGTACGTGTTCAGACGAGAGCAGCGTTTCAAATGATAACAGTCTTCTTGCTGAAGCTTTTCGATGGAAGTGTGAAGCATAAGAAGACATGGCTAGCTCGAAGCCGTATACGGCAATAGCACGGAGCAACAGCGAGACCCTCAGATAGCGCTGATAGCATTCAAAGCTATCTTCACTGATATCTCTCGGCTCACACGTGTACCTACATGGGGTAATTTGTTTATCAGTGGCAAGTCTCGGGTCTCGGTTCGGGGTCGTGACTCGTGCGATGCCACTAAACGGTCCACTACACTACTGTTTGACTACTTCAAAAGCGGAGATGGCAGACTTGACGATATGTTATCAACCGCCTAACCGAAACAGGATATTGCCTGATTTGGAAGTACGGCAGTTTCCACGTATCGGTTGCCAAGACGAATAGAATATGACTATATTCACTGTTATATACGAAGTATTTACTGTTCAAGATGTCCTGGCCACAACTCCATGAGAGCACCGAGTCTGCCATTCCGTCGGTTGTCTTTCACAACATTATCATCATAGTCGAGACCATCATCGCCGGCTTGAAAGTCAGTCAGTCATAATGGCAGTTGACACCTCCGTGACGCCGGTTGGCGATGCTCCCCGCAGCCATAACGAACTCGAGAATGGACAAGATGTTCTCGTGGATGTTGCCAAGGCATATGAGGTAAGTGGATAGACACCCGAATCATGGCTCATGTCATCTACGTTCGATGCTAACAAGACCTGCTGCAGCTACCCAAGCCGTACAGAATCTTGGGACTCAATATCTGGGCCTACAGCCACCCGCGTGTTCAGGCTATCATGCTTGGATCCGTCCTCTTCATGACGGTGGGTATGTACAACGTCGTCACCTTCATCGGAGGAGCAGGCCAGCAGTCCGCCTGGTTGTCCGACATGTCCAACATAGCTCTATACACCGTCTTCTCGGCTTTCTGTTTCGTCGCTCCCGCCTTTTTAAATCGCTTTGGACTACGGATTACCCTGTGTGTTGGTGGAATCGGCTACTCCTCGTATGTTGCCAGCTTGTGGTGCTTCAACCACACCGGGAACGTACCCTTTGTCATCTTCGGGGGCTGCTGGTGTGGACTGTCTGCCGCGTTCCTCTGGTGTGCCGAAGGCACAGCCATCACCTCGTTTGCGAGCGAAGACAAAAAGGGTCTCTACGTGTCTATCTTCTGGTCGATCTTCCAATTCGGTGTCGTGATCGGAGCCGCCATTCCCGTCGGCCAGAACTGGAACGCAGGCACGAACAACGACAGCCGTGTCAGCGACGGCACGTACATCGGACTGTTCATCCTGATGTTGATCGGCGCAGTCCTGGGAATATTCATGTATCCGTGGCAGAAGATTGTCCGCGAGGACGGCTCTCGCGTGATGCTGGATACGAAGACGAAATCTTTCAAGGAAGAGCTCGTGACGTCGTGGCAGGTCTGCAGGAGAAACTGGTGGATTCTGTTCTTCTGGCCCATGTGCTGGGCCGTCAACTACTACAACATCTACCAGAGCAACGACTTCAACGGCGTCTACTTCACGGTGCGTGGCCGAGCCCTCAACACGTTGCTTTCGGCCATCGTCCAGATCGGGTCCGCTTGGGTCCTTCACATCTTCACGGATTTAATACCTTTCGCTCGCCGAAAGAGGGCCTTCATTGCCGTTGTTTACGTCTTCGTCACCATTAATGCTGTCTGGATCGGAGGGTATTTCATGATGAGGAAAACGGTATATGGCCTGAGCGAGGCGGATCGAGTGGATGTGTTTGACGATGGTTATGCGGCGGCGTGTGTTGTGTACGTTCTGTACGGCTTCACAGATGCCACTTACAATTGCTATGCCTATTGGTTCATCGGAGCGCTCAGTAACCGACCGGACGAGGTAAGTTTTTCCCCATTCCATCTCCAAAACAATCATGGCAAAGTGACATAGTACTAACAATTATTTTCCAGCTTTCGGTGTATGCCTCCATGTATCGTCTCCTAAACGCGCTGTGTCAAATCTGCGCTTTCGCACTCGACCTGCAAGGCTACTCCAAAGAATTCATGTTTGGTTCTTCCTGGGCCGTAAGTTTCTATCCACTACTCTGAAGCTGTTGTTTCCTTTTCGTCTTACTGATTATCGCTTTAGTTTGTGGCTGCCGGCCCGGTTTTCGTTCTGCCCATCATCAAGTATTGGCTGAAGGACACGAACATGCAGACCTCCCTGGAAGTATACGAGGGAGCTGTGGGGTCGGAACCGCAGTCGGATCGTGACAATAAGGATGAGAAGACGGCTTGATGCTGTGTGCATGTTGGGGCCTGGCCATGGCATGTCTGGCTCGCCGAGCAATTTGAAGCTATGATGTTTTTGGTGTAGCGGCAAGAGTTTAGCGATGATGAGTGACGGTTGCGAAAATGTTGTTGTCGCATTTATAGGGCTTCGAGGCCGTGTCAATCAGTAATACTCAGGTTTTAATATAAAAAGTTGTGGTTGATATGGTATGATTGGAGCTTTATCTGTTATGGCACTGTCTCTTCATGTTTATTGCTTAACTCATGACAGAATATTGTAGTTAGATTCGAATATGTTAGAAGTAGCCAGAAATACACAAGGCTGAGAGATTGCTACCTCAATACCTACAGCTACCTAACCTATAGGTATGGTATAGTCGTGCAGTACACACTTCTCTGTTCCGAGTAGATGCGTTCTCGCGTATAGTCAACATCTTTGGATGAGCAGAAGAAAAAGGGGAATAATGAGGTCCAAGGAGGCGAAAACGATAAGTTGGTTCAAAGCAGTTTGTGATTGTTCAGTAGATGGGATGTCAGAGCTCCCTATCCTATATCTTAAGATACCTAGATGGCTACATAATTCATTTCCCAGCGCGTCATATGCCCTATTTCCCTCACCACAGTCATCAACACCCATGACCGATAACTACCGGTATAGTCTATACCCCCATCCCATGAATCAGTGCTTCGTACCATTAGTAACGACCTTGACAGTGGCAGTCGCATAGTCGATCTCGAAGCTGAACGTCGGATCCCAGTGGATCTTCCAGTACGCATCCCAGATCTGCTTGGTGATGGGCCCGACCTTGCCATCCTTCACCGGCTTGCCGTCGAGCTCGGTGATGGGCATGATGCCGCCGGCGGTGGTGCACATGAAGATCTCATCGCTGCTGTACGCCATCTCCACGGGCACGAACTCGATCTTGACAGTCAAGCCGCAGGTCTTCGCGACGTCGATGACGCTCTTGCGCGTGACGCCCTCCAGCACGCCGCGGTCCGGCGTGTACAGGACGCCGCCCTTGATCAGCACGATATTGAAGCCCGAGCCCTCCGTCAGATTGGTGTCGCCGTCCGTCAGGAACGGATACACGGCGCCGCGGTCGACCGCCTCGAACAGGCCCCGCGTGAGATCGCCCCACTGCAGGTTCTTGACCGTCGGGTCGAAGGAGCCCGGGGAGATGCGCTTGACTGTGCGCGCTATGACGGCTTTGCCGCCGGCCGGCTGCACCGCGGGCTCCATGACCCAGATGAAGGGCTGGATGAACATGTACAGGTTGTTCGTGAACTTCTGGCCGGGGGTGTGGCCGCGCACGCCCTTCATGCCGCGCGTCACGATCAGCTCGACGAAGGCGTCGCGGATCCCGCTCTTCGCCACCATCTCGACCAGCACCTTCTGCACCTCCGCGGCCGGCAGCGGGAGCTGCAGCCGCATCTTGGCGCAGCTGGCCTGCAGGCGCGTGAGGTGGTCGTCGAGCCGGAAGAACCGGCCGTCCCAGACCGACGGCACGTCGTACGTCAGATCGCTGTGCATGAAGCCCTCGTCCAGCAGCGGGATGCGCGCTTCGTGCAGCGGCACCAGCTCGCCTTCGATCCAGGCGACGCCTCGCGCTAGAGGGTTCTTGTCGAAGGTGCTCTGCAGCACGGACAGCCGGGAGTGGTAGCCCGCGAAGACCTTGTCCATGGTGGCCATCCTGTATGAATCGTCACCGTCGGATGGGTGGTTGGCTGATGGGAGGGAGAAGTGAGCGGCTTCAAGGATGAGAGAGAGAGAGTGAGCGAGTGAGTGAGTGATACGACTAGGTTCTGCTAACGTTTTCGTAGATATCTCGGTGCGATTTGCAAAGCGTTGGACGGGCGCATATGTAGCTGGACCCCGAAAATAAATCCAAGCGTTCAGCCCTTCCTCTGGTCGAGTTTACCAAACTTCATTAGGTATTCATTAGGTACGCTCTCGTCGCACCTCTCCCAGCCGAAATACCTAATCCGGCAATCTCGAGGCGGAGCTATTTATTATGGGGAACGGTGTCGTGGTCGTGTGGGAACAGTTGGATCTCCCAAAGGAGCAATACGAAGCAGCTAGCGGAGGAGCAATCATGGGAATTCGGTCTTTGCCGTCCTTCTCTAGTGTGAGATAGCCATGGTCCATAGTTTTATCCATGTGTATACGTCACAATGCTGTGATGTGTCTGGAAGCATAACATGAAGCTACCCCCCTTTTGGCGGCTACACATGTAATCCGTACGTGTTGTCTCGATAGCTACATCTTCGACACACTGTCCCTCTCTAGACATCATCTATCTGTAACCGCATTCTAGTATCAGACCAACCGTACAGGCATTCCTCACCATATCCATAACATCATCCTCGCCCTCCGAAACTTACTATGGCTCAACTTCCTCCGAGCGTGGAGAAATCACTCAACGAGACCAAGGTCGAGTACCGACTTCTCGGCAAAAGTGGACTTCGAGTCTCGGTTCCGATAGTGGGTTGCATGAGCATTGGGAATCCGGAGTGGGCTGATTGGGTGATTGGGCCGGAGAAAGCATTGCCGTTGCTGAAGGCGGCTTACGATGCCGGGGTCAACACGGTAAGCGAAAGGACACTCATTCAAGGGTTGAGTAGGATTCGAGTTCTGACCCGACATTGACTGCCCGGATAGTGGGACACGGCGAACATGTACTCCAACGGTGATTCGGAGAGGGTGATCGCTCAAGCTATCAAGGAATACAAGCTTCCGCGACACAAACTTGTCATCATGACCAAAGCCTGGAGTTGTGTGGGAGAAGAGCAGTTCCACGCGTATCCCATCCTTAGCCAGCTGCGACAGACTAAGGATTATGTGAATCAATTTGGTTCGTTTACCTACCCTATCATTCCCGTCTCATGAAGGAGCACTGTATTGACTCGATCAGATCTTTCACGAACTGCCCTTTTCACAGCGGTGAATGCGTCGCTCAAACGACTCGAGACGGACTACATCGACTTTTTCTGGATCCACCGTTTCGATCCGTACACGCCAATCGAGGAGACAATGCAGGCTCTTGACGATCTGATCAGATGTGGTAAAATCAGGTACATTGGAGCCAGCTCTATGTGGACCTATCAATTCGCAATGATGCAATTCTGCGCAGAAAAGAACGGCTGGACCAAATTCGTTGCTATGCAAGTAAGTAGCCTGTATCCAAGAGAGACTCCTCTGAAAGCCACCATATCTGACACTGTTGGGCTTTCGGGCCCGCACAGAACCATTATAGTCTGCTCTACCGCGAGGAGGAACGAGAGATGAACAAATTCTGCAATGCAACCGGCGTTGCGATTGTGCCGGTATGACTTCCTCTACCCGAGAGGATACTTCTCCCATCTTCAACACTCTAACGGATTGATATAGTGGGGTCCTCTCGCACAAGGTAACCTTGCGAGACCTCTTAAGGCTCGTGGTACTACTGCGCGTTCAGCTGGTGGTGATGGGGGTCCTTCCACCACTCGCCCTGAAGCTGTCGAGATAATTTCCCGTGTGGAAGAATTGGCCAATCGAAAAGGGTGGACTATGAGTCAAGTTGTTTTGGCTTGGACGTTGAAGCGAGTGACCAGTCCCATTATCGGCTTTAGTAGCGTCGGTAGGATGGAAGAGGCTCTGTCGGCTCGTGGTAAGGAGTTGAGTGCTGAAGAAGAGAAATATTTGGAAGAGGCATATACACCTCTAGAAGTCGAAGGACACTTCTGAAGACTTCTAACGCAACGGCTTCCCCAGCTGTGCTTGACCCTGTGCTGATAAGCCCCTGAGAATACGCCGATTTCTACCGTACCAGACAGAATCGTGGCGCAGGGCTTGAGGTGTAAATGTAGCACCTACATAGCCTGTCAACAGAACTGTACACCGGAGTTGACATGTATCTGGGACTTCTCAGCCGAACAAGTATTGTCTCGTGCCGCCAACTCTGAATTTCTGGTCGATCAGAGCGCCCCACCAACTATCAGGGTCCGCGGCTGTTGCCCAGACCTCTTCGAGTAGGCCAAGACTGGTGATGAACATTTCGTATCGCGTTTTAGAAGCCCACCATTTACAATAGTTTCTAGCCTCATTCCGCAATTTTTCGTCTTCTGTCTCGCATGCGGCTAAGAACACTGGCAGCAGGAGCTGTTTCTGGATCATCTCATTCTGCCGACACGATAGCATACTATTAAGCGTCTTACGCGCGAAGATGCTGATGCGCGTTATTGATGCTTCACCCCGACGCCACTTGAAGACCCGCTCGATGTAGATAAGGAGAGCGAATCGCCAAGCCTCGGCGCAATAGTAGAGATCTTGGACATAGTGCGCTGTCTGGATTGGGGTTAGGTTCCAGTCGTCCGGTAGGCCGCTGGCACGCGGATTGTCGAAGTCTGCGTCTGGATCATCTGAATACGGTGTCCGCCATTCCTTGAGAGCTTTTTCCACGGCCAGCACGGGGCCCATGTCGAAGGTGACGCAGGTCATGTGCGAAGCGAGCTCAATCTCGCGGGCATACGTTCCGAGTAGGACCATGTACTGAAAGAGTTCTGCAGGACATCCCGAGATGTTGTAGAAATCCGCCGACGCGTGTTCGGGGCTGAGAACACCATTGATAGTAGATCTAGAAAGGATGAATCCTCGACGACTGGTGAGGCCAAGTGTGACGTCCCACCTACACATTGTAATAATCAATTTCTGTACGCATTGGGAATAATGTGACCATGCACGAGTAGACATACCACACAAGCATCTCAATCTGTGCCTGAATCCTAGGTGTTCTTTCGATCTCGAATTTCTCAAGGGTCTCGAGGATCTTCTGCGCGCGACGAAGATGAGCAATCCATGGGCCACGGGCCGAGGTGGCACACTTGAACAGAGGATTAGCTGGATTGGATAGACAATTCAGGGCGTTGATAAGTCGCTCACATCTAAAGTTATCAATATCAGCAGTCCATTCAACAAATCCGCTTTGGGCCCTGCAGATCCAAGGGACGCCTCCAGTTCTGTAAAGAGCTGCACAGCTTTTTTCTTGTGCACCTTGGCTTCGCCGAGGCAAGTACCGGTTGCACGATGGATATGCTTATAAGACAAGGCCAGAGTGGAATGCCACAGAAGGGGCGAGCCTTGACCAATCTCGAAGTCATAACGAAAAGGATTGGCTTCAAAGTCATGTGTGAGCGGCCACACACAGAACTCCTGATCGTCTATTTGGATAAAGTTAGCAGGCTACATTTTGTTTAAACTTATTCAGAAAACAAAACACCAGGACGTCGACTTCTTACACTGGGCAAAGATCCTAAGGAACCTGTCGCTGATATTCAGAACTATTGGCCTGATTCTTGGAATATGTTCAGCTGAATCAAGCGAGCCTTCCCGTGGCACATCTTCTAGGGACGAGATAGTTTCTTCCCCTCGCCAGGACTCCTCGGAGCTATCCAAAGAAGATTCGGGAGCTGTGAAATTAGGAAAGCTCAAGCTAGACAAGCTAGACATGTGAAAATGATCGCCAGATAGATGAAACGCATTGCTGAATTCGAAGGCAGATTCGAATCCCTCCGGAATCACTGACAGCGGGGATGGGAATTGCCACTTCTCCAGTGACTCGAATACTCCAGGAGGTTGTAGTTGCGAATCGTCTGGCGGATTATGATCAGGAGGGGTTACTGAGCTGGTGGGCGACACAGCTTGATTATCGCTGATCACAATGCCCGAAGTAACTTCATTGTCGTTGTCCTTCCGACGAAGATCTATTTCTGATCTGACGATAGTGGCAGAGGTCATTTGATTGGTTCTTTTGCCATGCTTCGTCGTTGCCGCAGCTCGCGTCGTACGGGTCGGCTGTTGCGGTGTTGTATCGGGCGTGCACGTGGGAGGAGCCGCTTCCCGGCGACGCTTTCTGCTTGGGCCACCGACGAAGGTGAAGGTGCGGGGAAAACTGGGCTGGGACATCTTGAAATCAGATAAGACGGAAGACCGCTTGTCCTACAGTAGAAGCAGACGCATGCTTCTTGTTAAGAAAGAACCTCTATTGTGCCAGTAAATGCAAGTGGATGTAACAACTTGAGTGAATGTGTATTTCGTTGTACAGGAGTAAGGAGATGGGACAAGATTAGATTTCACAAGAAGACGATGCGGAATGCCTAAAGTTTAGGTACTTTAGGAGAGGATACCCGAGTCCCGACGGCTTTATCAGCAAGGGTACAGGCTTACCGTAGCGAGTTCTACCCGCAGATTAATAGTGGCCATTACGGGCCATTCCCTGATAAGCGATAGCTAAACGCTGAGCATGGGAATCTTCTCAACCACCATCAAAGCGTCAAATATTTTCGCAAACACCAACAATTGCAACGATCATTGGAAGCATTCTCTCTTACTCACCTTCATACCTAGTATTCGTACCTCTCGTACTTCTATCACGTCCTCAACTCTCGTCCGTGCGTGTAAGTACAAAATTCGCTCGCATCCATCATTCATGTCGCCTAGCCAACATGAAGACGACGATGCCGACTCGTCACCCTGGCCTCGTTTCATTCTCGTCAGTCTCGGCGACACTGAAGACCTCGAGAGATACGAACCAGGGGGCTTCCATCCTGTTCACCTGGGCGACATCTACGACGATGGACGCTATAGAGTTGTGCACAAGCTCGGCGCCGGTGGCTTCTCTACTGTCTGGCTGGCGCGGGACGAGACAGAGCATAGATGGGTGGCTCTGAAAATTGTCGTCGCCGACTACTCGATGTCTGTCTATGACAAGAGTCAGTTGAGCTGCCATGCTGCTTCACAGTGCGCCAGTGATGCAGTATTTGTCGTTGAACATCGGCACTTCACCCTTGATGGGCCAAATGGTTGTCATCTATGCCTTGTCCTGCCCGTTTTAGGCCCATCTACGTCTCAGTTATCTGCTGGCCTTTCTTCTAGGATCAGACCGTGGCTAACTCGTAGGGCTAGCTACCAAGCTACGAGGGCCTTAGCTGACCTGCACGCGCAAGGCTTATGCCATGGAGGTCAGTTACCCTTATACATGAACGGCTATCTAGCTATTTTAGTCATCTACTAACATATCTAGACGTGACAACGGCTAATATCCTCTTTTGTCTACTGGATACCGATCGCTATACGGAGAGCGATATCTACCGCTTATTTGGCACACCTGAGACGGCACCACTTGAAACCCACTCTGGAGAGACGCCAGGTCCTGGAGCCCCAAGTTATATCGTTGAGTCACTAAATTTTCTCTCCTCCAAAGAGAGCATAATCAGCAAAGATGTCAGACTGATCGACTTTGACCAGTCCTTTCGGGTTTCGTCACCACCAGAAAACATGCTAGGTACTCCAGTCGAGTTTCTGGCACCAGAGGTGGCGGTAGGTTTAAAAGCTAGTCCCGCAAGCGACGTTTGGGCTCTCGGTTGTTCCATCTTCCGACTTAGATCGGGGGAAGGCCCCTTTTCTGGATATGAAGTCACTTCTCCGGCGGATTTGATGAGGATCATAATTCAGACTCTCGGTGACATGCCTAACTCGTGGGAGGAAATATCATTTGATTATTATGGACAGCCGACGAAAGACCCTGCTAAAGGAGAACCACTTGAGAAGTGGGAAGGCAAACGGCCAATCAAGGATCTGGTTTACAAGATATGGGACCAACCCGAGAATAGTGTCGTCAAGACTGGCAGGGTTCGACCAGAGCATCAAGCGTGGAGAGAGGACGAAAATAAGCCATACCCTCAATGCTTCTCGGATACTGTCTGGAAGCCTACAGCTACGAAGATTGATAATACCTATCTGCATGGTTACGACGTTGAGACGGACGCCCTCTTAGAGGCGATGCCAAAGATTTCGGAGAACGAGGCAGCCTTGCTTTACGATCTCTTATCCAAAATCTTTGTATACGATCCACAAAAGCGCTTAAGCGCCAGAGAGATGCTAAGTCATCCTTGGTTTCACATGGATGGTCCACTGACAAAGGTGCGCAGCGAGCTCTGCGGAAAATCACCAATATAGGCGTCGTGGGATAGCCAGATTACATAAGCCGAGAGAAGGGATAAAATGGCACTGAAACGTGTGTAGAAAAGTTGGATTTAGCAAGCATCTTCATACAACCCAATTCCACTCAATCTTTTCATGTTGAGAGCTGAGCTGTACGATTTCGAGATTCCTAGACCTGGCGCCAGTTTACCCCACACTCCATTGCGGGATTGCTTGAGTAAATTCCGATTAATCCAGGAGATCCCAAGGTCAAATAGCCAGCCAACAACGCCTTTTAGGGTTCAAAACGTACACTGGCTTGAAGCTCTTAATTTGAAGATTATAGGGATACTGGTTACATGTGTAGTAGCTTGATGTATAGTCCTGCATTCAAGTATGAATATGACATTGAGCTGAAGAATTCTGGCATTTGATGGGGCAGATGGGGCCACTGACACTCGGTTAACCTGCATTACTGTTAATTTTAGTGGACCGGAAAAATAAAAGCCCTTAAAACTCGGGTAGTATTTGAAGTAAACTGAAACTGGCTGTAAACGATGAGGCGGCGTGTTTCCGTCGGGTTAATCCCAATCAGGAGTTCCAGTGATAAAGATTTTCAGACTTGACGCCGTTAACTCGATTAGGAGAAATGATAGAATACGCTACATAGTACTCTTGCGCCCGTACGCTAACATTGATTTGGAGATCTTCAGCGACTCTACCAAATCTAGCTCATTGCAGTACCTGGGTCGATCCAGGTACGCGACGCCCAGCAGAACATGCGGTTAGAAGAGATGGATTACCAGCCTTTCACCTGAATCGTCCTATATCAAGCTATGCTCTAGCCAGTGCACACCTCGCGACCTGCTCGTCTCAACCAATTCTGACCAATCAAGGCTTCTGAAGTTGGGCCTGCTTAAACGATGGCTTCTTTGAGCTCGAATGATAGTATCGTCATTGTTGGGTAAGCTCTTCTTTCGCTCAAGCTGGTATGTGTAGAGCGCCTAATCATCTGTCATCCAGCGCCGGTATCATCGGTCTCAATGTTGCGTTAGTGCTCGCGGAGAAAGGCTATGGCCAGTCAATTACAGTTGTGGCCGAGCACTTTCCGGGAGACACGAACACATATTACACATCGCCATGGTGAGAAGCATGCATCTCATGATAACACGACCTTGAAAACTTACACGGGGCAGGGCAGGCTGCAACTTCTCGGCTATCTCTGGCACAGATGTTAATGCACTGAGATGGGATCGTATGGGTTATGCTCATCTTTCGAAACTTGCCACACAACACCCCGAGGAATCGTATGTGCAGTGGACTCCGTCGACTGAGTTATGGGATGAAGATATTCCTCGTGACAAGATCCAGCACATGTCGGAATATCTGAAAGATGTATGCGTTTAAAAGTACACCCTCTGGTACCAGTGATTGCTAAGCTGTTCCAGTTCCGGGTTTTACCAGATACCGAGCTTCCCCGTGGAGTAAAATTTGCCGTCTCTTTCACTACCATAACTGTGAACGCCCCTGAGCACATCAAGTATTTGTATCGCAAGCTCCAGGATCAGTTTGGGGTCCGATTTGTACGACAAAGACTGCCCAGCATTCAAGCGGCGTACGCAAGCCCGTCTACCAAGATTGTCTTCAACTGCACGGGGCTTGGCGCAGGGACGCTGTCTGGCGTTGAGGATTCCAAATGTTACCCTACCCGTGGCCAGGTGGTATTGGTCAGAGGCCCTCAAATCCGGACGAACATGATGCGGCACGGTGTGGACTATGAGACATATGTGATTCCGCGCCCAGGGTCCAATGGCAATGTCATCCTGGGTGGATACATGCAGAAAAGAGTCAAGTAAGAGTTCTCCAACACCAATTTATTTTCTAGGCTGCTTACATGGCTGTTCAGTGACGGCTCTACCTATGATATCGAAACCAAATCCATCCTAGCCCGAACACGCGACCTGAGTCCAGAAGTTGGTCAACAGGAACCTGAGATTCTGGCCGTCGTCGCTGGTCTCCGCCCTTCACGCGAGGGGGGTGCACGAGTGGAAAGGGACGAGATCCTTGTGGGCGACAAGAAACGTACCCTTGTTCATAATTATGGTGCGGGTGGTACGGGGTTCCAGGCCGGCTACGGTATGGCTGTCGAGTCGGTCGCGACAGTCGAAGATATGCTTCGCGATATCCAAGACAACATGGCTCGAGCACATCTGTGAAAACTGCAGCCACCATGTATGCACCTACTTGTTTTCGTAACTTACTTATAGCCCATTCTATGGGTCGCATGAGGCATAAGGGATGCCATTTTCAGATCCCAAAACTTCCAGTCCTGCACGCTTCTGTGTCATGTACCGAAGCATCATTTGGACGCAAAACGCCGAAGTAAAACAACCACTAGCCGACACGCACTAGCACACCAGCTCCCGTACTCTAACAACTGAACCCCATATCTCCGGAGCGGTCGCCGTTCTCGAACCCGTGCACCTTGCCGGTGCCCAGAGTGCACAGGTGGCCGCTCTTGGAGGCCTCCTTGGAGCCGTCGCAAGTCCAGGACTGGTCGCTGTATGCGAACTGCACGGGCGCGTCATCGTTGGGCCCTGTGTCTAGCACCAGAGTGTATGGCAGCTTCGAGTTCACGGACAGGTGCCCTGTCGCGTCCACCGGGGCCTTCGCCACGTGCCCGATCTGGTCACCCGCCCCGTCGAAGATCTGTACAGCAAACGCGTAATAATCCCCGTTGCCGTACTCGTTTCGCTGGTACTGCGTCACGTGCGCTGTGCCTATTGTATCGCATGTGGTGTTAGCAAGCACGTGGGTAGAATTGGAAAGTTTCGTGGGCTGGCAGGTGGGTATATACTTGGGAGATATAAGAAAGGGGAGATGAATTAAGGGGGATGAGTTCGGGGCAATAAGAATGAGACTTACACCATCCCGGCGTGTACGTGGCCTTGTCTGAGTCCTGGTTCATGAGGTTGACGCCAAAGAAGCTATTGGCAGCGCGCCTCAGCCTTGGGAACCCGCAAACCCAGGAATAATCGGCATGTGTCTCGTCACCGCTCATGCTACAAAGCCTGCCCTTACCCCATTTCCCGCTATCCTGCGCCGCGATTTGGTCCTCAACATCGAACGGGGCCCAATCAAAGAGCGCTTGCATTGCGACGATCGGTTTGTGGAGGCTGTCTGCAGGTTAGCTTGCTTGCTTTTATCCGTGACGGCGAGCTACCCAGAGGGAAACCCCACAGAGAAATACATACCCGAGCTTGGGGCTGCCTAAGTTTCCGAACTCTGCGAACTGGATGGAAATGTTGCCTGTGTACTCGCTGAAGAAGTACTGTACATAGCCGACTTGACACAGGTCGAGTTTGAAGGAGGCGTCAGGAGGCTTCGGGTTGCCGAACGTTGGGGTGTCGCAAGTGATCGACGCCTCGCATACTTGTGCGTCCCCCGTGGTATATGACGCGATACCGAATGCGCAATTGTCCGGCAAGGTATCATCCCACGCGTTGACCCGCTTCTGTTTATTTGGCGTGTCGCGGGAACCCACGATTTCTACAGAATCCGGAACCCGCGGTGCTGCGTCTGCTCCTTGGAACATGGCTTGGAAGGTCAAAGAGCCGATTGCCGTTGCGGCAAGAGCCATACCTGAACGGTAGAAGTAATGCATCTTCGATTAGGGGTCTGACCCTAAAGGTCAAGGAGTAAAGGAACGGTGTTATGACTTGTGGTCCAGCGACTTTGCAAGAGCTCTGAATGATGCAATCTCTTGTCCTACCTGGATGCTCGAGCCCTCTTATATGCTATCCTGTATCCATACCTTCCAACTTCCAACTTCCAACTTACTTCTTCACTGTATAGGATCCCTATAAATAGGAATAGGTATGTAGCCATAACTTGCTAAGAGATAAACGCCAAGTTGGGGGATGCACGTATATGTAGGTCTTGAGGTAGCTTTGCCGTTGGACTAGATGGTTAGATTCTGTTTAGATCAAGCCATGTTTCTATAAAAAAAGTCCCGGTAGCTAATTCAGTTATGGCATCGCGATAGCTGCGCCTTACATACAGTGCGAATACCCATTTCTTTACAAGGCTAGCAAGGGTAGAAAGGCACGTACGCTCATAACGGGAATCTCTGGCTGCGCAGTATGTACAGTTTTGGAACAGTAAAAACGTTCCGCTGTTAAACCCGATTTTGGTCTAAGGCATGTACTACGCCATATAAATGGTATGCGAAGATACGACAGCAAGGAATCATTCCATAACTGCAAAACGGTCTTTCTACAAGATAATTCTATTCAAAAAACTGACTGCTGTTTATTGAATATGGCTTTTTAGTAGCATTTTTATTAAATAATCGATTACAATAACAGCTATAATAAAAAAACGCGTACAATAACTCTGTTAAATTTTAACACCTTCAACACCATCAACACCATCAATTTGAATCTCTTGAATCTTCCGATTAGCCCAAAAGCCAAAGATGAATCTCCCATTTACGTATTCACCTTGCAAACCCCCCAAGAAAGAAGAACGGAAAGATCCAGCTGGATACCAAAGCCCTTGGGACTCAAGTATCCCAAGGTAAACCTTATGTTTGATATGAGCTTTTGGATTAAGGAGCACCTGAAATCAGCCCTTCTGTATTTCCTCTTGCGGATTTACCGCACTAGGTCGACGTCTCTTATCTCTTTGAATGTCGACAGGTCTCTAGGTAGGTTTTACAAAGTAAAGATTTCCTATTTAGGTATTTCGTCTTATCCACTAGGCCACCTCACTAGTCTACCAGGTCACCGGAATTCCAGGAGATAAGAGAGGTTCGTCCGACATCGAGACCAATGCCGTCTCCAATTTTATAAATGGATATCACAACTACCATCTTAGCTATAGCTTGCTATGTTATGTATGTCCACCACGCCATTATAAGGACTATGGGATTGATCCTCAAAGACAGTGTCGACTCAAGTGCTGTACAATCCCTCCTCCACATTGTATTCATCATTCGTCAAGAAGAATGGCTACCACGACAGTCATAGACAACGAATTGGTCGAGGCCTCGAAGATCGCGGCTCGCCGAGAATCAGAGTTGACGGTCCGAGAAGCTATTTCGAAGCACAAGTCAGCCATATTTTGGGCATCATTCTTTTGCCTACCGAACATCATCATCGGATACGATCCGACTATTGTCGGAACCTTAGTCGGTATCCCTCAGTTCCGCAAGGACTTCGGCTACGAATACCCTGCCGGGTCCGACTCATACGTACTTCCCGCCTCATGGACATCCGCCTTTACTTATGCTCCCGTCATCGGGTTTATGGTTTCCGCCCTCTGGGGCGGATGGTGTGTCGATCGCTACGGTCCCCGGAAGACACTCCTGGGCGCCACCATCCTATCATTATTAACCCTGCTGATGGAGGTTCTTGGTGAAAGTGCTCCTGTCATCTTCGCCGGGGATCTCTTGACAGGTCTTCTGACCGGCAGCTTCCCGGTTCTTGGACCTGCATACATATCAGAGATCCTACCAGTTTGTCTTCGTGGCATAGGACTGTCATGCAACAATCTCGCCCAGGTCCTCGGATCGCTCATCGGAATCGCCATCTTGCGTGGAACTGAAGATCGAACGGACAGATGGGCGTACAAGGTTCCATTCATTACTGAATATGCGTTCCCGCTGATCTTCATTGTTGGGAGCTTTTTGGCTCCCGAGACGCCATGGTTCCTGGTGAAGAAGGGCAAATACGAAGAGGCTGAGAAATCGCTCCGACGTACCGGCTATGGAGATGACATCAACAACACTCTGGCTCACATGAAGGAGACATTACTTCTTGAGGCCAGCACCAAAGATAATGCCACCTATTTGGACTGTTTCAGAGGCACAAACCTTCGACGAACGTTCATCTGCGCGATGGCTTATAGCGGCCAGTTCCTGTGCGGTATCAATCTTGCAGCTGGATACTGCACCTACTTCTTCGAATTGGCCGGTCTGAGCACCGACCAGGCTTTCGATATGTCATGCGGCCTGTTTGCCCTCGGTGTCGTCGGCAATCTTCTTTCGTGGCCCTTGATGACAATTTGGGGTCGAAGAGCTGGCTACATCTGGACTTGCGGCTTCACCAGCGTGCTCATGTTCATAATAGGCTTCGTGGATCTCGCTCCCGGCTCCAACACTGGAGCCATGTATGCCAAGTCTACCATGCTGCTTCTCTTCAATTTCGTTTACAATGTTGGCTTGGGCCCCATTGTTTACGTTCTGATCGCCGAGATTCCCAACACCAAGATTCGCGGCAAGACTTTAGGAGTGGCTTGTTTCACACCTCATATCTTTTCAATCTCGATCACTGCCGGCCTACCCTACGCAATGAGCACAACGGAAGCCAATTGGGGCGGCAAAACAGGGTTCTTATTTGCCGGACTTGGCCTGATCACTGTTTTGTGGGCAATACTATACCTGCCAGAAACCAAAGGGAGGACGTTTGAGGAATTGGACATTCTCTTTGAACAAAAGATTCCAGCCGGGAAGTTTGCCAGCACCGATTTACATGACTTCGATCGTGCGGATATCATCGATGGAGTCACAATACAGAAACTTGGTAAAGAGGATGCTGAAGGCACATACGAGGTGAAATAGCTGGATTATTTTAATTCATTGAATGTGGCGATCAGTGCTGTCGTGCTGTATGCTGGGGTATTACCTACGGGACCTTCTCCACTCCGGTAGACTCCGGCTCGATCCGGTACATCTTATTATATCTTTGCGAAACTAGGTCCGACGCACACGACCAAAACAAGCATTGTGTTCATTAGAAAATGACAAAAATATTAATGCTAGCTGCATTGTGTAGAGCTTCGTGGCTATGAAGCTATTCGGGTTTGAATCTTTGATTGAATTCAAGCTATTACCGGTCCGACGACAAGGTTATTCAGCATGAGGGAGGCACTCTTACACCAGCGCCGGAACTCGGTATTTATTCCGTATCGAACACTCTCAAACGGTGATAGAATCATCCTTTACCGTATCAATCGATTTGCCCCCTGCCAAACTGATCCCTAAAGATCGATCGGTGTCGTTGGTCTAACCAATCTAGGCGCTAACCTCTGTTCTTCCCGCTTGAGAGCGATTCCTCGTGCCGTACAGCGCCGTAGATGTGAATCGTGATGCTGGTCATTACGGCGCCGTAGCACCTAATAATAGACCTTTACCGAAGGGGTATTTGGAAGGAAAGCCGATACGCCTAGGGTATTTAGATATACTGTACTAACAGTGCAGCCTTGATGTCAATTCTGGCTCCGGTATAGAATTTGTGTTATTGCTAGGCTCATTACGGTCTGATAAGAAGAATACCTGGGTAATGGTTCACTCTGTAAATAGCCATGGCCGCGGCACCATTGCCGGATAGGTTATACTATTGCGAGTTGATTTCGGGTTGTGTACACTAGGTATGCGGTGTGGAAAAGAAGTGTTTCATCTCGATGGACTTTTTACTAAGGTAGAGTTGCGAACGAGGGTGTACGCCTTGAGTAACTACAGAAGTATTAAGCTAGTATTAAGGATGTAGCTACAACAATTTATCTCAAGATACAAATCTCGTTTACTTGCCACACCTCCTACTTGATCCCTAAATCAGGGAAAACACCTCCCTGAATGAGGGAGAAGATCAATCTTCAACATGTTACATCACGCCTTCGGTGGCATAGTGATCTTGATAGCGACCTCGCTGATCACCGAAACTCAAGCTGAACTGAATCATATCCGCCATTTCAAGAATAGACAGCTGTCTACAGCTTGGAATTCGACCACCTTCACTCCTAGCCCTGCGTCTTCTAATGCATCTGGTGTAACCCCTTCTACCACTGCCTTGGGTACTGGTATAGGTGGTATAGGGGGTATAGGAGGTATCATAGCAGGATCATCTACGGAGACATCTGCCAGTCAAGGTTCGACTACCAGCGATTCTCTATCCAGCACCACAACGGGATCATCTACGGAGACATCTGCCAGTCAAGGTTCGACTACTAGCGATCCTCTATCCAGCACCACAGCGGGATCATCTACCGAGACACCTGCCAGTCAGAGTTCGACTACCAGCGATCCTCTATCCAGCACCACAGCAGGATCATCTACCGAGACATCTGATAGCCAAAGTTCGACTACTACCGAGCCTCCATCCAGCACCGCAATAGGAGCCACTATCTTGCAGCAAACAACAACAGCGTCAGATGGACAACTTCAATTCTTTCCAGTTATGATGGGCGGCATGTTCAGAACTCCAGTGACCTTAGAGTCGCCCAATCCAACACCTCTTGATCCCACCGGAAAACCAGCCAGATCCAGTGCAGAAGCCATATCGAAGTCTTACTCGTCTGCCGCAGCCGACATTACGTCGTGGCTTCAAAATAGGAACCAGGCACAAGCAACCGTCATCCGCGACAAATTGCAAACAGTAATCCAAGGTATGGGTAGTATGGTGAACAACCTTCCAGACGGCGATAAGAGTCTCGGCGGTGGTTGCCAGGGCTCTCGAAAGAAACGATCGACGGCCTCGGACCTGGACTTGGGATCCGAATCGACCTTTTCGATGTCTCGTGGGTCTACGAAAGGTCTCAATGGCGCATTCAACAGAATCGTACGTGGCCAGCCCATCTTTCAACGGGACGTTCTTGGGAATCTATTTAGTTCCATGAACAAAATGCTCTGCACGACAACAGGACTTCATGATGACTTCACCGAAGTTACGAAGACGAGTGATCCAAGTAAAATTGGAAACCTGGCCAATAATATTCAGACCAACGTCGGCACAGTGGATGTCGGTGGATTTGTAGGGATCTTTCCAGTTGCAGGTGGTGGAGGCGGTGGAGGTGGTGGAGGCGGTGGAGGTGGTGGAGGCGGTGGAGGTGGTGGAGGCGGTGGAGGTGGTGGAGGCGGTGGAGGTGGTGGAGGCGGTGGAGGTGGTGGAGGCGGTGGAGGTGGTGGAGGCGGTGGAGGTGGTGGAGGCGGTGGAGGTGGTGGAGATGGTGATGATAATCAAGGGAAGTCGAGTATTTCCACTCAGTCCACCCAGTCCACCACCGACTCGACGACATCCTCAACATCCTCGACATCCTCGACCTCCTCGACCTCCTCGACCTCCTCCACATCTTCCTCAAGCTCCTGTACGACATCAGTAACGGCTACGTATGAGAGCGTTTTCTGCACAAGTACAACGGTATCATTCATAGGTACAGCTTCAGATTTACAGCGCCGTCAAGAGTGTTCGTCTCTAGTGTACTCTACTGTCACTGGCTGTTCTGGTTCCATATCTAACAGCGCCACCACAACAACCACCACGGTAGTAGCTGAAGAAACGCCATTCGATGAGTTGTGCTCTTCTGACACATGTGGTACTGGGGCTTGTCCGCAGAAAAGGTCTATTGAGGAAACCAATTCCTTGGACCTTGCAAAGCGAGAATGGGAAGATGCTCCCATTCGTGCGTTTGACCCACTAGATGGAGACTGGGCTGAGCCATCTAATTACGGCGATCCTACCGATCCCGAAGAAATCGAAGATTTCGGGGTTTTGGTCAGGGGAGAAGTAGCCCGAGCATATAGGTTAGAAGGAATTGATCCTACGGTTCTTGCTCTCAACACGACCTTTGAGCGCGGGGCGGTCTCATTAAATGGAGTATGGCAGAACGAGGTCGCAACTATAGCTGTCCGACCATTGAACGGCTGCACATCTATTGTTGTACTTTCACAGGGTGGTGTCTGGGTCATTTATTGTAAGTACTCGTCGACTTATCTCTTACACTACCTACGTATCTTCTCTAGTCAATCTCGAAGGATCAAGTCAGCAAAGTTGTTTACTTGCCTCAATCAAAGACGAACGCCAGCCCCTTGGATATTTTGCTCTGTCCATACCTTAAAATGTACTATGAAGACTATCTACTAATTAATTTTCTTACATAGTGTGGGAAGTGCCGTCTTTCACCGGAGCGGTATTGCAACGAAACTGGGTCTCAATTGAACATGACGATACCGGGCGGCCCGTGAGAAGGTATCACCCCCCGGTTTTCGAAGACCCAATTTCTCGGAGTATTAGATTCCAACGCGAGGTCTTAGACGCCATCCACAGAGGCCAAGGTGAGTCACATCCACTCGGTCTTGACGACCTTCGTGGCGGTCCGCACGACACATGGGCTACTATTATGGACAATCAATATCATCCCGAAATTTGGATTTTCACACCGCGACCTATACCCCCAACCAACGACCCGGAACGTGACAGACCTAAGTATGAGGGGCAACAAAGATATCCAGAGCTAATCGGGCTGATAACCCTAGAACTCATTAATATCTTCGGAGAGGAAGCTGAAATCACTGTCCATGACTATTACGGCTTGTACATGCCGATGAATTGGCCACAAGCACAATTGGATAATGCGGCAGCTCGTACAGCATATAGATTGGATTCCAGGGGTGCTAGTGCCAGCGGAAAGATTCTCATCCAGTACAAACCACCCACGTGTAATGGAAACCCGGCTGATTACCGCCTTTTTTTTGAGAATGAGTTGATGACCGCATACACGTTTCTTCCTGGTTCAGATGCAAAGAAACGGGATAATTCATCAGCCTGCGAAGTCCCCAGGGTATCGAGCGTCTCATCAACTTCAGTATCGGCGTCGCAAACCTCAACCCCAACAACCATACCGACAACAACCACACCCACGGCACCGTCATCGACAGGCTTACAAGCAACGGCGCCAGCCTCACCGGTAAGCTGCTTCAACAGTCTCCAGCGCAGTTGCTATAACGCCGTGACTCTGGACACGGCATACAGCAAGTCCGACGAGTTTTGCCGCGACTACGGGTTCATAAACGCGTACGGGCCGAATTGGCCGGGGATTCAATATGCCTCAAACGGCTTCCTAGAAGACATCTCCTACAACTTGAAAGTTTCGTGGGAGCCCGCCTGTGTTATGGACGGAGACGGATTGAATGTAGGACAGCCGATTGCCGCCTACTCGTGCCAGGATGCAATGCGCGAGGCTTTAAGTTGCAATAATGAGCGTCGTGGGGGGGTCGTGCCAGTTGGATGCTTGAGATATGCATTCAGTCTGGTAAATATGGGTGATAATAGTATCTGTAGCTTGCCATTTCAGTGATGGATTGAATCACTAACCCACCTTCTTTATATAGAGGCGTAATAAAATTCAGGGACTGTTTATTTTTTCAACGATTATTGCAAATACCTGTTGGCGACTGCACCTGCCTGCTGATGATGATGATAATGGTTACGTGGTGTTTAGATATCTACCTAGGTATGTATGTACCTGTCTCTGGTGCACTGAACGACTTGGTGCTAAATAGGGGAGAAGATTCTGTCTCCTATCTAAGTTATTATAATGATGTGTGGGCCAATCGAGGTATGGAAATCTTTTGGGCCGAAATAAACATCCCCATCCTTCGATACTTTACAGAGTCGTTATTCAACCACTATCCTCTCCCCTCCAAGTGTATGTCTACGCTCGCGTATGTTGATCCTCCGCGCTCTTTATAAAAGGTGGCAAAGTTGTGAGCGGTGATGTCTAGAGAACTCATTAGTATTGATAGAGCTTATACTGAGTTTTTGCGTACCTACTCCTAATGATAGCGACATATCCGTCGACGTGATTCAGCCAGTCTAAGACCTCCAGGCAATGGTCGGGGGTTCGAGGCTGTGCATAGGGAGATCTCTAGTGCGAGTACGGATCGGGTGACACATTTACACTTCATCGAGCTATAGTATATAATGTTGCCGCGGAGCCTGGAGACGATATGGTCACCGGCAGGCCCGGTAGTTGTGCTGGTGTCATTCGCCAGACAAGTAAGTCACTTAGCCTATTTCAACACAGGCATAGACATTGTCCGTACGATCTTGTGCAATTTGGAGCAGACTTCCAATCGTTATGACTGCCGTCTGCCTCTGCCGCTTGCGCGCTTTTATGTGGCTCAAATGGCGTGAGATCGCGGGGCTCTATGTTGGTCGTATATGGATTTATAGTTTGAGCAAACCATTGTAATTATCAAGCTAGAACGAATACGTCCTCTTTGAATAACTCAATAGTTGTCATCAACGGAATGAGGTGCTACCATATTGTGGCAGTCTCGTTTGCCACGATAACAAGAGGCCGCTTAGCCAGGTCGCCGATTTCCGACCCTGTGGCATTCGGAGGAATACTCGAATCTTGTTGGATTTGGCAGCACCTCTCTTAAATTAATTTCTTTTCGGGTCATGTAACTGCATTGTTCTTTGGGTTGTTCTTGAGTAGCAGGAACCGGTTGTTCGGATCGAACATGCAGAGCGTCGTCCTTTGCATTAGAAGGCGTGAATACCGGCGGGTCAGGGATCTCGGCACCCGCGTTGAATAATGCTCTATGAATTGCTAGCACTTCTGCTTGGTAGGAATTCGTTATAATTTTGACATGTTCAGCAGGACGGGATAGACGGTATTGAATCGGCTGGATCAGGAGCTCATGGAAGAATTCGAACGGGATGTGCTGCTATTTCTGCACGTATTCGACAGGTATCAGAGCACTTCTTGAACCCGACATTCCATTGTTGATGGCCCACTGTACCCACTGTCGAAGTAGGAGGATTTGGGCAATAGGGTATCCATATACCTAGGTACGGACTGTAGTTGTCCGTCGGGTTGGAAGAAGCGCTCGTCTGGCGGTGGCCCGACGGGTCGAACTCATGGAGTTCGGCACCTGCTGCTGGTGCTACTTCGACACGGGCCGCGATGTCATCTTCTGGCTCTTCTCTAACCTTCCACATTGGAGTCATAAGTCACAGGTAATAAGACTCTGGTTGTGGCTTGGGTTAAGTTCACCAAATGAGTCACACCAGCATGATGCTGCATTTATAACCTGTCCAAACTTTGTCTACTTACCATAAATGCGCCATAATAGTATGTGTAGCTTTAAAATGAGCAATGCTAGCCGTGCTGTGTGGTCCGTACTAGCCGTGCTGTATCCCACATAAATTTAATGGATAAGTCCATACATAATAGCCTTTACGTGCATATACCACCAGAATAAAATACTGCGGCAATTGAAAGCCTAAACACACCCAACACCATCTATAAGCTTGTCGCATCGCTCAAAATCATCGGTGGCTCAAATAAGTCGTATATAAGTCAATTCTCCTTTGAAAGACCTACAGAATGATGCCATCAAATTACCAATTGACGCATAAGTTGAAAAGTTATTCGATGTTACTTGGAGCGTAGTTGAGCAGGATACCATCAAGGATACCATCACTTGATAGGTACTGGCAAGCCATTGCTTCAATTCAAGCTTGTCGCATATCTTCAAACAGCACTCAACACAATTGTATCCTATACTAATCAATTACCCAGAATGAGCGTTACAAGATGATATAGATATCTTTTTATTTGTTGCAGTCTCTGAGAAGAAATTTGATGTTATTCCGACCTAAGATGTATGTAAGCTGTTGGATTATAGGAGAAATTACATCACGTGATACTTTTCAACGGGCTCCTACGGCACCTTGCAAGCTATTGCTTTAAAGCTCGTCGCATATCCTCAGTCAACGCTCAATACAGCTGCAAAGTATATCAATCAATTGCCCTGGTTGAGCACTACACAGCCATATAAGACATGATATATCAAACTTCGCTGATAGAAAGGGTTAATGAGAGTATTTGCGCAAGCTGTCATATGCGATTGTAGCAAAATGTGGTGTTATTCAGTGCGATATTTGGTTGGTGAAGGATATGTATCTAAAATGCATGTATATGAACTTATCCAGCACTTTTAAGTGGGATACAGCACGGCTAGTACGGACCATACAGCACGGCTAGCATTGCTCTTTAAAATGCTAAAAAACGAATAATTTACAAAGAAAATAAGTTTACTTAAAGAATCTAAAATTAAATTAATCGGGTTTTAAGGAATAGTCAATAATAACATATATACAGCTCGAGAATCTCCTCTGGTCATCGCTGAACAGACTCATTATTTTGAATTGCTCCAATATCTAAAATCGTATTTTGGAACCCCTATCATTACGCCGTGTCAGCTCGTGGAATTGTGTTTGTGGGTAAAACAACATCAAGTATAATGTGGCCCGGTTCATCGATAGCGCGAGATAGTCATCCATTGTATTCATTGCCTTGTGTTATGCGTGTCTAATTATAATATATAGACTTTAAAGGGACCTTCCTTAAGACATAGACGATCAACCATAACTATTATAATATGCAAAGCCATCAACCGGGGACAATGAATAGAAGCATTTGACCATGACATCAAGCTATTCTATTATTGTTACCTAGTCCGAGCTTGTCTCTAAACTCCATTTTGACCGATAATGGTTCAAGTCATAGGCGCAGACTCTGTCTAGGTACGAAGTCGGCTCCTGATCGGCGAGGAAGACGTCATAGAGATTCATTGCTGTGAGCCACCATTCTCTTCTGTTCGGTTCTCTGCGCTGAGACGCGATCTCAGCCCTGCAGCAGACGAATCGTACAACCATGGCAGGAGAGTCAAGCAAGAACTCGGCCTCTGGCTCTCGGTCCGGCCTGGGACAATCTTCGCGTTGTCTCTCCGAATCTACTGCACGACGACGAAGATCTATAAATGCGCTACATATGGTATGTGGCGATGCGGTAGGATCGGGCAGGGGCATGCGATCGCCGAAAAAGGAGTCAAGGACGTCGCAGCTCTTGTCGGGTTTGTTGCGCGTGACCAGACAGTAAGCAATTTCATGAGCAAGTTCTGTCGTGATGGGATAGATGCCCAGACACTTCTCGTCGTGCTGAAGACCTGGGTGTTCCTTGATGTGAGCAGCGAGGAGCTGCTGGCTCTCGGGATCGAGTGGTGTGAGCGTAGGGGCGGCAGCAAGTCGAATAAGCAACTGTTGGTCGGGGCACTGTCAGCGGGACGTGAGGGACGTAAGGGACAGGAGGGACATGAGAGGCAGTAGGGGTGTGTCTTCTCACCTGGGGGACACGGAATATGGATGCGGCGCTGGCCAGCTGGTCGGCCTTCCAAGTCGGGGGCAGTGTGCTGGACGCCCAGCGGGCCTTTTTGTTGAAGGGCAGAAATAGCTTCAGAGACTGGAGATTGCCTTGGTCGGCGTCGCAGCTTCGGGCAAACTGAACTCGGTCGGCGGAGAGAGGAAACGAGATGTTGTGAGCGTGCAGAAGATGCAGGGCGTCGACAAGACTCTGCTGCACGGCATCGAGATACGGCCGCTGGGCAGCGACATTCAGTGAATAACTGAGCTGCAATAGAACGTCGCCCAAGCCGAGGCGATAGCTGGCGACAGGGAACCAGGCATAGTCGAACTCGATGCTCCGCTCGGCGTCGTTGCGGCAGACGGGATGGAGTGAGTGGAAGGAATGGGCATGCAGGAGATCCAGCAGCGTCTGCTGGCAGATATAGGTGTGTTCCTTGGGGCCCAACACGTCAACGTCAGCGTGTGCGCTTGATTTCAGGTACTACGCGCCCCATAGGCTATGAGAAGATACAAATTAGCGATTGTTAGGCGATCAGTAGGCTGTTTAGTGGGTCATATACTACTAGCTTATTTATACACGTCTATTCAAGCTATAACCACATGCAACAACAGGGAATCACAGTCGCTCCAGCAAGGGTCACAGCCTTAAATTACCTAAGCCGTTCTAGTACGTTTTGCTTAAATCCTTAATCGCAAGAAAGGGGTCTCGTTTATATTTTCTGATCGGATAGAATTGAAAATTGGCTGAAGATAACATTAAATACGATTAAAATCCATATATGCGATCCTCCTTTCTACACATATCCTTCGTAATACCGCCTAGAGTCGCTCGAGCGAACATCTTCTCGTCTCTCACATTCTGCTACGGATTACGTAAAACCTGTATTAGATGATCGCACGCCAGATAGCTGTGCGTGATCTTGTCAGACAAGACTGTGTCTCCGAGGCCAGCCTGACTCTCGATCCCCGGCATGGAGCGATTGGCTAGTCCTCGTTAGCATTGTCCAATTGAAAGTCAGGGCACTGATTAGCTGCGCCCTTAATATGCAGCAGCCGAGTCAGGATTTGCCGTCTGATTCGTTCCGCCCTCCTGTCATGTCAGTAAGCAGTAACTTGTAAGCCGCAAAATAGGCCACAAAGCCTCGAATCTCATTTCCTCTCACATTATGTATGTACTTAACAGCTATCATAGCTGGGCTGTTTTTTGCTAAGCAGCTGGAAGACTGGAAAATGCTGCAAACTTCACTTGCCCTTGTCGTAAGAAAAAGACCCTGAAAAGCTTCACGACCGGGCTAGGTAGACTGACTAGCTGCATATGGGTAGCCTTCAGGAGGATGCATTTTTAATACATATTTCAGCCGTAGACTCCGTACGCTCTGCCCTTTTCTCCCCCCTTTTTTGCTTCATCTCCATTTCCTCCCTTTCAGCGTTGGTTGACCTCGTGGAGAGCCGAGACATCCTGCGTGTCTCGAACCGAGATACTAGACGCCACCTTAAGGCAGCGGTCACTGATAAAGATACACGGGGATCGAGAAGGAAGATACCAATTCTAAGCCTACACGAGACTTTCTTAGCGAGGCTCTGAACTCCAGTCACCATCTCCAATCTTTTGAAGAGCAGTTCGTTCCAAGCACCCCGTTTCAAACTCTACTCCGCCGATCAGTTCTCCACATTACCCATCTAGGTAACTTACACCAAGCTTCATCTTACCTGAGTCCGAGTCTCGTCGCCACCACAGCGCCGTTCATAGTTGCCAAACCAAATTCAACGCGAAGCCGACGCGCAAACGCAAAATGCTCGCGCCCAGCTCAGCCGCGGCGCTCCTGCCGTCGACTCTTCTCCCGCTGCTCCTCCTATTCCCAAGCTCGTCCCTCGGCAGCGCCTCGCCATCAGCAGCAGACCGCTCGGCGTGCGTTCGGTCCGGCGCCGTGAAGCTTGCCGATGGCGCAGCCTGCGGCGACCGAGGCTCGCTGCAGCACTGCTTCGGCAGCGCACCGGCGTACGTCGAGGTCGGCGACCTGGAGCGCTGCTTTCGGGACGCGGGGTGCACGAGTGCCGAGGCGGGCATCGAGGCCCGCTTCGTGCTGCATAACTGCGACAACGACGATGCTCACTCGCGGGTACCCGTCGCGGAGCTGAGGCGCCGGGGCCCTGAACCCATCCCAGGTAAGACTTTGAACTCTGTCCCCTTGCTTACCTCTTACTGTTGAGATGATGGTGTGGGGAGGAAAAAACAAAACAAGGGAACGAAGAATAAGCAAGTTATCGCACTATAGCTGGAAGATTGGAGGGGCAAACATATGTGAATGGGCAGAGCGACACACAGATCGTACGCAAGAGATTGAACGAAGAAGAGACTAACCTCATATCCGCAGCCCCAACCCCAGAACCCGCACCCAACCCTCAAGCGACCACCCCCGCCGCCACGACGGCAACCTTCGTCTTCAAGCCCAGCATCCAATGCAGCACCGAAACAACGATCACGACGCGGTCCTGCCCAACCCAATCAACAGGCGCACAGTCCGGCTCGGCGCTGCCGTGCTTCGACGCACAGGTACCGACACAAGTCTGCGCCGCGGCCAACATCTGCACGGTGGACCGCGACGGCGTGCCGATCTGCATGGTGCGCCGCGACGCCCTCGACACCTCCGGCATCGTCGTGACCATCATCCTCGCCGCCTGCTTCGCCGCCGGCTTCGGCACCCTCGTCGTCTTCTGCTGTCGCGACAAGCGCGCCGAGCGGAAGCGCCGCGCCCGCAAGGAGGCTGCTGCTATTGCCAAGGCCAGCAGCTTCAAGCTCGACTCTTCTCCCCCTGATCTTCCTGGTGGCAGTGGTAAGATTGGGGGACGGGCTGCCGAGTCCGAGCCCCTGAATGCGAAGGCGGCGAATCCGAGTGTTGCGCCGCAGCATGGCGGCGCCCCGTATTTGAAGATTGATCGCGACCCGAGTCCGCCGGAACATGGGATGGGTCAGAATCCGTTTGCGGATGGGCCGAGGTACTAGGCGTTTGGATTGGATTGGATACCTGAGGACCCAGCTATAGTCCGCTCGTTGGTCGCAAATGGATCGTACGCTTCCATGTTTGGCTTTTTGGGAAGTGAACGTGTATGCATGTATAGGTAGGTACCTGTAGGCGGGAGTAAGGCAGAAAGGGCTGGTTGGGTGAGACGTGAACGTGAATGACGAATTCTTTGAGACGGCCGTTAGGTGTGGCGAAGCTAGGCTCGAAGGAGCAATCCGAACGAAGGCTTGGAGGAGTTGGGTTCTTGCTCGTATCAACTTACTGACTACTAACGTACGTTACGCAAACGCGGTGTCGGGATTGGGGTTGAGGTTGAGGGAAAGGGAAAATTCCGGATTCATACAATACCTAGGGACAGGAGTAGGTTATGTATGCTAAGATACCTCGGAGCTTGCGTTCGGTTTCAAGGCCTTCGTATGTCTTCATTTCTTCACCCTGTGGAATGGCTCCTCTTTCCGCTTCCTACCGTTTGATATGGTGGAGGTGAGTGCCTCTATGCATTTGGATGCGACGAGTATATGATGGGACAAACATACCTACCTACTACCCAAGACAGGCGAAGAACTTCTTCAGTATGTGCCTATTACTGACTTACTGACATGTCTACTGTATGGGTGTGCTCCACGTAAAGGAGCACCATCACTTGCGCCTCATAAAGGGCATCCATCACTTCGTATGACGAACGCAGGTATTATCTAGCACCTATTTCACTGGCTTCAAGAATAAGTAGGCCAAAAAGGCAGAACTTGATGTATTAAGCAACTGATACCTGCCTACCTACACACACGTAGACAAGTTGGAGCTCCCTAGCATTTGCGTAAAGTACCGAGGCAATCCAGTCTCATCGATGTCATGAATTACCGTAGACCTAATTCACTTAAGCACATAGCCTCGATACGATACGCAAAAGCCACACCTCGTCGACGGTCCTACATACATGTTGCTCACCATGTCTCCTATCGTACTGTCATAGGATGACATACATACATATTGATCTTGACGTCGTGAGAAGAGAGAATATCCTCAAGGGGAGATATTCACAGCTTGCGAATTCTAGCAGTACTCTCACCGTGCCGAGCATGAGAGTATATCTTTGGTGTCCGCTAGAAAACGCGCTTAATTATGGATGATCGACGAGGTTTACCACTCCTAACGATGTCCTGCTCGAAAGCCGCCCCCCATATCGGGGCGCACTGCATACTGTGAGGGGAACGATGCCTCCTCTCCCTCGATTCTCTCAAGGCATAGAGCAATTCCCATTTTATGATTCGACGACTCGTCCCAAAGTGGATGGGTTCACCTTGCTAGTTACAACGGTGTCGTGTATGCTCACCCAGCCACGACCCAGAGCTGTAATGTACGAGAACTTGAGCGAAGTGAATTCATCTCTGCACATACCACGGAATTCTTCGAGAGCTTCGTGGTTCCCCCTTCTCCTGTTGTCCATCTTGCCGGCGCTCCCGTAAAGACATGTCCATGTTCCTCACCTAGGGTCCTGGAGCAAAATGATTAGGCGAGCCGGCTCCTACGATTGGACTACTGATTTCACCAGGGGCTCCGACGCTTCGCGGAAACGAGGCCGGCGCAGATCCGCCGTCGGCTTCGTATCGGATGACGACTTCACTATTTTCGCCACTTTCCCGTCGGATATCGAAGCTTCCACCACCGTTCTGGAGGTTGCCTTCGGTCTCGCACATGTCCTGCAAATCCATCTCAGACACAGGATCCTGTCCTGCAAGGTTGATAGAGTCCAGATAGCTTTTGACGGCAGACAGCTTTATGTAACCGTTGGGGTCTGCAGAACGTGCTCCTAGCTCTTTGCATGCACGAACGAGCATCCGGCGGACGGAGACGGACCGAGGCTGGGAAGCTCGCATGCCGGGAGGCGTAGTACCAAAAGTAGGGTTTGGTGGCCACGCCGGATTGGCAAATCCGGGAGGGGGAGAAAACACTGCTGGCGGACCCCATGCAGTATTCAACGGCGTGTTAAAAAACGGATCCATGAATGGCGCCCCCGGGAACGGAGGTCGGCTGACTGGAATAGCCGTGCCTCGTCGGGAAGAGCTTACGCTTCCGAAAGGTTCGTCCGAATCGTCCAGCAGAGCACTGCTACCCAGATGATTGCTTACGTCGTCAATATCCAAGGACAGATCATGCTGACTCTTCTGCCCATGTACCACACTTCCCGGTCTACCGATAGGTGCTGGTCTACCAATTGGTTGAGACGAAGCAGTTGGCCCTTTCAAGTCCAACGAACTGGGCTCGAAAGACGCAGATGCCTGTCGTGAGTGCGATGGCGGTTGTCCTGATGTGCCGTCTGGGGAAAAGCCTTGATGATGTTGTACATTGGGCAAGGGCTGTTGCTCTGCCGGCTGATGAAACCCAGGTGGCGCGTGTTGCATCGGAAAAGCCCGACCGCTCATGGGACTAGGGGCCCCGAAGCCTGGCGGTGGTACTGGCATGCCCATGTGACGAAAGTTTCCGGGAGGTGGGAATAGGGGGTTATGCATTTGGTTGAATCCCGGTGTCATCTGCGGCGGTGGTATTCCAGGAGGGAATTGCATTCCCATGGGAGGCGGCAATCCCGCATTAAACTGATTCGGATGCGTAGACGGAGGGCTCTTGATTCCTGCAGGCTGAAGAGGAGACGCTGGCTGGATGGGAGGTCCTGCACTCGTTGGCGCCGGCCCAGTGGACGAAGTTTTTCTTGGTGGACCGATAGATCCCGGGGCTGGGCTAGTGTGCAGTGGGGTGAGCGTGTGCGGCGAGACATTTTGGCTTGGACCAGAAGCTGAATGGGAAGCTTGAGAAACCGATCTTGCTACCTCTTGAGACGTAACCCTAGGTTTTATGGGAGTGGGAGCCTTTGGTAGAGCGGGAGTAGCTACTGGGACTTGAGGTGACGGATGACTCGCTAGTGGTTGGTGAGGGATCGCGGGGATTGAAATGGGCTTTTTTGCCGGCTGCGTTGGTATGGGCGCTGCAGGAGTAGTGGCTTTAGCAAGTGTTGCCTTCTCCTTCTCGTCCTGCTTCGTCTTCTCCTTGGCGTCCCGTTCCGCCTTGGCCTGTGCCGCTCGAAGCTCCTTATCCCTCTTGTCTTTCTCGTGCTTCTCTCTCCTTTCTCGAGTCTCTCGCTCCTTGAGCTCGCGGGCTTCTTGCTCCTTCCGTCGCTGCTCTTCCTTCAGCTTCTTCTCGCGCTCTTTCACCTCGCGGGCCTTTCTCTCGATCTCGGCTTGCTTCTCCTTAAGCTCCTGGGCGCGTCGCTGTCGCTCTACCTCTCGTCGCAGCCGCTCTTCCTCCTCGACCTTCTTCTGGGCGTCCTTCTTCTTACGCTTTTCCTCCGCCCTGAGTTTGGCTTCCTCTAGCTTTCTCGTCTCTTCCGCCAAACGAGCAGCATCTTCTGCGGCCTTGGCAGCGTCCCGCTTTGCCTTCTCTTCGAGCTGGGCTTGCTTCTTCTGGGCCGCCTTGTCCTTTCGCTTCTGCGCCTCCTTGGCCTTCTTGGCCTGTCGCTGGTTCTCCTGGGACTTCTCCTCCTCGAGCTCTTCGATGAGTTTGTCCTGTCGTTCCCTGGCGACCTTTTCTCGATACGCAGTTAAGACTCTTTGCTCGAACATTCGCGCGGCAAAGATCTGAAACATGCGACGGCCCTCTTCCATCCTCTGCTCCTCCGTCATGGTGTCCTGTGCATAAAATCAGCCAAAAGGAAATCCAGGCTAGGCGTCCACTCATTTACCTCTTCCTCTTCGTAGTCTTCGTCCTGGGAATCATAGTCCTCTTCCTCCTCCTCGTCTTCCTCGAACTCTTCATCCTCGGGAGGCGGGTGGTTGTGAGGATTGGGTATCGACGCACCATTAACGGTATGGGCATACCCCCCTGCGTAGTGATCCTTCGCATCCTCCTCACGTGCCATTCTTCTCTCAGCCAGCTGTTCCATCATCTCAATGAACTTCTTGCCGTCGTTCTTCAGTAGGTCGTCTGCTACAGTGAGAATGCCGCCTACGATATGTTATTCAACACGTTGAACACACGCATGAACTGGGGATATGGGTGTGTGGCTTACCTTTGACAGTGAGACTCTGGCCAAAGTTGAAGAAGTCGTTGGGGTACGGGTCACGGGGGATCTCCTCAGGCTCATCTTCATCCTCGTCTTCTTCTAGACCTTCCACGTCACTATACTCCTCGACATCCTCCTCCTCGTCTTCGTCGTTGTCCACGTGTTCTACTATGCGACCGTGGGACGGGTGGTGGTTCGAGTATCTGGAAGGTAATGATCCGGGAGGATGAAGTCCACTCATAGGGCCGAATCTCTTGGGAGAAAACATGGGGGGTGCAGTCGAGAGGTTATGTGGCTGGTTCGCAAACGATTCAAGCTCCTGGTAGTAAGCGTCGTAGAGACCTTCCAGCTCCTCCTCGATGGCCGTTCGCTTGCGCCCGCAAACGGAACAGCTACACGTATGTTTCTGCTGCTCCTTCATCTTCTTGAGCACAGCATCCTTCTCCACCTTAACTAGGGATTTGCGTTCGTCCTCTCCTAGACCAAGCCAGAACTGCTTTATTCGTTCTCGCTCCTCCGGGCCAGACGTGTTCCATATCTTCTCCTTAGAAATGCCCGATGGTGGTTCCGCGCTCACGGGGTCTTCACCAGTTCCCTTCTTCTTCTTTTTGGACTTCTTGGACTTTCGCGTGGATCCGTTGGCAGATTGAGCGAAATCTTGGTGGTGGCCATCGTCGCTTTCGGTTTCATCGCCCCAGTCATCACCGTTGTGGGTGTGATGGTCGAACGAATGAATTTGATTCATTGCGGCATTTCGGGAGTTATCGATTCTCTGCGACTCACTCGGTGCTGGCAAGGGAGCGCTGCTCGTAGACGCCGGACTAGGGAGACCATTTGCAGCAGCTTCCGCTTGCTCGGCAGCAGCTTTCGCGGCAGCTTTGGCTCTACGTTTTTGCTTCTTGCGATTTACCGGCTGCGCGGGAGGAATGTCGGCAGCGGCTGGAGGATTGGTCGGTGCACCGCCTCTGGACGATGATGTGGTGGTGGGCGAAGGCTGGGCAGGAGGGGTAGAGGCCGAAGACTTGGGGACGGAGATGTACTTGGTGCCATCCTTATTCGTATACTTCGCGGTAGCCTTCGGAGCAGACGGTGCGGACGGCGGAGGACCTTGCGAAGCCGACTGTCGATTATTGTTCTTGGCCGGCATTCTGTAGAGGTCGAATGAGGGTTATGACGTTTATGACGCGAATATGTTACGATGGAGTCATGTGCGATTCCATGGAAAACGGTAAGAGGTAGAACTCGGTGTCAAACAGCTTCTTTCTTTCTTTCTCTTTCCTTCGGCGTGGCTTGACCGTAATAACCTAAAGGTATGAATACGAGTCAAGTTGAAAGATGTTTATTGATGAAATACCTAGGTAAGGCGAGGTAAGGTAAGGGTAGGTTTAGGTGAAGGTCCTTGTGCCCCTCTCTCTGACTTATCTCCAAAAGGTTGTTGGATGGGAAATTGGCGAAAGTGAGTGCTGCAGGTGAGAGTGGTAGAGTGGGAACCCGACCTTCGTAAAAACGACAACTCACCCGTCGCAATTCAATTATCGTACACAACAATCTGGATTGCTCTCTGCCACTTCCTTTATCACATAGACAATTATGTTATGATGAGTAGAATGCCAGTGTGGCAGGGTATGGAATAGAATAGTGGCTTGTCACTCTGTGAATATTAGGTAGTATTTGGTTTGTTGAGTGCAGGTTTTCGATCTCTTTTTTTTAATAAAAAGGATAGAGGTACTTTGTAAACGTCAGGATACCTAAATATGTAAATATGTGATGTGATTTGGTACATATGTACGTTGTCGGGGCGAGGATTTGCTGCTCTACAATAATTTTGCCGTTGCTGGTCTTTCCACTTTTCCCTTTATCAGATGTACATAGGTACCTCTGGTACATGTTAAAGTACCTAAAGCTCGCATAGGTAGATGTACTAATTTACATAGGTACATATGTACATATCCACTAATGGATCGGTTCTAGTGGTTGTTTCTTATGTAAGGCACCTGCACCCTCAAACCTGAATACTCCACTTCACAGCCTCACATTGATTATCAGCCCCAGAGAAGAGACGTTTTACCGATCGGGCAGCCGGGAAGTTCTGAGCCGTGCAGTCAGTCACATGATCTGACCAGGTAATTATTCTTTTGGCCTTTCCACCACTCAGCAATTGAGGGCAAACAAGCATAACTTGAACCTTGACGGCTACCTTAGCCATTGACCTCGCTTTCACATGAATTTCTTGTATATTCCCATGACACCCATGATGAGTATGATATGACTCTGATTGGAGGTTCTCAAGCTTGTGTATACCTTATACAGCCTGTATTCTCGTACCTGCCTTGGGCTGCCTCAAAATCCATCCATCTCTTGCTAATCGATGAGCCATTCAAGGTTGATCAACTACAATAATTACACGCCGAAGGGAAAAGAGGAAGTACGCCTACTGTACTTGTTCCAGCACAGGATGACACTGTTACTGGCTTGGTAGTATTATATCTAAGCCTCTCTACAAGACATTCCGCATTCCTAACAACTCTACCTCACGCTCTTCGCAAACGAGATTCTAGTCTTGGCGTTTCTAAAATAATTTCATAGGTGTCTAGGTAGGCTACTAAGTTTCAGTATCTTTCCATGCCTCCGTAGCAGCCCTAAGGAAGATGCGATAGTAGGTAACTGAGACCCAAGATTTGCGATCCTTGGCATGAAGCCCGCCGTGTCTAGACCCTACCGTCGTGAATCGAGTCGATCATAGAAACTGTTCGGAGCTGGTGCGACCTACATATATCACCACGCACTCAGAGTATTATAACGTGTGTTACGTCACAATCATTGGCCAATCGATTTGTACCTATACCCGACACGATTCGGCAACAATACAGTGTCAACAGGTAAGTTGTATATACTGATGTTCTGTGCTTACACAGCCAGTGGCACGGTAGTGCAATCGTGTCAAATAGATGCTGCTATACTTCGTACATATGTCAGATAATCTCCTCGCACACGTGCGGTAGCACACTCGCGGCAGTACTTCGCAACTGGGTTGAAGAGAGGGGACTATGCAGTTGAGACATGCGCCATCCAATTTTCAATACTGAAACTTGCAGCCGTTGGCCAATCTTAATCAGCTACAACGCGTCACGGTAGAAGCGGTCAGCCAGATCAGCTCAACATCGACAAGTCGAATAGAGTTCGGAATTCGTGTCTAATGTACAAGGTAGGCTATCTGACGAGGAGAGGCAGCCCGTTCAAGTATGTAGAGCCGCGGAAGTACCGAGATGACATTGCATCCGCATTTCGGGTCAATGAACGAATTGGATAGATCAACTCGCAACATATGTATGAAGTATGGAGGAGATGCTACCGACCTGATAACTGGTTTTTGAATCACGAACACGCATGACTGCTATGTACATTCCTGATGCCTTACCGGCTCCTCCATCCCCACACTGTCCAATCTGGCCATCTGGGTAGTAGAGACAACTCAGCCACCAGTTATTAATCGGTGTTCATCAGCCCATCTCGAGTCATGTTAGACCAATCGCTTCCACCGCTTCACTGCATCTGAGGGCCCTTGTTATGTTAACCATGCGATGTTGTGGCACAGCCTGATGAGAAGTTTGCTTTGAGCAAGCCGGCACCTGTAACGCAGGTAACCGCTCCGGGGGTTACAGGCATGGCTACAGCAAGGTGGCGGCATCTTGCAGCTTTTACATCGACTCATCATGCTGCGATAAAGAGTTAGGTCATAGAGGTAGGGCTATGGAAGGGGCCGAAACCAGCTATGATGTGTGAATTTATATATAAATTGGGCGGAGTCGGTTGCTTCCGCTCCTATCTTTGTCTACAATCAATCCCTTATTTAGGAGCTGCTATTATACCTGTACCTATTTGTCCAACACAATCAGGCAACGCAGCTGGAAGTCCTGGACAACTTTTGGTCACTGTGATAATCCAGCCTGGGGTCAAACCTGACCAATAGCACTGCTCTATTTCTGAAGCTGAATTACAAGCTACAGGGGGGGGATCAAACCCGGGCTAAGAAGGGAATCCTTTAACGGAGCCTTTAAATCCCACTGCGAAACCCGCTCGTGCTCGTATTTGTCGATTTTTCTTAGCCCAGCTGCCCAGACATATCTTATCCGCCAGGACAACACGGAACGGAGTAAAAAAATTGAAGACACAAAAAGGAGGACACGGAGAGAAGAAATATAGCTACATCGGGAGCCTGGATCGGGCCCATATCGACGACGATTCCTATTCGCTATTGTCCACTGACGCGGAAGCCCCTCAAAGCTTTATCGAAGTCGCTAAACTCCCGTCACGTCAACGTATTATCAACCTTAGTGTAGCTCCCTGCCCGACCTACGGCTTACATATTTCAACCCACCACTACTAAGCGATCCTCCCGAGCTGGGCCACAGCGAAAACAAACTCTCGACTACTCCTCTAGCCTACGCGTCCCAAGCACAGACCGAGAGACTCTAAGAACTCTGTTTCGACGACAAGAGCAAACGACGACAACAAGTAAAACCCCCCTTTGGATTGGCATATTCGGCGTCGAACAATGGCGAGTTCGAACCCGCAGAATGTCATTCGCAGGTATGTTCGATTCGACTGCCGATCCCTTTTCGGCTCGTCTTAGAGTAGCAAGCTATCATCATCACACTACCACCCCCACGACTTCAAAACCTGGCGCACATTATCATTCAAGCTAGCCGTTCAGATGCAAAATAGCCCCGTCTCCCGAATTCTTAAGGGGAGAAAGAAACCTTGCATAGCTAAACTACCACCGCCACTACTCATTATGCTTATTTACACTGCTTACGCATCGCTAATTCGGTCGCTAGGAAACTAGTCATCATTGGAGATGGAGCTTGCGGCAAGACCTCTTTATTGAGCGTCTTCACTCTAGGATATTTCCCAACCGTAAGTCTGCCTTCGCTCCCTTTCCTCCTCTCGTCTCGCGACATTCGTTCCATGCAATTGCTGACAGGTTGTTCTAGCACTACGTAAGCACCCTCGACTCACCACACAGTCTCTCTACGAAGCGGGCTGACAGACTGACGCCTCCGCCCTCACCTCCCAGATCCCAACCGTATTTGAGAACTACGTGACAGACTGCAGAGTAGACGGCAAGTCTGTACAATTAGCATTATGGGATACGGCGGGTCAGGAGGACTACGAACGGCTGCGGCCGCTCGCGTACTCGAAGGCGCACGTGCTGCTGATAGGGTTCTCGGTCGAGTCGCCGGACTCGCTCGACAACGTGAAGCACAAGGTGAGGCCTACCACCTTTTTCCTATTCTCCCGCCCCAATCTCCCAAAGGAGCCGCTGCTCCAAAATCAGAGGCACAGAAGCACACGAAGAGAGAGGAAACTAGGCTAACCACTAACCGCCAAAATAAATAGTGGATAGAAGAAGCGACAGAGCGATGCCCAGGCGTCCCGATCATCCTCGTCGGGCTGAAGAAGGACCTGCGGGACGACCCGGTGGCGGTCGAGGAGATGCGCAAGAAGAGCCTGAAGTTCGTGACGGAGCGGCAGGGCGAGCAGGCCGCGCAGGAGATCGGCGCGAAGAAGTACCTTGAGTGCTCGAGCTTGAGTGGCGAGGGTGTCGACGACGTCTTCGAGGCCGCCACCCGCGCCGCCCTGCTCACCTTCGAGAAGGGCGAGGGCGGCGGGTGCTGCGTTATATTATAGTGCCGTGATGGGATAGGCCTTAACCCCACCCCACCCTGGTCCTACCAACGGTCAGGCGCGGAGGTAGGCAAAACAAACGCGGGCCACGCACGCAACGCAACACTGCACTAAATCATCACATCGTATAAATGGGATCGACCTCGAGCGAATTTTCTCTCTCAATCTCCCCAGGGGTAATCAAAATGGGTGTACAATGGGGGAGTTTCGGCGGGCTAAATTCGAGCTATTGCGTTGGTTTCCTTTTGTCTGTCAAACTACGAGGAAGAGAAGGTGGGCGAGAAAGGATGGCAGAATGAGCAAAGGAGGACGAGAAAGAAAGCGATGGGCGAGGAGGTGGCCGCTAGCAGTTTGTTGTGCGGCGGAATATAGAGCGATTTACTCACGACGGAGGCTTGCGACCTGACTTACCATCTACCTGTCTATCTTCACGACGATCTACCTACTTAACTACCTAACCTTACGTTTATCATATCTATCGAGAGCAACCAAGAGATCAAGTACCCAGGTACGACATCATCTCGATCCGAGCCATCGCTTGCCCTGCGGATGAACTACGATGACGGATCTCTGACTTGTAGATGAGGTTGGAATAGACAGACTGATTGAATGGATGAATTGAAATATACCGAATTGATTGCCCTGAGGTTTTGATCGTTATTCTCTATTATGAGAAGAGCAGATAAGAGATGTAATCGTGGATAACCAGGGAGACGAGCAGAATCAAGAAAGACTGTTGATACCAGTTTGCTGCCAGCGTGGAAAATGAGGAATACCGCTTTACCTACCTCTTTAATTATCTACCTACAGATTTATGTATTGGTTTAATTAATAACTGTCCTACGTTCTAGACGTCGATTCATGCTATTTTCTCCTTCCAGTGTCCCCTCCGCTCGCCCGTGATCTGAGGGCGCCGTACGTAGCAGACACTCAATAAGGGATCTGAGGCGCCGCTAGACACAGGTATATGTATTTAGGTAGGCATTCAGACGATGTAATATTACTTCAACCTTTCCATATCTGGAGAGCAGGCGAAAAGCGCAGTAAAAGAGCATAGCATAGAAGTGAGAACCAGAATTAGAACGTGCCTATGTACCTAGGTAGAGGAACGTAACAAATGGCATTGATAAGGATCCCTCTTGATCCCTTCGATTACGTACAGATAATCAATCACATTGTACATTTTCTTTCCAGATCAGCAGCCGGGGTAGGTAGGTAGGTAGGTACACAGCTTGGCAAGACAAAGCTCTCGCCGCCCAACCGTATCACGATGCTGTAAACTCGGACCCTGCTGCCCTCCAAACGAACTAAAAAGGGCTACATAGTGCCACTTCTTCATCGCGTCCAGCCATGGTTCCATGGCTCGCGAGCGGGTGTCTCCGTCTGCGGCCTCGCGTACTCGATCGGGACGGCGTTGTGTCCGTACGCGCCCTTCTTCTCTAGCGCCACGCGGTACAAGTACCCTTCGTCGCGCAACCCAGGCCCGCTCGTCTTGCGCAGCTCTTCGCAGGCGTTGAACATTGACTGGTACATCCTGCGTGCATCATTAGAAACCCAATTCCCAAATACTCCGGTTTGGTTAGGAGGGTGAAAGGATGGAAAGTTAGGCAGTACGTACCGCTGCAGCTCTTGCTCCTCCCTCAGGCGCTCCTGGCGCTGGTACAGCTGCCAGGCGCGGTGAATGGTCCAATGCCTGAGCGCGCGGTTGCGCGCGAATCGGAGGGGCGCGGGGACAGCTCGAGGATTCGACGACTTTAGGTTGACGATTCGCGGGTCGGGTCCCTGTTGCCGGCCCTTCTTGCCGCTACGCTTCTTGCCGCCCTTGCTGCCCTTGCCCCCCTTGCCGCCGGAGCCGCCTTTGGCATGTTGGGGCATCGTGGTATGTATCGATCGAGAAACGAATGCGGTGAGGAAATGCGGCGATGGAGAGACAGGCGTAATCGCAGCGGTCTTGGTTGATGAGATCAAAGAGAGGCTGGGATGGCTGGCTGCCGAGAACCTCGTTAAGAGGCTGCGAAATGTTGAACCGAACATGTTGTGTGGTCGCTTCTATTCGCTTTATAAGTATGGGAGCGTACAATCGTCGTGCTCTCGCCAGCCGTCTGATATATTGGGTATCGTGGCCCCCAACACGCCGGTCGTCAGGATAGCACTCTGCGGAACTGGGTGACGAAAGATGTCGCCCTCGTTCGAGGGTTCTTGTGCCCAGGAACAATGGTTCTCTACCCAGACAAGAAGTCTTCTATTCCCAGTAAGATACGAGTTCCTCGTCGTCTATAGGTAACCGTGTCGGTGAAAACAAAAAAAGCTCTACCTATCTCCTCAAGGCTGTCCTCGCAAAGCCTTTGGTGTCGTAGGGATAGCCCTTTTCGGTCTCAACAGAAAGATAGGCCGCTCGAAAAGCTAAAAAGAATTTGAAGAGTCGGATTCGCTGTGTCGGGCAGTTGGAGGTACGTTATTTGTTCTGCAGATGTAAGGCGCAAGTAATCGTCGATAATCGCAAAAAGTTGAAATATCGGTGGTTTTTATTTGTGGGTACCTTGGCTTACCTAAGATTGTAATAGCCCCATATTTTGATACCATTGCACACCTAGCTTATAAGTTTATGAGGAGCCCATTGAACGGACTTGAGCCAATAAATGATTATTCGTTGCTCTCTAAAGTCGTCTTCTGCTCTCATCGGTCCTCTCATGTATGGATCTATACCAGACTCTCCTCTATTCGAGAATCCAGCCTCGTGATTACCAAACATGAGGGTTTATTTCTCAACATCGCCGTATTACTGTATCACTCAGAAATGCTTGATCTTGGAGACGAGCTAGGTAGATAATGAAACGGAAGAAAGGGTCGTGATGTAGAAACTTGAGGCGTGTCAGGTCTAAGGCAGTTCCTAAAGAGAGGGCAAGTCCACCAGCACGCCCTTGCGATGAGTCAGCAGACACCATCGATTCGATTATCGATTATACCGTTATGTACATAACCGATATGGTCTGGGATCTTCAAGGTTAAAACAAAGTTCGACCGCGGTTCATCCACGTCATTTGTCATGCAGGTATCGATCTATTTATCTTGAGAATATCAACCATGGATCAGTCAATACAGAGAAATCTATCGAAAGGACACACGAGGAATAAATCCGGAGCGCGGCGTGAGTAAGCCTGACTCTCCTGTTCGATTCTGTTTCTCGATTTGAGAAGAGACGAATGTGCTTGAAATTAGTGAGGGTCTATCGGAGGTAGCAATGGGCCATCGTGGATGGTTCCATCGCTATGTACCACGACGTCCGAAGGATACCTATTGATTGATTAACTGCACTTTCCTCTGATCTATTGGAGAAGTTAAATATATCAGCAATGTACCCCTCCGTCTTCCACAGATCAACGTTGTTTCGTTATTCTAGAACAAAAGAAGAATGAAGATATAACACCTAGAAATACAAGAATGCCCATCACTGACGTATTCCGATCTCTAGCTTCTCGGCCCAGGTCATCTACCAAAGGCCCGCTCGATGCAGATGAGTAAGCATGAGCGATAGATGGCAGGTTGCGAACAAGCATGGCTCACTATGGAATCTCAGTGCTCCAATAGCATCCCCTATCTCATCTCAAGCTGCCCGGTTCAGCAGCAGCCAGCAAGCCAGTCCTCGTACCAGTACATCCCTGGCGCGGTCTCCGGCACCTAGATCCTCGACCCCATCTAGTGCGCCGGTAACATCCAAAGACTTCTCGTTTCTCCTGCGGCCCGAGATCTTCCACCAGCTCTCACCCCTGTCAGTCCCGGCCCCCTTCCGCAACCCCTCCAGACAGCCCGTGCCGGAGACCCCCATCCCGGACCTCCTAAACCATGGCCACTTCCGCGCGGCCGCCATCGCCGCCGTGCAAGCACTAACTAGCAGCCCCGTCTCCGCCGTCGCCGCCGCCGCGCACCCGCCCGTGAACCCAACGGACCACGCGCGCATCTTCGAGCTAATGTACACGCGGCTCGCCTGCCTGTGCTTGATCGACGCCACCTCGCTGGCCGCACAAGAGTCCAAGGCTCTGGAGGACCTTAACTCGGCCTTCTACCTCGACCCTCTGAGCGGCGCGCACCTGGTCCCCTGGGAGCTGCGCATCCTCGGCGTCCGCCTCCAGGCCATCGGCTTTGGTGACCCCCGCCGTGCCGTTATGAGCTACTACGAGCTTGCCCGCGAGGCGCGCCTGCAGGTTGTCAGGGCGGCCAAGACGCACGACCATTCCGCCGCCGAGCTTTGGAAGCTTCGGCTCGCGGAGCTGGGGGTCAAGGTTGCGGGCGCCCTCATCGAGATGGACGATCTGGCCGGCGCTGCCGAACACCTCGCCACCCTCGGAGATGGGAATCAGCCTTTCAAGGTTGGCGGCGATGGGCGGCTGGCGATGAGCCGCGCTCTGCTATGGTTGCATCTGGGTGATGTCGAGGCGGCGAGACGCTGCGTGAGGGACGGCAAGGGCGGCGAGACCTGCGAGCAGATTGTGAACGCGCTGGCCGACATGGCGGACGGTGCGCACGAGGCCGCGCTCGAGAAGTGGAAGACGCTGAGGGACAGCATGGAGGAGAACGACATACATGACGAGATGGTCGGGGTGAATCTGGCCGTGTGCCTCCTCTACACGGGGAAGATGCCTGATGTGAGTTTATCTGGTGTGGCTTGGCCTGCTTTCGATACTAATATTTTCCAGGCCAAGGATGTCTTGGAGGGCTTGGTTGATGGGGGGCACACCTCCCATGCATTGCTGTTCAACTTGACGACCATGTACGAGCTCTGCACCGATAGACATAAGAACCTCAAGGTCAAACTGGCGGAGCGGATTGCTTCTCGGCAACCCTCGTCACAGGGATGGGAAAAGACGAATGCGGATTTCAAACTCTGAAGGAGTGTACCTACCTACCTGAGGTACCTGGTTAGGTTACCCAGACAGCCTCTCTGCACCATATGGATAACCTCGGTTTTGAGGCTTTTGGTTGTTTGATGCCAGGCGTAACGGAAAGGGAACGTCCCACTCCCTTGGCAGATCAATGTAGGCTATCATGTCAATCGCAAATTCGCTTTGACGCGTTACATGAAATTATTGTTTAACATTACTTTGTGTCTCCGTAGGTCACAGCTCCGCAAGGGGGTCTCAAGGGAGACTTTACCCCTGTCCACATCAGTGACACCTGAGCTATCCCGACTGTTCAACTACACAAGAGCCCCGACATTCCGTATATACTATTGTCATCCAGAACTTCTGAGACTTTCTGAGTCCTAGCGAATCTACTAGGGCATCTTTCTAAGCAAGTCGAATTGACGAGCGAATGTGCAGAGCCGCAGCGGAGGGACCAGCAGCCACATCATGGAAGTCACGTAAGATATTCAGCTATATACATAATATTAACAGGATTAGAATAAGGGCTTCTCAGCCTATTTAACCGATTGACGATATAGCGGACATGGTATGTCTTATGTTACACGTTCAATAAAACCGTAGCTGACCACCCGTCCCTTCTTGGCATATAGTCATTAGCCGATCGACAATGCTTCTTATATCCTTGGCAGATACGAGACTTGGCGATACCGGGCCGGTATACCTATGCGGGTAGGTACGAATTCCATAAATTGGAGAAGCTCACACCGATCACACCTAGCCCGCTTCTGGAAGGTAGGTCTTCGCATGCTGTAGATTGATATAGATTGCACAATGCCGGCGGCTGTCTGCGGCATGCTTCGCGATAGAGAATATACATAAACGCTGGGACCTGGATCGTGTTCAACCTAAACGTCGGGGAACAAGTCTTAACTTTCCTCCGCTTGCTCAGCATCATTTTTACTATGAACACTCTCAAGAACTTCCTCGTCCAAGCTGCGATCGCTCGCGTCGCTCTTGGACAGTACTGCGAGCACCAGTGGGAGGGGGAGTTCGCGTATCACGAGGTCGACGGAGTGCCGTATCTGCAAGTGAGGCAGAATGTTCCTCCACCGCCTTTGGAAATCATGCCCCTTATCGTGAATGGGCCGTCGAGCAACCGCATCGACCTTATCTTCTTCGGGGACGGATGTATGTATACACTCTACTGCCGCGCCAGGATTGGCTTGGTTCTACACGTCCCGACTAACCCGATATTGGGTGCGGGCAGACACAGAGGAGGAAAAAGACAAATTCTTGGCTGATACCATGCGCCTCGCGAAGAACCTCACGGACGGCCAGACGTTCTTTGACGTGCTCCCACTGATGAACTTCTGGGCCGGCTTTTCAGCAAGCGCAGAGGTAAGTGCCATGATCTGGGACACAAGAAACTTATAATGTTTCGGCTGACTTATTCTTCAAAAAAGAGCGGCGTCGGCGTCGGCGGGAAGCCGCTAGAGTAAACCCCCTTTTCCGAGGATCATTTACGCCAGCTTGAATACTAACGATATATGATAATAGCACCGTCTACGGGCTCTACCGCGACGGCACCGAGTTGCGTGGCGTGTACTATGACAAGCCCGAGGTAGCAGCAGCCGCCTGCCAATCGACAGAAGCCTGCGACTATCCCATTCTACTCGGCAACGACCCATTCTACGGAGGCCTGGGCGGGCAATTCACGTAAGCCGCACCTCATCTCCCGCCTTACATCCCAATCCATACCTTACCACCTTACCCCCTTACCCACACAAAACCCACCCACTGAAAATCCCAGGGTCACAACCGCATCCCTCAACAGCGGCCCCGTAGTCCTGCGCCACGAGCTAGGCCACTCCATCATCGGCGTGGGCGAAGAGTACGACGGGGGCCAAGTCTACTCCGGCGTAAACGCGGCGCGGACTCCCAGCGCCGTGCCCTGGACGCAGTGGTACACGTCGCCGGCGACCGAGCCGCAGGTGCAGCGCTCCAACATGCCGATCCAGGAGTACCCGTGGACGCTGCTGAACACGTCGCAGGCGTGGACGCAGTCCTTCTCGTCGGCCGGCACGTACGCGTCGTACCTGCTGCAGCTCAGCGTCAGCGGCATGACGGCCAGCGCCGACCTGCGCGTGGATATTGATGGCACGGACCAGGGCTGGCGCATCAATCCTAGCGTTGGCGTCGATCGGTATATTTATAATATGGAGTTCGATGTGGCGCTGGGGCCTGGCGTGCATGAGATCTCGTTTACGCTGCTTAATGGGGATATAGAGGGGAGTGCGCAGTTGTGCAGTTTTGAGATCTTGGAGTATGGGGATGCTGACGAGTGAGTTGTTTGTCACTTGCATTGTGGATTACCTGAAGTCTATGTATCGCTCACACTTGCTTGCCTGCGATCAGGTTCACGTTCGAGCCGGAGTACCACGGACTATTCCCAACGTGAGTATATCAAAATTCTCTAACCCATATTGCCTGCCCCTTATCCCTATTCCCCTGTCCAACTTTCCCCTGTCCCACTTACCTGTTCTTCAACACTCTAATCCCCATCCAGGTTCTCCGACCGCAACCGAACCACCTACCGCCCAACAAACGACTTCTGCCTGATGCGAAACACCTACAGGGGGGACTTCTGCTCGGCCTGCATCGAGGGGCTGTGGCTCTCGCTCCTGGAAAAGCTGACCCTCGTCGACAACATCACGCAGACCGCGCAGCCGGACAGCTCGACCAACGTCACGCTCGAGCTCCTGCCGCTGGCGCAGTTCAGGCAGATGCCGTACTCGCGCGAGGAGGCGTACACGATCCTGTGGTACGGCGAGGATGAGAATATCGTTTTGGACGAGTGGACGAATGGCACTAGTGCACTTTTTGGGTCGGATGTGGCGGAGTTCGGGGTGGAGGTTCGGTTTTGGACGGAGCAGGTTCGGGTTGATGAGGACGATGTGCTGGTTTTCAGGAAGAGGTACGCGGTGTAGTCGCTGGAGTGGTGTGAATGTGTATATATTGTTGATCTCTGCTATGTTAGACTGTTGTGTGTACGGTTGTGCGCTGCACCGCTGAACTTGGCAGCATGACAATTGAAACAGTACTTCAGCTCTATACATCGATTTTCTATTCACTACCTAGGTAGGCTACCTAGCTAGCTATCTTCCCTCGTTCGTGTAATTGTCGCTGTGACAAAATATCGATTATCTGCCTTTTCTCTCTGGTTACTGCTGAGGCATTTCTTTCGGGAGCGCAGAATCGGCTGCATACTGAATGACGAACTTCCGCACATCCTAGAACGTGCAGTCTGGAGTCAGGCGTCCAAGATCATTGGTTTTCTTCGTACCATAGAGCCGGTCAGATACTCTCTCCTGAGTGCGGCGGTCCTCTTCATGGCCCCCTGGGGCCTGCACACATCTTCCTGTAGCATGGATCCCTTAGTCCCTTCAGCTAGTCATCATCCAGCCCGTCATCTAATTATGTTGCTCGTCGTATGCATGCCGTTAAGGATTCTCCGGGCAAACGTTCAAACTCTTCCACTTTTGCCAGTAGCTTGTCATTGTCTGTGCTTGCTCTCCATGGGAATCTCTTCTTGAAGGCTGCCTGCCAGTCGTCCCACTTTTCCCCTTTTTCTGATGTTAGATTCTGGTACCACTTCTTCGGGTCTCCTCTGAGACCGTTTCGGAACAGTGACTTGCAGATACTGTGTAGATGTCCTACTGGCGGCGAATTCGTAGAGTGGGAAGGAGTCAGTATTGCTGAGCATCTCCATCTGGGACAGCGCGATTGGAATCAGGTGATGGGTCAGACGGCACGGATTGACGATCGGAGCAATAGGGAGACTGCGATTCTTGATGATTGAATTGGTCGTTGGTTCGATCGCTATGGTCGTGTCGACACCATGGATCATCGTGTATGCATATTCGACCCCAACTCTATTAGGCCTCGGTCTTTCAGTCTTGTTAATTCTCGACGAGAAAAAGGGGTATCGTAGAATATGCCACTTACCTGGGGAATCTGGAAGAATGTCTGATCGCCTGAGATGAAAAAATATATGACAATTTGTCCTGGATGTGGGACACGTCTATTGTATGCGTCCTTGCCTTGGGGCGTCTTGTAGAGGTGTGCGAGGTTTGAAGCCCAATACGACATCGTTTGGTGATATCTTCAGCGTGTTGGTAAAGGCGTTGCTTGAGTTATGCTGGATTGCCGGTAGAATACTTGTCCAAGGGGTTTGGCTGACTTTAAGGTTATCTTGGACGTTGCTGTCGGGCCGGTAACCAGGAATGGCCTGCTCGTCGCCCACCTTGGGCGGGCAGGAGGTACAGAGGTACCTTCCTACCAAGGTAAGTGAACATATAAGGTCAAATTGTCCACCATAATTTCAATCCAGCTAATGGGTTGCTTTGGTCAGACGGTTATGGTTGGCACCTCTCATGACGAGGTGGTGGGTTCGAATCCCACTGTGTGCGCTACTTCCAATTTGGAAGCTGTCGGGTATGGTCAGATAACCCGTTTGTGAGCTTAGGCTATACGTAGTCTGTATTTGTCCAGCGTCCTTCTGACCTACCTCGAGGGGATCTGGGGAACTGAGGGTTCTGGGGGCTGATTTTTTTATTGAATTTCTTTTTCTTGTTACTTCCTTAATCTTGTCGCTCATTTTATCACCAGGCCAAAAGACACATTCTTGATAAAAAAATTTATTATTTCGGTGCATGTGGCAAATCTAGGAAGGGCGCCTCTCCTTTCTGCTTCCTGCGTTGGTGTCTTCGCCTGTCGGATCTGGGCCTCCATGGTCGCCATCAGCTGGTCGTACGGACGCAGCCGATTCCTACTCGATAACTTAGTGATCGAAGAGCATAGATATATAGGCCGGCTATGTATTCCTTGCCCATGACGAGTCGTTTTTTAAACTCTGCACGTTCGTCTTTAGAGGCATCTGCCCCCACTACAAGGGCACTGCCGTGCATGCCCTGACGATGATAGAAGCAGGGTCGTCGTCTATGCGAGCTTCTCTGTAAAAGCTTGTCCGCATGTGTTCTGCTTTGAGCTAATGTCGAAGGAAGGGTGCGATAAGCATTGACCAAATGTCGTGGGAAGACTTATCGTGACTGGTCAGACGGTTGTGTCCTGGCGATTGTAGTCGCCGTCCATTTGGTGAGAATGGCCACGCTCTCAGCTGAAGTGTATGTTCCTGATTGTGGTGAATCAGATTCTTATCAGCCTCAGACTCAGACTGAGCTGAGAAGAAAGGGAGAATGCGCGCATTTGTGGGCACAACGACTACTCGGAATGCGAACAACTCGTCAGTGCCCTCAAGGCAGATATCAGGCCCTGGTTAAGAGGGATTCTCAGCGACGGCAGGGAGAACGTCTCGTTTACCATCAACTTAGGTCTATTCTACGATCCTGTGGTGTAGGGTGTAGAATAGTTAAGTGTTGATCGTCCGTATACCTCGCGGCCGCCCACCGTCTGGCTTTTCGCGGATTAATCGTTTGTGCTCTGTCCCAGTTTTCTGCTCCCGGAGGTCCTTCATCTCCAGGAAGTTGTGGTTGATACCCGACAGGCTGTATAGCTGGGTCTATGTTTGCCCGGCGCTTTCTTTGTATAGTTTGGGGTATATTGGTTTCGGCGGCGGCAGGGGTTGGGATGATCCCGTAGCTCGCGATACTGCGGAGCACGATAAATTTGCCGATATAATGATGCTGGTGGTACGATTCATAGTACCCGTCGGCGTGAGCGTTGTATCGCTCGATGAACCGTTCTACCTTCGTCTGATAGTCCAGGCCGGAGTACTGTTCTTGCGTTTCCACACTGGAAGCCACGTTTGCCAAGCCTGCTCCACGAAGCGGAGTCATGGTCGACGTCATCGTCGTCTTGGTTCGGGGGACCTGGGCGGGTCGCTTCCGGGACGGGATGTTACGAAGAGACGCCAAGTCGACTGGCAGGTATGAAAGATATTGATACTAAAAAGGAAATGATTCCCCAAAACTGTGTAGAGAGGCCCATGACGCAGCTATATATAGAGTGACCCATATTCAAGTATAAATATTGATCGTGAAGTAATGCGAAAGATGAGTCGGATCCACGATGAACTGGAGATTCTTGGTTGACCTTCTTAACCGGAGACTTGACTGCTGATTTGATCTTGGAATTCACCTTGATCGGCGGCTTAGCCGAATGCTCGACTGTGGATTTGATGATCGTTGGATTGATGGCCAATTGCCATGGTTTTCTTCGCTGTGCTCTTCAGCATGGCCTCCCGCTCTTCAGCATGGCCTCCCGCTCTTCGCGGGACGTCATCTTGGAATCCTCTTGCTCTAGGCTCAAATCTGACATATGCCTTCAACCTCGTTCATTTTGTTCTTTACAGCCTACTGTTATTCGTAAGTGGGCAACTCTCTCGCTATCTTGCTCTCCTTGAATCTTTCAGGTTGTGAATCCGTACTCCGTTTATTTACGGGATTTGTCTGTGCTAGAATATGGGCTGCTCGGCCAATATTCACCATGACAGGAGTTGGTACTTATCGCCTTAATTGCTTCCTATCTCGTCCATTTTGTGCATGGCCTCTTGTTACTCTGGGGTTGCCATCTTGGCATCCTATTGCTCTACTGGAATTTTCCCGATTCCTGTATCCGTAGAACTTTTTTGTGTGAGGAGCATCATTCCGGGCCCCTTCTCATGACAATTTTCAATACCCTTATAGCAATGGTGGGCATTCTAGACGCCTTCGATTATAAGACTGCTTGTGATAGTCTTATCAAGGTCGGGAAAGCTACCGGTCTCTCGGGGCCAGCACAGACGCCCGACCCATGGAATGCTCGGTCCTTTGCCCTCAACGATCGAAGCGGCCGAAAAGGCCATAAGTGGTGGGCTTCATGGGTAAGATGTTCTGAGGCCGGGCCCTGTCGGGATTTACGGCGTCCTTCCAACGCGCCAGTTGGTGTAGCATCTGGAGAAACGCCCGAACAGTGTGGTGATGCGGCCCTAGCACTGACGCTGAAGATGTGGGTGCATTCCGAGAGCCCATGACCCATGCGGTGGACCAGAAGCAGAGCGCCGGCAGAGGCTGCGATGGTTCGGAGCCGCAGCGAAACCAACGTATTGAGGATTGCGGAGTACACCGCCAGGATATCCCACCTCAAGTTATGCAGCCTAGGTGCTAGACCGCAGTCGTGTTAGAAAATAAAAGAGCTCATTTCTAAAGGTACTGAAGAGGAAAGAGCGTAGTTATTCGTTCATCTCGATATATAAGAGCTGAATACCATCTCTAAGGTATCACAGCGTAGCATCTGGGTAGTATTAATGCTTGGAGAATGATGTATTCACCTCTCCTGGATATAAGATGGAAAGCATGGCATCGCAGGCAGTGCTTCGGTCTTTAACGTGCTTCTGCTGGTCCAGAGTTTCGCTAAGTCCTATACAATGACCTTAGTCGTTTCGTTGATAACCGTATCGAAACAAGCTATCCGAGGCTTTGACGCAAGCTGCTGCTGGCGAAGTGCCAGCTGGCGGTAGGTTTGCCACATAACGTCGGAGAGAATTATTTTCGTGTCTTTGGCTGCCTCGTCATCTTTGAGACAGCATTATTGTGCTACATCTTTGCTGAGTCGTTCCGCGTATAGCTTCGGGTTCTTCTGCCAGACGATCTCGCCGACCTTCTTCCAGTTATCCGAGACGAACCTTTTGACCTGGTCCTCGTTGTACATCCCGCACGCGTCGACCAGAGGAACGAGTGGGCGTATACCCAAGCTGTAGTCGTCCTGCATGACAATCTTCTTAAGCGCGGTGGATATGTGGCTACGCCATATCGCGTTGCGCTGTATCCCGTCTTCTTCCTCAGGGATGTCTGGTATCGAGGCCTTGATAACATCGCGCCAAAGTGTCTGACGTTGTCTCTCCTTGCGCCACTCGGAGAGCCGTGCATCGTAAGCTGTCCTTGAACTAGGGAACAGCTCGAAAGCTTCCATGCGAACCGAGTCCCTAGTGGCATCCCGTTTTGTGAAGCGATTCGCTTCTCGGCACGCTGGCAAGAACTCTTCGACGAACTTTCTGAAAACTGGTCGTTGTTTCATTCGTCGGCGGTCGTTCGCCTTGAGTCTGCTCTTGTCAATCTGGCCTGAATCGGATGTTGATTTGCTCTTATTGTCGTCACCTTCGCTATCGTCTTCTGCTACGGGCCGGACCCAGAAGAGTCGACATGTGGTAATGTAATCAAAGAGGTCATCAACCGATCTGAAAGGTTCTTCCCATTGAAGGCAGTCATTGCTGAGGCCTAGGAACTCGAGAACGTCACAGGGGTCGGTTGTCAGCAGTATTCTGGCTTTCTTGCGGTCCAGCGCCTCGATCTCTGGGATGCGTATGTGCAACCCAACTTCATCTATGGTAAGGCCGAAGGGACGAATGAGGCTTCCAAGGACGTTCCAGATGTCGCCGTGGGCGTTTTTAAATAACAGCCATTGCAGCTGCTCAAGGGACTTGCATAGGTGTAGATCAACTTGGATGTATCGCTTGGAACCTGAGTCATCGTGGCTTTCTCTTCCGTGACCTCCTGTCTCGGGCCAAGGAATTGCTAGGTTAATGGAACCTGATTGTTGTCTTACAGAATGCTTCGCGTTGAGGAGATGCTTTGCAGCCTCGAGTGAATCTTTAGGCCGGGTTGGAATAGAGGTTGAGAGGCTGCTAGATGTGGAAGATGGGAAAATAGCATTCCGCTCCCATGCTACGAGGATATCAATATCACCATGGTCCTGTTTAGCAGGTCCTGGAATTGGTGTAGCAGTTATGACAAAGAGTTGCCGAAGCTTCGCATGACATGAATTGAGGACTTGCTGGTAGATCTGTTTAGTAAGATTTGTCAGTAAATAGACAAAGAACTCAGGATTTCGCAATGAGAAATAAGCATACAGCTGTTGGCATCCGGGGTGTGTCAAGCCTCTCTTGACCTGATGAGAATGCAAGGCCACCCATATCAAGGCACCTGGGCAGGATTTCTATACCTTGTTCTGCAAGACAACAGATAGGCAGAAGATGACAGGGCTGCAGAGAGGAGTATTTTTTCTCGAGGATCATGCAGCAAACAAAATGGAGTGATCAGAAAGCAGTGCGGTGGTGGTAGTATGCGTCTGCGTCGTTCGTTGCGGGGTATACAAAGTGGCGCATCACTTCTATATAATGCACGATTACTGGGGTTAGTTAGGTACTGGGAAATTCAGCTTGAAACTCACACCCCGACCCTTTTCGCAAGGAAATTCTTTTCTACTTACTAGTACATAGTTATAGGCAGGTAAGTTTCACCTAGATTGTTCCATTGAACTCCTTGAGGCTGATAATAGCCGGCAGTGTGTAAAAGTGACGATCATTCCTTGGGCTTAGCCCGCTTGGGCCACCCACGGAGGCACCTGATGAGTCAACAACTCCGAAGTCGCCGCATGTCAAGAAAACCAATAATATAAAGTTCAGGTACCTTCTTAACTATAGGCAACTCAAAAATGAAAACCAGATGTAATCATTAAAGACATTCCTTGCCCATTATTTCAATAGGGAGCGGGATGAACCATAATGTGCCTCAATGAGTACCTATCAGTGAGACGCCCACTCATTAAGGAAAGAGTCACCCCATACGATACACAGCATTCGTTTTCGAGTTTGCTTCGTTGTTAGACTTTGAGCATCATGGAAATAAGTTTGCGATGTTCAGTAACCTGAGCTTTAGAGTCATTGCATAGGTACCTAGCGACAGCACGGTACTATATGCTGGGTGATTGTCACCAGCAGCATTGCTGTAGGTATGCGAGAAGCGTGAATGCTATCGATCTTTAATAGTTAGTGATTGGCCAAATCCTAAATAAATAAATATATATATCGGATGACACATGATGTTGGTTACAATATTGACATGATGTTTGTCGGGGTCTAAGGTGTTCAGGTATTTGACAGGTGTGTGGGCCACATATATAACCACTGGTGTGGGGCAGATCTACCAGCCACCGGTTTACCAACTACCCGCGTTCCAACAAGACTCGTACATATGTCCTTCCAGAAAATACTGGAGGTCAAGTAGACGCTCCCGGATGAAGGCGCCGACTGGCTAGCCATGCGTGTTACGTCGAAAACAGATTGAAAAATGGAGATTTGATCTCGAGATCTTGGTGAGTGATGTGAGTGGCGAGCTGGTGGCGCTGAGTCGCCATGTTGCCATGATTGTGGAGATAGAGAGGAATACTTGGAAGAGCTCTTCACAAAACGCTGCTCTCTACATATGGTTCTGCATGCATCCTTCAATCTTACATCTACAGAGACACGCAAATTAGACATGTCGTTTCGTTTGCTGTTTCCTGGTCATATTGGTGCTGCATAAGGGGGTGCAAGTGGCAGGTCATGTCTTTTGCAGGCTCCCGCTCAAAGATTGGAGCGCCCATAGTACCTCTGAGGGCCCTGATTCGAACTGATATTGGGAGGGTTACATACAGGTCACTGTACCTATGTTCCCAGGCTTGTCGTATGGTCGCGGTGATTTGGACATCCGGTGAATGTTAAAAACAGAGCCTGTATGATACAGCGGGCTATGCCGCTATGGTGTTCATCTGCGATGATCTTGAATAGGTAGTCAGCCTTGTTTGTCTGGTCATATAGGGACATCGTTGGCTATAAGTAACGTCTGACTGCGCCTCCATCTCGCTCACATTACCCTTTCTGTGTGCGAGGCTGTATTCTGCATCGCAAATGTCACTGTAACATCAGGCGACCCAACACAGCCATGAGCTCCCCTCAATCAATCATATTTACAGGCGGTTTAGTATACCTACCTTAAGTAATTAGGTGTGCATACCTTTTACATGCTAAGGGCCCAGAGAGTTTTGTTGAACCCCCTCTCTATGTCCATGCAAAGCTCCAGCGCGATTTCACGACAAGATGAGCAACGAAAGCGGATCCGAATTGCACGACCTGCTTCAAGTCTCGCAGTTAGTGAACAATCATCCGACGATAGCTCTCTCGAGGTCCAGTTTGTACGATTCGATCCCTATTCCTAAGGGATCAAAAACTATCAGACTCCTCGACGTTGAAAGACTCCATCATCACTATCATGAACCCCTCGTCGGCTCTCTCAGAGTAGTGTCTCTTCAGGATGGCCAATATCCTTCATTCACGGCCTTGTCGTACGTGTGGGGTGAATATTCATCCCCGCGAGATGTTCTAAGAAGCGGGGAAACCGAGTTGGAGATCACACGCAATTGTCGTGACGCTCTACGACGGCTGCGGCAACGGCACGGGGCGATCACGATCTGGATTGATGCTATCTGCATCAACCAGGATAGCCCCGATGAAAAGAAACATCAGATTCCTCTGATGATGGAGATATACACTCGTGCCGAAACTGTCTACATCTGGCTCGGAATGGAAAGCCAAGGATCCGACGAGGCAATGGATTATCTTCAGTCAGCCTCTACGATGCACGATTTCCCTTTCTGGCCGAAACGAGACAACTACAAAAGACCTACCTTGACAAGAAGAATAGTGTATGCTCTGTCATACCTTCCGCCCTGCTTTTTCTTGAGAGTGTTCGCAAATGCATGTAAACAAAATTGGCTCCATGCAACAGATGGGTTTCGTCATATCGCCCCTTTGTTAGGACGCGAGTGGTTTACAAGAGCCTGGACCTTCCAAGAAGGTATTTTGGCACGCGACTCCGTTGTCTTGTGCGGGTCCAAGGTTATCCGATGGGATGCCCTCGCACGAGGTCTTGAACACGTCCATGCCCTTCAAGCAACTTTTGACTCTGCGAAGGGATCTTTCGAAAGCCGGCCAAATACTTACCCTTCGACACTCGCAGTAGCCTGTGAAGCGTTTCGACAGACTCTCTGGTGGTGGATGACTCTCGATCGCTCTACCAGGTATCTGAACGATAGACAAACAAGGAACTCTTCGTCGTTGGGGCAGACATTCCGCGATTATCAAAGTCCGTATATCCATATATACGATGACTTCACACCTATATACAAATCAGTTGCCTTTCCTGTAATCTTACTTGTCATTTCGTTAGTCATTTCCCTCACTTTAACAGTTCATACTATCTTGTCTTCTTTGGCTTGGGGTTCTGTATGTTTGATATGGACATTTTATTTCCTAAGGGTTACAAGATTTCTCAATGAGGCTTCTATACCAAGTAGGGGTATATTGCAAAAGGTGGACGATACTTCAGAGGCTTCTTGGCTTGTAGAAAGCATAGTGCAAGCACTGATAAAACGGAAAGCAAGTCAACCGAGGGACAAATCGTATTCTCTCTACGGTATCCTTAAGAGCATCCAGCTGCAACTACCTGAAGTTGACCATAATAAGAGCCGAGGAAGAGTTTTTTTTGAACTGTTCTCTGTTCTCCTTCAATGGCAACCCTCCTTTGTTATTTTGCTGCTCGAAGCTGGTGCATCTTCTAACAGCACCACACAAGAGATAGGAGACGTCCCTTCATGGGTCCCCGATTTCCATATGCTTCCTGGACGAACTTCGATGTCAGAGGAATACTTCTCAGCCGGTTCTAGACAGTTGAATGCGACGAGTATGCTCGAGCCGCATGTGACGATTGCTGGCAATGGTACAACACTTCTGGTTCGAGGTCACCTCAAAACACATATAACGTACTGCACGAGTCAGTTTCAGGAGATACACCGCGAAGCCTTAATGTTGGAAGATGACGCGACTTTGGACGCATTAGATGAGCCCATACACGAGTTTGCATCTTGGATATATATCGTTCGACGCGAAATCCAACCAACGCACCCTAGAGAATCTATAGCAAAGGCTATTTTCACAACCTTGGATCGAGCACCTCCTTCTGAGGACAACCATGTGCCCGATGAGTTTGACGAATTGTACCGGATGGTGGGTCGAATGGACATGGTGCCGCATTCCCACGACGCCCGTGAAGCAGCGTCTCGTATAGCTCGAAACCTTTGCCAGAGAGAGTCTGTCTTGGAAACTTTCGTCGACATAATTAGGAACCTAGCCTGTCAAGGACGTCGTTTATTCGTGACAGCGGATGGGTCACTTGGTAGCGGATGCAAGGATGTCATCGTTGGAGACCGGCTTGCACTTGTGGGGGGTGTGCCGGCACCGCTAGCACTGAGATCGAGTAGTGACGACGATGCTGATTTGTACGCAGCTTCGTATAGGGTTATTTGTTCTACATTTGTTCATGGATGGATGGATGGGTCTGCACAACAACAAAGCGACATGAAGGACATTTCATTAGTTTGAAATGGAATGCATTGCATTGGTTTCTTTCTCCAACAGCGGGCGCCAAAGTGGCAAGTCTCACTTCATCCTATGGTACTAGTTATAAGTTAACAGTGACGCGTAGGGCTTAGCCTAGCTATGGAATAAAGCAACTCGGTGACGTGGTCTTCGACCGCGCGAGCATGATCATGGAGGCCACTTTGCGGCTTGGAAACAGCCGTACGCCCTTGCTGAGGATCTCCAATATATGTTCGCACAGGGCGGCAGGTCTTACGGCGTCTTTTGGAAGTTGTAAGGCTCTCAATTTGAAATACAAAATAATGTAACCCACTCAAGTACCTACCTAACTTGAGTAATCAGGGCTGCTCTGCTGTATGTAATAACTTATACCTAGTATAATGCGTGTGAGCGGTGTGACTGAACCAGCCTACCAGCCTACCAGCCAGAGGGTATGATGTTAGGTGTGACAATCAATATTGATAATATATGATCTGACAAGCCTGGGCGAGAAGACTGAAAATGGGTATACCCATTTATCTGACGGCTCATATGCAACCACAGACCGCCTCCGATTGGGTATATCGTATATGGACCTCATCACAACTGCAGCTTACCTGCAGCTTCTTCCTTCTTTCTTCATCATTTGGTTGACCTTGTTACACAACGTCAACAAGGCTCCAGCTCAGAAGCAGATCGCTAGAAATAGTTTCAAGTCGGTCGTCCTACCTTTAGTGGCGCAGATACAAAAGCACCCGACTTCCTACCTCGGCTGTGGCTCCCGGCGCCGTTGTACGCTCTCCGGACAAGATTTCCCTATCACAGCTCGATCACTTCTGATTCGATACAGCTAGGCGACTTCCAGGTACCAATGTCAGACTCGTCTGAACCAGTCGAACGGCATGTTCGGATTCCAGATCTGTTTTCTTCTATCTTGGCGTCGAGGCCAGTGGTAAACCCGAATTACTTCAAAGTCAAAGCCGAAGGAGACAGATGGATTGCAAGGTTTTCATTTCAAGATAGAAGTGGGTAACTCGACTGAATGCATGCTGATATTCTTCTAGGATTATGAATATGGACGAGAAGATGTGCGCCAGGAATGTGAGAACAGACCTTTGCTACATGACTTCTATCTGGGTACCCAATGCCGACGAGGAGGCGCTTCGTGTGATGCTAGATTTTAATCACTGGGTTTGTTTCTCCTTAACTCCTCCCCTTTCTTCTACAGTCATTGAGATATAGGGGCAAGGCTCACTGACGGACAACCAACAGGTATTTCTGTTCGATGACCGTAAGTGAGGTGGTCGACATTGCCTGCTGGCCTACTAACATCCCCTTTAGAGTTTGACGAAGGCCATCTCAAGAATGATCCCATTGCCGCACAGGAAGAGGTTGATAGGACAATGGCCATCATGGATGATGATGCGCCGCTGATGAACCTCGAAGAAAACAAGATTCGATACGTCTTCCAGGCCTTCTGGCTCCGGCTGAAACAAAGGGCATCCCCAGGTGTGTTTCAAGAAGATTGATATAATATAAAATTTTGGCTAAACGGAAAGAAGAGTTACAGAAACGATTCAAAGACCAAATCAAGCCATATTTTGACCAGCTCGTAGTGCAAGTCCAGCAAATGGCCCGTGGGGAGGTCCTGAGCCGCGATGTACAGACGTACATGGAAATACGCAGGGGAACTATCGGAAGCTATGCCGTTGTCACCTTGGGCGAATACGCTCACGGAATCCAGCTTCCTGAGAGTGTTTTTTCCCATAACTCTCTCCAAGAATGTATGCGTGTATCGGCAGACCTTACTATTCTGTGAGTCCGAACTGTCCTCGGGTCTAGTTGTGCTATTCTGAACGAGGAGGTATAGAGTTAACGACATTTTGTCCTATCGCAAAGACCTGGTACGTACAGATGGAACCCTATTAAGCATTATTGACTGGCTAATAACTGCCCTGCTAGGAGCTTGGTGTTGATCACAATTTGATCTCACTTCTCATGGAGCAGAATAAGTCACTCCAGCAAGCGGTGGATCAAATCGGCGCCATGATGGACAATTGCTATAGGCGGTGGTACGCCGCGCTTGCCGATTTGCCTGCATATGGAGAGGAAATAGATCGCAATGTGCTTCTTTTCGTTGACGTCTGCCGTTACATTCCCCTAGGAAATCTGCATTGGAGGTTAGTTTACATCGAATCTGAAACTCGCGACTAAGGAGGTACTAAACAACCGAGCAGCTTCATGACTGGTCGATACCTAGGTTCTGAGGGGCAAGATGTTCGCGAGTCACGAATCATGGTTCTTCGACGTTGAGAGGCTTAGCGGTATACAGCTGAGCTGGAGCAGTCCATGGTTTGTACCTCTGATAGACGAGATGTCGGCCTGGCGGGGATATTTGGAATTACTCGATGACAAGCAATAAAAGAATGGCCAATCCTAGGACAGAATGCAGGCTAAGTGCTCGGTGATCTGCGACTGAGATACTTATCGATCTATCGAGAAGGGCGAGAATGTCTTCGACATTGACACAGTTGAGTGCGTCGTCATCTACCTACCCTTGTTCCCCAGATCCAGCTTCGGATGAGAGATAAGGACGTTTTCATAGCCTGTAGACAATTGCACTGGCTGGCCGAAGTCTGGGTGATGGATGCCCTGTCATAGGATTGATGCGGAGGTCAAAGGTTCAAAGCCTGTAATCCCGTTCTTAGTCATCTGTTGATGTTGCACACTCGAGTACCTATGTACATACCTGTCACAAATAGCCGTAGTTTAGCCAGCTCGATTAAGCGCTCTCAGCCTTCAGGTAGGCGATCCCGGTCGCTCTCACGTGACCTGTCACGTGACCTGTCACGTGACAGACTCAGTTCTGTCCGCAAACCTCTCGCGACCCTTTTCTGAGCGCAAGAACAGAAATCTCATGAGAACGAGGACTGATTTGAAAGGATAGTGGGAATCTCTCTGACCCGGTATCATCCGTTTTGGAGTCGTTGAAATGGACGTATGACCAGTGATGGGCGTTATCATACCGTCCTTGGCCACGAACAAACACATACGACCAGACTTGGACGTGTGAAAATGAAGCTACACCAGACATCGGCTTGCAACAAAGGCTGAAGAGGACAGGATTTGTACTAAATGAAATATGGGCTCATTTGAGCTGTCTTTAAGTATCAACTTTCATAGACTAACCCTTTCTCTTTCGAGAGCGAGTTCCTAGGACATTCATGCCCCTGGCTGCTGTCTGAGTATATTAACGAACGTCATTAGGGTTATGGGAGATATCTCAAATTCCTGCATATGCTTTGTAGATCTCCTTACCCTTCAAAACCCGATGGCTTCAGATCTTCGACTGCTTCAATGGTACTTTTGGTGTCTGACCGCTCATCCTGCCAGTCAATCAGAACTCAGAAGAGGTAGCAAGAGCGAGACACACATATATTGTGGCATTGCTCGATTTTAACAGATCTTCCCAACAGACATTTTTTCGTGATGATTTGCCTCCTGTATCACACATGTGTATTTTCGATTTGTATACCGTACTGGGAAATAGTGGAGGGGTATAATCATTGTAAATGCATAAATCATTGTTAACCCGACAATCATAGAAAAGACGGGTTTTCATATTTTGAATGCTTGTTGTTAATCTGACAATCATTCTCAACGTCAGAATGATTGTGTGGTGTACAATCAATGCATTTTAATAATTTCCTATATATATAATGAACCCCGTGCAGCGGAATGAAGACTCAAACAGCAACTATCGACTGCTCTTCTCGCAACCTCACACTTCCTGAAGTCAAGACTTCAACTATACACTTCAACTTTACACCTTCCCAACAGCAAACTTCAATCATGTCGAACCAGTTGGAAATCATCGTTGATCCGAAGGAGAAAACCATCGAAGGCCACACAAGAAAAGGCTACCTCTTCTTCAAAGGCGACAAGATCTGGGAGGACCATTGCCATGACAACACGATCGAGTTGGCAAGGGCCATTCAAACTGCGGACTACCGATTTGCACTCACCTTGGAAGACAAGCCGAAATCGGTCGAAGGTCATATTGCCTCCATCACCGTCAAGCGCGGCAATGAAACTATTCTGAACAAGCTCAACACTCACGACAACATGACAAAGCTACGTGACGCTGTCAACAGGGCTCTCCGCGAATCCTCTTGAAAAGGTAAGTTGGCTCCCGTCGATTCATGTACAAGCTCCCGTGCCCGAGAAGTTCTCTTGAGCAAATCAATACAGCACTACCGCCTCCAGGCCTCACGCTGTCCTCTCCTGTGCATCTCCATTGCTGCGCTACCCCTTGTAATAATATAAAACCTCATCAGAATACATCTAAGCTGACCACGCTACAGTCTGTGGATGATACTTCCACTTTGACATGGATCATAGATTTCGTGACACTATGACCACCGACACTCGTTACATCAGTGGTAATCCAGCGTGAGCCTGGATGTCTACCTAAGGATCAGGAAGAAACACGGTGATCCGCAGCTGAGAGAGGAGATAGGGGGAAGGGATATTCCTATCAATTTACGATGATGTACTTAACTCAGTCACTCACTACGCAGTATGCACTCCAAGTCTCCAACAGCCCCATCCGGGACTATGCGATCTCAACTATCGCCCAATAAATCTAAACCTACTTTGGCCAACTTCTACCTGTCTTTAACATAAGTGACCACCTATTGTAACCTTTCATGTAACATGAAAACACAACAGAAGCTCTGCGATATGTCGAAGGATGTTCGTAACCTCGACTTTGTCTGCAGGGTTCGAAGAAGAGTCCTTGTCGGAATCGAGTCACGCAGACTCGAGGAGACCAGAGTTGCCTTCCTCTTGAAGTCTCACCAAAGTCATAACCTAGAGCTAGCTGTTCAGACGGCGCAACTAGTCTGCTGCAGAGGACTGCATTCTGTGCTGTTGGTTGAGTCCGGTTATTCGTATGTACACTCAGATGACGATAACTTTGTCCTCCCAGCCCTCAGACTGGCTGAAAGAGTATCCTCGCTGATTGGTAACAACTCGCTTCCCTGTCTTCTCGTCCACGAAATCGCAGTTGAAATGTGTATGACCGAAAGCCCAAACTTTAACGATATCGCTCTGCCAGCAAGGCTGATCGTTGAGATCGCTCGCGAAACCAGACCGAATGGAGCTGTTGCGGTGCTTCGGGTCGCTTGCTCGCTCATCTAATGTTGGACTGTAATGAGTGAGGATGACTACTTTCCGCCTTGACCCTTCCAATGAAGTGACCTTCTCATTGAGCCAGTTTAGCTCTCGCTCAAATGCTGCGTCGTGCTCCTCAACTGCCCAATCCGAGGTGTTGTAAAAATCGTTGATCCCGAAACTGACCGCCTTCATTGACTCCGCGGGTACCTTTGAGAAGAGCGTGCAGCCTAGTATAGTAACGACCTCCCCTGACGTTCCCTCGAGCTCGTAGCTTGTCTGGTCCAGCACCACCAACTTGCCAATCTTTCCATTCGTCTTCTCTTCTTCTTGTATCTCACTCTCGATTTGGTGCATTGTCTCTCTTGTGTCGTCCCAGGTAGAATGCCAAGACTCGTGGTTGCCCATCACCAGGAACACCACTTGGAAGTTGGATAGGTGTCGCTTCAAGAAATCCAAATACTCTCGCCGATGTTTGACGTAGCCGATGTCTCCAAGGAGTGCTAGGTATGGCGCCTTTGGCGTTATGTCAAAAATATCATAAGCCTTGGGGCTCTCCAGGTGGAGATCCGACACGATTTGGAGCTCTAGCATCTTAGTAGATTGCGACAACCTGTATTGAGTGACTGAGGAGGATAAGCTGGACCTTTCACGCCGAGCGAAGCAACTAAGGCGACATGATATATTCACATTACAGGTGCTGGTGCAATTCCACCGCATCAATTCAGATGTTATTGATCCATGGGATTTGGGATTTGGGATTTGATGTTGGCAGATCAGTGTTGGTACCTAAGATTTGGCGCTAAGAAAGCTAATCTCACTGAAGTCGCCCTGCAAAACCTCATTTAGTGGATGACTCAAAAGGAACAGCGTTCCTCCCATTGATAATCCAGATTGATCCAGAAAGCATATTGTGCCTATTTAGTACATACCTAGGTCATGACTCACATTCTAAGCATTGGAAATAATTATTCTTTCCCAGACATCCGTCGAGAACCAAAGAGATCAGTCGTCTCTGGTGTACTTGGACCTCTGCCGCCATTTATGCCCATACCGAAGAACCAACACCGGGATCGGGGCGATAACCAGACTCGCTGCACCTAGAATAGATAAGCCTATACCATAACCGAACCTGTCAACGAGTGGCCCCGTCGCAAGCGGCAAGAACGTGCCCGCTAGACATCGTATGACGATCACCGCTGTCATGGCAGAGGCAGAATAGAGCCCAAAGGCATCCACGACGTACGCGTAGAGCGGTAAGAACCCGAGCATGAGCGTGGCGCCGATCGCGACGACCGATAGAAGCAGCACCGGAACTGGGAGGTGAGATTGCGCTGCCCAGCCGTATAGCGCAAAGATGACAGGCAGTGTGAACCCTCCGATAATCACCAGCGGCAGTCGGTATTCCGGTCGGCCATCGCCCTTGTTGGAATCGCGGAGCTTTATGTAAATCCTGTCAAGAGCTTGATTGCAGATAACCACACTAACCGCTGACCCGATACCTGTGCGTGTTAGCACGGATTGATCTTGTTAAACTGGATGTATCCAGGGTAGAACTCACTGAAGCTGATGAAGGCAGATCCGGCAGCGGCAGGCGACAGGCCGTACATGGTCTCGAGGATGTCGGGTAACGTGGTGCTCATGATGTAGAAGAAGGTGAAGACAATAGAACCGAACAGCGACAGCATCTGCAGAACACCCGATCCTGCCAGCACCACAAATGGGCGTAGGATTGCAGCCCATACCTTTCTGGCTCTCGAACCATCGTCCGCATCGAATACAGTACGCAGCGACGGATTCCCAGTTTCCCGCCGGAGTCTCGCTGCTTTTCGTCTCAGAATCGGGACCTTATATGTTTCCCGGAAGCACGTGAGGAACACTATCTCGCATGCAGCAGCCAGTGTCACACTCATCCACAACGTCTGTCGCCAACCCATGGTCTCGGCGATCGCCCCGCTGATAGCAGGGCCAATTGCGCCGCCGATCAGCGGAGCGAGCTGGATCAAACTCATTGCCGAGCCCCTCTGCTCCGACATGAAAATGTCACCCACAATAGCGGGGTTTAAGACATTGGACGCCACGGCGAGTCCCGTCAGGGCCCTCGAGACGATGAAAAGGCGCGAGCTCTGGGATAATGCCGCCAAGACCGTCGCCGCGATGAATAAAGTGTTCGCGACGTTTATGACGGGATACCGCCCGAATACTTCCGACAACGGCGCGATCAGTAGGGGCCCAGCTGCTTCGCCAAGTTCCCAGATAGTTACCAGGAGCACGCTGGCCGATTTGCCGGAGTGGCCATGGTCGAGGTCGTCCACGATGCGGGATGCGATGGGCACAACGGAGGTGCACGTAAATGTTCTACAGCAAGTCAGTCAGGCCAAATCACGAGCTGGACAGCAACCAATCCTTACACGGTGAATGCCATGAAGGCGAGCAAGGCCACTATCACCCACTTGTACATGGGGGGCCATTCCATAGGGTTTTCCGCATCGCCATCAGGATCGAAGTCGACAATGTCCTTGTTCGCACTATCGTTTGGTCGTTCGTTGTATACTATACTGACGTCTTGCAGCAAAGGTTGAGTCTCGTCCATAGTGTCACAGGTAGCTTTCACAGCATTAGTCAAGACACGAAATAACAGGTCAAGGAGAAGGGAAAGAGCCCAGGGGTAGACGTTGAGATATATACGGATCCGTACTCATCTAATGTATAAGCGCTAGCCGGCGAAACCCCAGCTGCAGCACGCCCTTGGAGTGACGAAATCGGATGCAGCCAATCGCGAATGTGGAGTATATTGATTAGTTATGACCAATGTGGCTATATATAGGTAGGCATGGATCGACTTTTGATTAGACCGACAACCCGATAAGCTATTGTCTCAATCTATACTCTGGAAATATCGTGCTGATAACCAATAGGACTCGAGTCTCGAGAGGAGCTGATACCCAGAACAAAGGGCTCTAATTGTGTAAGAATTGGAAGTGTATGGATATTTAGATTGGCAGTCGGTCGGGGAACTGTTATATTTGACTAGATGAGTTCGTGTAAGGTGTCACTGTCGATGAGTAATCGGCAGCGACATGCATGAGACGAGGTCGTGTCGTCACACAAGTGGAGTTCGGTGCCACAGCCGATAGGACGGTATCCAAGCGTCACTACATACTGTACAACGAACGTCAGGATAAGTAACACGAAACGATGGGAATCGGGTCAGCATTATCAGTAAGGTAAGTAGGCTGAGGCATTACTGACGACCCTAATACATATTCATCTACCTTTAGCGTTCTCGTTCATAATTTCTTCTCACCACCACAGCAGATGACGGCGACGACGGCGACGGTGAATAAGTGGAATTTGTCTGTATCACTGGCTTCGTCTCCTAAATGTCCTGCATGCACCATTACCCAAGCACCATTACCCAAGATATGCTATCTGTCCTAGCACTCGGCGCCCTCAGACTACGCAGGTCGAATGTTGCAGGAAGGCTACGGCGACCGGCACAACCCTATCGTACCCGAGATAACTTCATCTGCGTTCAACTGCTCCGGTCCCCCTGCAAATGTGGCAAACTTCTGACTTCACCCCGCGTCCGCCGCATTCAGTACATAATTTGGAAAACATTCCTCTGCCACCACAAACTCTGCAAAAGCTGCCGTTGCGTGAGCATGCAGTGCAGCTGAACCATTGCCCACATCTACCATTGCATGCACGGCATGTGTCCACTATGGTGCCAGAACCGCTGCACCGGTGGCAGCGACCGTGGTGCGGCATGTTTGCTGGAAGATGGCTGGTCAGTTAGGATGATGATGCTTGAGAAATATTTTCTTCAAACTTACCGGCGGCTCTTGTTACTTGTATGACCGACACTTGATCCTTACGTCGACTCTCTTGGTGCTTGACTTGCTTGTAATCCTCGTGGTAGGTTACGGTGGTGGTGCTTGCTATGGAAGAAAGTGCTCGAATACGGTATGATGTGCTCCTGGGGTTCGCGAAGAAGCTGTGGAGAGCGGAAGGGTTGATGACAGACGAGCAAGGGGCTGATGAGCTGAGGAGATGGCTAGTAGAAAGGGGGAGAAGTCTCTCTCGTTTATATAGGTCTTCTGCTCCTCGTTTTGCTCTCCAGAAGAGCGCCACAGTATACGTGACATTTGATTTTACACTTCATTGCCCGGCAAATCAGGGCCTCTGTTAGAATATCATGAAAGATTACAGACCGAAGGCTTTTAGTTGTCAACGGTACCTAGTCATTGTGTATCGTCAAGTCAGTCGGGATCTGACTGTATGTACGAGTGTCTTCCCCTGTGAATCAATGCCATTTCACCCGATTGAGCGTAGCCAGCTCACTTAACTGCGCATCTTTCTTCACTTTTTTTGGTTTTCATTGGACCGAAACATCTGGGAAGATAGAGGTGACTGACACTTGCACAGCTCAGTGTCCAGAGCTTCGCTAATGTGGCGACGTGAACTACGTAGAATCCAGATAAATGGTAACCCAAAAATGCAGTACTACCCCTTTTGCCACGTACAAGACGGTAAGAAGACAATTCTGCGTACTTACTAGTAGGGTCGGAGAAAAAGATCAGCTGTGAAATATATTCAATAACCAGTCACATGATAAAATGCGTCAAGTCTCAAATATACTTGTATAAATTAATTGTATCAAGGGTAATAGGGGAAATTGAAATTGAATTGAAAAAAAAGTCAAAAAAGACGGCTAGGATTCGAAGGCGGGAATCGAATCGCAGTCCGTGAAAAACTCGGTCCCAGGGGCCAGCTGGCGGTTTCTTACTCCCCTCACCTAGCCACTCGTCAGTGGGAGCTCGGGTACCAGGACGAGTTGCTATTTTGCTATTTAACCTCAACTGCTGGTCCGAAGTAGTCCCGACGGGATAGGGGGGAGGTGCGTTGGCCATGAGGTCCCCCAGGATGCCGTACCTTCCTCGCCCGCGTTTCTACACATTCGATGTCCTCGGCTAGTACGTGGGAGCCTGGGTAGGCAGGTACGATGTGAATCGACGCTCAGTGGAGGCAACTTCGAATCTGTGATACGACTTCGCAACAGCAGTCAGAGTCTATCCAATACACAATACATAGCAGCTATGCTACTTTATCTGGTAGTCAGGCCCAGAAGTTGCTAACGTCGTTGTGTAATCTTGATTATTGGAATCGAATGCGCTCACTCCGTCACTACGACTCACCAAAGAAGCAGCAGCTTACAATGCTACATATTGATACAAGGTAGGTTTACAAGGGAGAGACCTTCGTGCTATTTTCTCTCCTCTTAAGGTAATGGGGCTGAAAGGCTCAATCCCTAACACAAGTGGTCTATCTACGTAGGATGGCATGGTCTCTGCCCAGGGGCACCTAAGGTTCCGTACATCAGGATACTATGACAGTACCTCATATTGAGTCATTATCCAAGAGCATTCATTCGGCTGTAAGAATATTCTGCATTCTCAGGATTACTGGCAATTCTGTTTTCGCACAACTGATTTCACATCTATTTCCAATGCTTCTATCACTTTATTGGGGCATCTGCTTTGTTTATTTGTGGTCACTAGGGCCCATTGACTCACCTGGTTCCAAAAACACAAACACGGCATTATTACCTTCTATTTCTTCGTCGATGGATATTCGCCAACCATCCGAATAAGTGCATACGCAGTTGTCGTGAGGTAGCATTAATACCACCTAGGCGCTCAGGTCAGAACGAACCTGGGGGCAATCCAGCTTGAGATAAACATTTTACTCTGGTTAGATTCAAACCAGATGACAAGCAGTCAGGGTGAATCACTTCCTGACCAGTTCGTTAGTTGGACTGTTCAGTCATAATTTTTGCTGTACTTAGGCTCTCAGCGACCATAGTTTGTCTTTCAATAACCTAAGCTTTAGATGAATTAGACCTCAACTACTCCTGACATGCAAACTCAACCGCCTTCTAAACCTCCACATCTTTCCATTAACTTTCCGCATCCCGTCTCCTGGACTCACAGTCTCCGCTTCCGGAATGAAAACCCCTATTTCGACTGGAACTTATTCAAATCTAGTAAGTCTCAATATTTCCATCGAGAAAGTATGGACAAGCTCAATTATGAGCAAATTGGCCAGGTGTGGGCTACCAGTGACCAGGCAAGCGACATCGCCTGTATCGAACTAGAGTCCTTCCCAGACTTATTTGGTGACGACGAATTCGAGAGGAGATGCGAGGTGCATCACAAAAGACTTCTCGAGAAACTGACGCACTACCGCCTTCTGTCCATCAACAACCAAGATGGATCCAAGGCCTACATCGGATGGATGTCGCTTCAGTGGAACCTCAGCAAGGCCATCACAGTCGAATGGCCAGAGACTGTCGAGCACATGACTCTCGGAGCTACCCAGATACCCAAGCAGCCGCTCATAGAGCGCCTTCGATCCAAGCATCCAGAGATCCTCCAGCAAGATCTGTTCTGTAAATACTTCCATACCTGATATTATAAAAGTCCACGCTGACCCTCTTCCGATGCAGATGTCTGCGGACTCGGCATACGCCCCTCCCACCAAGACCGAGGACTCGGCACGAAGATGATGGGCCAGCTGAAGCAAGTCGCGAATAAGAGCGGCCTGAAGATTCTCTTGTTCGCCGAAGCTCATCCAGATGAGCGCTTCATCGCCATGCACGAGGAAGAGCTAGCACTCTCGGAGAAGCAGGCCAGGGACGCCGCAGAGGCACTGCAGAACAACCCTAGCGACGAAGCCGCTCAACAAGCAGCCTCCTTCATTCAAGCTACCGTGCGAGTCGAACGCCAGCTCACCGAGCTGGTGAGGGCTGCGGCCGCGAGTCCCGGACGGTATCCTCTCACTTTCTATACCAGACTGGGCTTCAGGGAGCTGGGTTGGTCATTTAGATGGTCTCCCAACCGGGAGAGACATGGCGTATTGCCAGCGCCGCGAAAGTTATGTCCGATGATGTACGAGCCGAGCATGTGAACGTCGTTCATGCGCTTCTGAGTCCGTGGTCCAGCGACGCCGGGTGTGCGCTGACAAAACATTGTCATTGACGATGCAAACCTGGGGTTCCGGCAAGACATCCACTTCCCACTATCGTCGACGGACTTCTACGCGAGGTTAGACCTGTTTGATTATTGCAGCTATTGACTTGGTAATATACCTACCAACCACAATCCTTGATTTATGTTTTTACCTTCTCTGAGGAAGAAGCTTTTCTCGCAAATGGTTGGGCGGCCGTAGGCAGGCAAGCTGGCCGTCGCGTCCGCTAGGACAATAAATGATCCTGCCCTGTACACTTCTACCCTCCGCATTTGTCTTCATAACCTTGAGCACCTATTGCATACAGCATTGTCGTTACAGTCCGCAATTCCTAACCTTCGGTCCCTCCTGAGGTCGTGGCAGATGACGGTAAAGCTCCTCTTTGCTCTGGGCCTAGTCACGGTCCTCCTCTACATCCCATTACACGCCCGGGTGCGCCGAAGCCCTCGGTGCCGATGCAGACAATGATGCCTGGGAGTCTAGCGATCTCATGCCAATTACGAATACCACTTCTCGACGACCGGCAGCGAGCACTTTGGAAGTAACAACATCGCCCTCACCGAGACAACGACTCCTGTTTTCTGAATTCTATCAATAACCGTTCGTACTCCTTTTCCTCCAATTCCATTTTCCTTCGCTCCTCTTCCTCCTCGGGGGTGAGAAACTCCGTTGCTATCTGAATGTCCCAACGCTCCTGCGCCCAGTCAGTGACAGGAGGCATCACCTTGGCCACTTCCTGGGTCCACGACCCCCTGGCCAGCGGGTTTTGGGCCAAGGCCTCTTCCCGCTCCGGAGTAGCGCCGCGGTAGCCGTCCCAACGGCGGAACTCGCACATGATCGCCTGGTCGGTTTCATTTCCTGCTGTCGCCATCTGCTGCCCTATCTGCAAGGGTTCTCTGTCCACCCAGGCCCACGCGGTCCACGAGGTCCATGCCGGCCAAAAGGGTGTGCTCAAACGCAGCGGCCACTGGGCAAGGAGGTCCTCGCAGCCTCTAGGCATAAACCCTAGAAACGTTTTGTACACGGGCGAAGAATCAGGGGTGGAGTCGCGTGTGTATGGCAACACGAAGGTGGTGATCGTTATGCGGCCTGGAGATGCTCCTCGAACCGGTAGTGGTAATCCCACCGAAAGCTTGGGAATCGCGATGATGACGATGGCGCCGAAGCGCCGACCGGGTCTTCCAGCGACAGACCTCGCAGCAATGCGCCTGAAAGGACAGAGACTTGCGTTTTGTGCTCGGGCAGGGCTTTAAGAAACTCGTCACAGGCGGGAGAGCTCTGGAAATTCTTCAAGGATTCGGCCGACTCCCAGACTGATTTTATTGCGGGTCAGTAATCTAGTATGTAGATGATAATGTATTAAGTAATTAAATCCCCCAGACTCCCAAATGATCTGGGATAATGGCTCGGCCCAAGAAACTCACGGATGATCAAGGCAGCCTGCTCGGGATCATCGACCGTCCTCCCTAACCAGACCGTCTGGCAGCCAGTGACACCTGTAAGAGGACCGCGATGCACATCCGCGTAGCCCTCCGACCATGTTGGCCAATCTTGACCACACGTCAAGTAGAATCGTGTCCAGCTTGTTCGCTTGAGTAGCTGTCGCTGGTTACCTTTGTTTTGCTTGGTGCGAGCCATGATACAGCTGCATTACCTAAGGTACCTACCTAGGTAAGTAAGTAGGTCCTAGGTTGTAATGACGAAGCTAAGCTAAGCAGATGTATAAGAAGAGGGTTCTCTGAAGACGGAAGACAGTTTCCATTCGAATGAAGCCAACCAAATAAATGAAAGAACTGATTTCATTTGTTGAGACAGCTTGGTACCTATGTACCTAGCTTCGTCAGCGAAACTCACATCACATGACTACGTGAGTCACGTGTCCAGGCAACATCATCAGGTCACCTGACTAGGTCCCATGATCGGGTCACATGAAATGAAACTGGCTGCACTCCAAGTGAGAATTTTCCACTCTTGGGAACCAGGTGAAAAAGCTATTCTTCATCGTCCACACGTACGACCAGAGGTGTGTCAAAACAGAAAAACCTTTCCTGGTATGCCTACATTGGCTAAATATGGATTACCTCAATAACCACAATGCTTGGGTCGCCATACTAGAATATCATCAACCCTCCGTCTACGGCAAGAGTCTGCCCCGTAACGTAACTCGACCACGAGCTGCAGAAGAACATGACTGATTGAGCAACCTCTTTGGGTGTACCAATACGAGCCATTGGTGTTCCCGCTGCGATAGTCTCCTCATTGAGCGGAGGATATGTCTCCATGGCTTGGTATAACATTGGTGTCCGTATCCAATTTGGACAGACACAGTTAACCCGGATGCCGAGAGGGGCGAGGTCGATGGCTGCAAAGTAGTACGTAATGATTATTAACTCGATCAGCAAATCGCATAAAATAGGAGGCTTGCCAGCAGACACTTACCTGAAGTCTTTGCGATGCCTACCGTGCCATGTTTCGCCGCGTTGTATTGTATCATATTGGCGGGCGTAGCGAGGCCGCACACGGAAGCCAGATTGACTATCGACCCGCGAGTGACGCCTCTCTCGGGTGAAGCAGCGTCGACCGGCTTTGGGTCCTGAGAAGCCATCGCCGCCGAGACCGAGCTGATGACGAGGAACGTGCCTAGGACGTGCACCTTATTGAGCTCTTGAAACTCGGCAAAGCTGGCACTTGAAACTGGTAGCCACGTGCGCGAGGGTATCTTTATTGAATGTTGTGAGTAATCTCATCTGCCCTGAGTGGAAGCACGGAAACTGACACCAGCCGAGTGGACGCAGTAGTCGACTCGTCCAAAAGACTGCACCATATGCGCAACAGCGTTCTTGACCGACTCTTCAACTGAGACGTCGATGTGGATTGCCTCGGCTTTGAAATCTGGATTAGAAGCCACGGCCTTAGCTTTGGCGACGGTCTTCTGAGCAGCTTCGTGATCAAGATCCGCCACGAGGACCCCGGCAGCGCCTCCTTCCGCGAAGAGCAAGCAACAAGCCTCGCCAATCCCGTTTCCTAGCAAGTGTTAGCTATAAAAAGCAACGGAAATGATCGAAACTGAGGCCCTTGTATGAGGCTTACCTCCCCCGGTGACGAATGCGTATCCTGTGACATCCATCACTGATAGGATATTACTTGGTGAGGTGTATGGTGACGACTTATCTGGAGTCGTGGTGGGCTTGGTAGAGAAACTGTAATTAATCAGGTACGATTTTCAGGATTCGGGGACTTGCCTTGAAGATTGAATATTGCTTTCAATTTTTGTGTGGTTACCTGTAAAGTTGCGCACCCCTTACATGCGCATCCCTTACATACCTGCCTTACTACGGTATGAAAAAAACTACGGACAATTCGGTACTTTACAATGCCGCCACGAACGTCTTCGGCTTCAATATAACGTTCGTTATTACTAAATGTCTTCGAATCTTCGTCCCAAAGTCCCCAGGGGGGACGGGACTATGTGGTATCGTGAGGTTTAGTACCTAAAGCCCATATTTGCTTACATCATCCACCTTCCCACACGTCAGCAAGGCTCGGTGCTACCATTCCGTGAGTGGTAAGCCTTGCAAAATGCCCAACACCTATGCAGCCTGGTTGCGGAGCAGAAGTAGTAACGGTATGCGAACACAGAGGTGAGGCAGTGCTTCGTGTTCGTGCTTCGTGATTCATCGAAAGGAAGTAAAACCCTCCCTCTCAGCATGGGCGTTTAAATTTGTCAACTACTGTTTGCTTAATATCAAAATTTTATGGTTGGGGTTTCAGTTACTTCACAACATGTCTTTTGGCTTCAGTATCGGCGACTTCATTGCTGGTGCCGATCTGGCGCACAAGCTCATCCGAGTCATGACAGAGACACGGGGCGCATCTATCGAGTATCAAGAGGCTCTGGCCGAGCTGTGCGGTATCCAACAGGTTTTCATCCAGATCACACAGCTGAGCCGCAATGAGATTCTTCCCAAGGCCACCCTCAACTCGCTGACGCAGATTATCATGCCTTCGATGGCAATCATTGCTGATTTTCTTGATCGCACAAAACATTACCAGACAAAACTGTCCCACGGTGGCGGATTGAGTAGTAGCTGGTGTGTAAGGTAGGCTGGGCGCTTTACCGAAAGGAGGAGCTGAAGCTTTTGCGCGATACGCTTCATGCCAGACTTTCTGCTATCAATACCTTGCTTGCAGCGGCGAATCAGTGAGTGAAACTCCTTGGTAAATTCGATCGGACATTGACCGATTATGTTAGTCTCCCTTCTCAGAAACGTTCTGCTTTGCCAGAATCTGTTGCACAGTTTCAGGTAGTAGAAGAGACCACTGAGATTTCTACAGAGGAAGGTCCAGAGACGTTCGTTGGCATGCAAGGGGAAGTCCAAAGAGAGATCGATACAAGCGAACATTCCCATCTTGATAAAGCCGCGGTGGATCTCGACCCTCTTGATCCAGACCCCGATTCCAGCAGCGTGGACTTCGTTACCGGGAAGGCACAACTGAATGAAGAGAATATGACTGAAACGTCAATGATCAGTGAGGTCTTGAAGGCAGCCAGGTCTAAAGCGCAGAGTTCCCCATCTCGGAAAACGAACTTGCCACTGGCAACCCAGACGAATGCTCCTGTTCGAGCAATCGAACGAATCAATAGTCCTGTCAAAAAGATCGCTCAAGGTCACAAACGTACAGGACAAGATCTTGACTCGTATCTTGAGAACCTATTCGAGAAGGCTATAACCATCCAGGCTGAGGCTGAGGCAAAGGCCATGGCTGCACAGAAGGCTGCCGAAGAAACTGAATGGCGGAAGCGCATCGAAGAGAATATTCGGTTGAAAGCAGAAGCCGACTTACACGAGAAATTTGAGCGTGCGAGATTAGACCTCGAGCAAGAACGTTATGCTAAGGAACAGAAAGAAGCAGCCGACGACGCGTTCAGGAAGCAGGCCCTTGAGGAAGCGAAAGCAAAGGTAGAAGAGGTGGAAAGAAGGAATCTGGGTAAAGACAAAGCACCCATACGGTTCAAGGACGCTGTTGGCAGGAAGTTCAGCTTTCCATACCATCTATCCCGCACATGGCAGGTGAGTGGACACCCTTACGTCCTTGAATCAGCCTACTTATATCACTTTCACAGGGAATCGAGGAATTGATCAAGCAGGCCTTCATTCATGTGGATGTCATCGGTCCCCATGTACAAGCCGGTCACTACGACCTGGTAGGGCCAACCGGCGACATTATCCTGCCACAGGTATGGGAGAGGGTCATAGAACCTGACTGGCAGGTTACAATGCATATGTGGCCTATGGACATTCAACAGGGAAGAATCGCACCAGCGAGACAAGGAGGAGGGCCGGCGCCTGAAGGGCCGATGCCTAGAGGGCCACTGCCAAAAGGTTCACCGCCAGTGAGGCCGCCTCCAGTGGGGCCGCCGCCTAAAGGGCCGTCGCCCGGCATCTATTCCATAGATGTGATGGTGCCGAAGAAGAAAAGGAACTATATTGGATCATTCTTTAGCAAAAATGTCAAGCGGTTAACGGGTCGGGGGCGTTCCACGAGCTCACTATCAACGTCAAGCTCAAGATCGTCCTTCTCGGACGATTAAGCAAGCATCTTATCGCTCCAGAGTTTAAGCCGAGAAATGTAAATTTCAGAAGCTTTAGTTCGAGCTATAATTTCTATTTGATGGTCATTTATCTCCTTTAGGTTGAGCACATAGAAAATCCAAGACTTGGGATGATATTCCCTTGGTTTGACAACCGTTCACAGCGTTCAGCTCCAAGATATTGACACAGTGACACAAGTTAACTGATACAAAAATAAGGTTCAATCGATTAAATTGAGAATGCTGTATCCAGGTAATATTCAAGATTGACCCTTTGATAGACACATTTGCATGGTGGCTCAGTGTATCAGAACAGCCCGTTTCCCGGTCAAAGACTCATACCTTCCATGCCTTACACGCCGACCTACCTACCTCATTCCAGAAGATAGCGCAAAAAAGCCATACACAAAGAAATCAAGAACCCAAGTGCTCGTTCCACAAGCCATAAACGCCTCTAGGACCCCCATATCCAGGTGCTATCTTCAGCGCCGCATCAGATGTGCCATGTTGAGCAGCTGTGCATCCTCGAGGAACCCGGGCGGAACAACCCCCCGGGCAACATTGATGCGCATGTTAGGGTTGAACGGGTTGCGGTTGTGTCGCGGCATAAGGAACCCGAACACGTCCTCGTCCGGCATATGTGCCCGAGGAGCCGCCGGAGGCCGTGCGGCGGCTCTGCGCTCTCGAGGCGGGGGCGGCGGTATGAACGGCGGCTGCGGCGGTCCTCCTTCCATGTCGAGGAAGGGCATGAAGGCCCTGCCGCCTTCGTAGTTCGGCGGGTTGTCGTGGTACTGGCACTCCCGCTTGTGGTGGCACTGCAGGAAGTTGTGCTCGTCGCGGTAATATCCTCCGCAGCACAGCCAGCACCACTCGTGACCGCAAACACCTAGGCGTTTCTCATTAGCCAACTGCTGCGCAGCTATACATATACCTAGGTAGGTAGGTAGGTAGGTAGGTAGCAGAAAGCGTAAGTAAGGGGGGTACTCACAGGTAACATGGTCGCATCCGGTGTACTTGTCGACATTCTTATTGCATCCAGGGCACGGCTTGGTGATCTCCTTGACAGCCTTCTCAGACGCCTTGTCATTCCTCCTCTGTCTCCGGGTGCGGTGCTCGTATTCGTCGCATGTCTCTCCTCGATGCCACGGGACGCTGTGCCGCACGCAGAAGTAATGCTTGCACGCATGGCACTTCGCCCGCTCACAGCCCGGGAGGAATATCTGACCGGATTTACAGCGGGGGTTTAGGCACCAGGTGAATTCCGGGATCGCCGCAAGCAAGGCCTTGGCCGCCAGCGTGTCGTACCTATCGAACGCCTCCCGAGTTGCCAACGCTCGGACGTTCTCGTACTTGAGGAGCTGGGGGCACTCGGGGCACTTTAGACGGTCCCACGTGATGGTTTCCAAGCTCGAAGTGATCCACTGGGCGACGCATTCCTTGCACGTAGACGAGTCATGCTCGCATGCTGCGGTTATCCGGCGTTTGTTCGGCATCTCGGAGACTCTCTTCTCGTCGCTGCACACGATGCAGGTCTCGGAAAGGGGCACTAGCCAGGCCTCGGCCCGAATGAAGCTGTCCTCTATAACGCGGGGCACCTCGAAGTCGATTGTCTCGCCGGGACGGAGATGGCTGTGCTTCCGGACTACCCTGCCGCGACACACCAATTTGATGTCTTCAATCTCGACGCCGCGCCGGCGTATGCCGCGGTGGTGGACCGACGTCAGGACTTCATGCTTCATCCAGTGCTTGAGCATGTGCACGTCTGCGAAACCGCGGGGGCTGCGATAGGGTCTGTGCCAGATGTACTCCTCGTTAAATCCTCTGAAGATGAAGTAGTCATCGACTGGTCGTATGTCAAGGATCAGATAGCGGCAGAGCCAAGTCCGCACCTTGCGTGCTTCCCAGGCACTGCCCTGCAGTGGGCCCGGCCTCAAGCCCCCGCCGGCTTCGACGATGATTTGGTTGGGACTCTTTACGAGATCTTCCTTGGTCTCGTTACAGGTCCGCAAGAAGTTTGCGGTCGTCTCTCGCAGGCTGCCTACGGATCGCCCTGACTTGGCTTCCTTGGAAATCGCCTCTGTCTGGTGTCTGCGAAGCTTTAGGTTGGTGCCTCGCCATATAACGCGCAGGGCGCCGTCATCTCCTGATGGTAGCACCCGGTATAGAAGAGTTTGGGCATCCCCGGGGATGGCATCTCCACTCAGAGGTTTGTCGACATGATAGAATTTCACTTGGGCATCCTCTGGTATCCGCTGCTCCCCATCGGGAAATCTCTTCTTCAAAGACTCGGTCAGTTGGCTGAGCTCCGATATATCCTTGGTACCGATCTTCACGTTATGTCGGCCTGACATGGGGAAGTCAAGGTCGACGAGATCTATCTTTTTCTTTTCATCGGGGGAATCACGATGCCGCGGTCGATGATTGCGACCATCTCTATGGTGGCTTGGTGGCTCTGTGTGGCGGTTCGTGGTCGAAAAGGACCACCTTCGCGAGAACATGGTTGCAGTTACCGTTCGGTTTAGTCATCAACTGTACAAGATCGCAGGCGCCTAAGGTACATATAGTTTCCGGATGCTGCATGTGGCAGAAGAAGACTGGACAGATAAAAAGAAACGAATGAACGTTAAGTAGACGAGACCAGTTCCAGGGCAATTCGCTCCTCGAATCATGGAGGAGTGAGGCTCTGACACCCTACACGCCCTGCTGAGCCAGACACAGCTCACTGCTACCTATCATGTCTTCTGGATTCCTGCGGGGCAGACGTAAGCACCCGAGTCCTATAAAAGTGCAGAAGCTGTACACACGCAGGCCGACTCTAGCGCCTGAATATGCACCTGCGTCTAGGTGCCCTTTTGGTACCTGATTGGGTGGCATCCTACCCTCCATCGCCCGGTTAGTGTGGTGGCACTTATCGTTGATGAAGCCACGCGAGACACCGCAACACGACCTTGAGCTGTACCCAACGGGTCATTGCGTGAACGATCCGGAATAGACATGGTTCGAGGAGCCAATACCTGCGAAAAATCATCTATGCAGCGTATTCATGCTGCCTACAAGCTCCAACTCATCTCAGTAAGCCCTGCGTCACGCTGATTTCTCGGCAACAACACGGTGACTAAAGAGATGATGCACATAAAATTCCCTTTCGATCGCAAGAAAAAGGTCCGATATCTCCGAATTTGAAGCTTGCAACCCGATCCGCCCTCGACGATCGCCTTGTACCCACGCACAATGATGCCCGCGTACACCGCATCACTGCGACAGATACCAATCACGTTGTAGCACCATCCAAACGACACTCGAGCCCGCGATCACGAAGGGGAAAGACGCCTCGCGGAGCCTCGCGCTCTTGTACACGAAAACCTCAGTGACGTACAAAAAGAGCACCCCCACGAACGTCCAGAAGGCGAGGTCGTAGACCTGGGGGTTCGTGATGTAGTACGCGGCGTAGAACCTGATGCAGCTGGTGTAGAAGTTCTTCACGCCGTACGTGTGCGCTAGTAGCGGGTGCGGAGGGGGAGCCTTGGGGCCGCTGAACTGCCGTAAAGCTGCCGTCGGACTGCTTACATAGCACACAACGGTGTGAATGGCTGCTGCGAGGGCATTCTGGCATGGGATTACACATTAGTATATTCATCTCTCTATCAGCCTCGTAATCACGTTGATTGAGAGCTCACGTATAGTAAGAAATAGGGCAGATAACCGCCTTGATGCGGTGGAAGGATGGAAGAGAGCTTGTCCATTATGATACAGTGATGATTGATACCAAGGGCTGACTCTAGGTAAAGATTGAGGTAACCGGCGTTAAGATGCAGTGATAGACTTTGCCTTAACGACCAAAGTTGGGATATCTGACTTTTAAGTCATACTGATTCAATCTCAAGAGGGCATTTGAATCTTTTAATGTTTATTACGGGTGTACGAAGATGTGAGTAAGGGACGTAAGGGACATCCACTCTTTGTTATCGGCTTCAAATTTCCGACTCGATGGGGCCAGTACGAGGATTAGCACGAAATCTATTTGACTAACGGGGTGCTTGTGGTGGAAATTTCGCTGCGCAACAACTGGTCACGCATTAACGCACCTACTCTCTCTCAACCTTCACTGCGTTACCTGCAGGCTGTATAAAGGATGGAGGCTGAATATCTACACGGCCTACCTTGTGTAGTCGGCTGTTGCGTGACAGGAAATTGATGACACAAAGGACCTTGAAAATCTGAAAAAATAGTATGATCTGCGACAGCCCCAAGACCAGGGGCGTTCGGTGCTATTTCCACTAAAAACTAACCCAGCTAAAGCCACGATCCTTCGAAATTCTACCGCTAACGTATCCAGGCACCAGTACCAAACGTTGAATACTACCAAAAAAAAATCTAAAATTCATCTCACGATGATCGCGTTTCTACGCCAACAACGGATGAATGAAACAGCCCATCCCCATCAATAAGGCGATCGACAAGAATCAACTTGCCTCCGGGACGCACCGCGGGCATGAAGACTTTGATCCAATTCGGCTCGCCGTCCACCTCGTCGTCTTCCTCGATCCGTTCCGCCGTGTAAGACTTGTAACTCGTTTCGAAACTATAGCTCTGTAACCCGGCAATGACTAGCAACTTCAGTTGCAGCCAGCGGCTCATTTCCTGGGCTCGCCCTATGATGTCACTTTTACAGAGGCATCCGCGGTCGGTGTTCAAATCGTGGCTATAGATACGAAGGTCCAGCAGCACGCTCTCGAGCATTGGCATCTGCGACCACGACAGCCATAGGGGAGATCCGCGATCCAGGTCGATAGCGACGTCGAGAAGCTCGAGGTTGGCGTCGCTGATTTTGGTATCGGGGCCGGCTAAGCTACAAGCATCGACCTTCATGAGCGTCAGCGGTGAATGAACCACGATGTGTCGCAGAAGCCTGAAGGTGTAGGGCGTGCCACTTGGCATCCGTCTCTTGATGGTTTCGATTGGCTCATCATCAAAGGGAAGAATGTCTTTCAAACGCTCCCCACGAATAGGGAAGGATTTGTTCCAACTTTTTTGAGACGATTCTTTAGCGACGTCATCGGAGAGATCACCTACGCCGAGGTGGAACGTCTGCGTGCCCTCCTGGAAGAATGACCTAACTGCTTCGTTACAATACCAAGCATTGAGTCTCAAGATGTTGTCGTCGAGGGATTTCATCGAAAGTAGGATATCACCACGATATTCGTGGCCAAACATCGTCGAGAGGGTGCTGGATTGTTTGCCAACACCTCGCGTGTAAGTGACAATTCTTGTCAGGTCTAACTCTTTCTCTAGCTCTGGGTTACCACGAATACAAGTACTCCAGTCAGGCACTAATAGATCTAAAGCGCACCTTGGTTCTGAGTCAATGGCTGATGATATTATCATTGACATGATTTCCGGAGGCAGTTGAATATCCATCTCCGTCTTCCGTCTTTTTTGTTCTTGGCAGTCGCCCTTGGATATCTCGAGCTTGCGCTTTTGTGTTCCACTGTCGAGATCATGATTGCTTCCACTGTGAGTGAAATGATCAGCATCTGGCATATGGCCCGCCGAGAATGGCGGTAACGTCAGATATGAATCACGGTTAGAAGGTATTTCTGTTGGGCTCCTAATATCCATCGGGATCGAGATGACACCTTCTTTTGCCATCTGGATAAGGATGCGTGCCGCCTCCAGTCCTTTGCTGATTAGATCATCTTCTTGCTGTGCGTTCTGTGATCGGTGTGCCCACAGGCCTCTACACGCAAAACAAATATACTGACACCTGCTACTCACCTTAGGTCCAACTTGACTAGGTCTCGGGTGGAAACGTGATGAACAGAACATAGGACGTGGCCAACTGCTGACCATTCCTATTGTTGTCATCCGGTGAAGTGCCTAGGTAGATCACTGATGTGGGAGGACCGGCCTCTGCTCTTCGCACGCTTCTCGGAGGCCTTCTAATACTCTAACCGCTACAGTCACGCGAGAATAGAGCGTAATTCGACTAAATTTAAGTACACGCAGATTCATCTAGGTCAATATTTGCAGTTGGCTGAAGGTACCTATCTAGAACGATTTGAAGAAAGCTTTGTTCATATAAACCGACCATCCTTATAATGAACAGCGGCATTGTTCGGAATTTTGATAACGATTTCTTTCATGAAATACAATTTACTTCATGTAAAATATAGTAGACCTTGTCCTTCGGTTCTATTGTTTGGGCGTCCTTGGTCTCCACGCGTATCTATTCCCAGGGGGTTTGGTGGAACCAACATGTACCTCTCTCTAATTCGTACCTTCAGAAAGTACATCAGCTCATCGCTGTAGAAATCAATGACCCAGTCATCGTCGTTGCGGTAGGTATGCCTAGATCATGACGACTAGAGGGGGAAGCTCATGATTATACAATTCAGTCTCTCCCCATTGAGAATCCTCGCTGGAGTTTTGACTAAAGCATAACGAGGTCCTAGGAGGGTGCAGTATCTACAAGCATAGTCAATTTTCGAACTCCGACATTTCGACCTACTCAGCCGATCGGGATGCGACTCCGCCCATGAAGACTGCTATTATAAACAAATGCACTCTGGACCATAAGCAGTCCATATGCTTCATTTCGGGACCCTCATACGAGTTAGGCGGCAGCATAGCATTGAACCAATCAAACTTATGGTCCAGAGTGCAGAGTGTGTGGCTTCGTTGTTTCCCCGATTCTGTCGGGCTAGTTACGTCATTCACTAGATGAGTACATAGGTACCTTTGATTCTAACGTCTATCTACTTCGTACGCGGGGGAAAAAAAGGGAAAAAAAGGTACATCTTTTCTCATACAAGATCATTTATACCATTACTTTCAACCACAGGTACTACCTAATGAGTTGGCTATAGAATTCGTGTCCTACCGCAAATAGAGCAGACGATGATTTGTAAGCTTTCAGACGGCATCATCTTGTGATGATTGATCCCTCTTTCAGCAGCCGTGTGAGATGGGACCCACGCAATCGGCACCGCCAGGGGCAATTCACGCCCCAATATAGCAGGTCTCACCTTTAAGGCTGATCTTACCAGGCAGGCAGTAGCCAAAATGGTTGAACGGGTCCTTAAAAACCCCCATTTCGTCACTTAATTTTGTTAAAACATTATAATTTTATCATTAAATTTCAATATAACACATTAAAAGATAATATTAAAAAAGTAAACGTTATTATAAAGCAGCTTTTAAAATTTATTATATAATTTTTCTTAGTTAAAAAGGAAAATTTATTGTTAAGTTATTTAGTATAAAATTATTAATAAAATACATTAATAATATATTAAACTTTAACTACAATTATATAGCTTTATGCACTTTTTAAAAATAAAAAAAATATAAGTGATATAAGCAAAGCTTTATATTACGTATATCTTGCTTCCTTAAATAATTCTTCCTACTGCGTTATGCTGAAAAAAGATTACTAAAATCATTATGTTTACTGACATTTAAGGCGCAGCTCATTTTTTTTTGGCCACCGCCTGCCAGGAATATTACATTAGGGGCGTGAACAGTCCTACAGCCCCCCTCGTCCCGGCATTTTAGGTTGCGCCGGCGGCAGACAGCTCCTATTAAATCAGGTAACAGCCAACAAGTTAGGAGAGCATTTTCGTAAGATTTCGGGCCTTTGAACAAATTCAGGTTGACTGGTACTTTGTATGTGCAAAAGGTCCTCTCGAAGGAATGGCGTGGAATAAACGGCGGAGGCGCTTCAATTTACTACTGAGCGACAAGGTTAGGAGTAGGCACCAACATTTAATACTGCCTTGTCGTATTTTGCGACCAATGAGCCATGGTCGTCATTTATTAGCTCAACCAAGCCACCCTTCGATTTGTTTGTTTAAGATCTCACTGAAGCCAAGAAGACTTAGCGTTCTCCAGGATCTGAACAACTGTTATACCCCATAGGCACATGGTAAAGAGCCTGCATCGTGGACATAATCCTTGTCGACCCACAGGGCTATAGGTTGGACTGGCTATGCGGTAAGGCTGGACATTACAAAGCAAATCTATCACGATGCCGCATTTATATAATCCTATATTTACCCTATCTCAGTCTCAATGTCGACATTCAACAAATCTTGAACGAACAAACGAACAAACTTGCCATCGATAGACCATACCGACTCTAGGACTTTACGATATACGACGCTTAACGCTTCTCAGTCTTACATCCTAGGCGCCTATCAATGGCGCGGAAGGGAAGCCGTAAGGTGAGAACAGGTTGCTTGACCTGCAAGTATGTCTCTACAGGGGCGAATTTCCAGGCAATGAACTGCGAGACTAACGATTTTGATAGAGCTCGCAAGGTGAAATGTGATGAAGCCAAGCCATACTGCAACCGATGCCTCAACACGGGCCGAAAATGTGACGGCTATGCCCCTAAGCCGACCCCGACCTTGCTGTGGCACCGGCCGGTCAAACGATTCCAGAGTGTTGACAGCGCAAACGAAGCGAGAGCCCTGCAGTTCTTCTGTGAACAGACAGCTCCGTCCTTATCAGGGACAGCGGATCCGTACTTCTGGACCCATCTCGTCATGCAGTTCAGCAACTTCGAGCCCGCCGTCAGACACTGCGTGGTAGCTATCAGTTCGCTTTACGAACAGTTCCAGTCCAAAGCCGTGGCTCACTCTGGGGTTCAACTGAACGACAACAGCCTCGCGCTGCAGCACTACAATGCCGCTATACGAGAGCTAAAATTAACAGACAACCAGCCCCTGGTCCTACTCGTCTGCATACTCTTCATCTGCATCGAGTTCTTACAGTCCAACAAAGAAGCAGCCATACAGCACTACAAGCATGGCGTCACTCTGTTAAAGCGTGTTCACTACTCCTGGGCAAGAGAGCACCTAGTACCTGTGTTTCGACGCTTGAGCGTATTTCCGTACTTCTTTGGAGGTGGGAATGCCGACTTTCCCGACCTCATCTCTCTGGATGACCCTCTTCCAGCAGACTTCAACACCTTCGCCGAAGCACATTCGGCGATGGATGGAATATTGAGCCGAACTATACAACTGGTACGATGGGGGGACCCGTACCGCATTGGAAGCTTAAGGTACCATAGAGTACCGTCTGAAAAACTGGCAGAGCACAGAGAGATTATATCTCTGCTAGAGGAGTGGCAGATCCTGTTCAAGAGACTGGACGCCAGATCGACCACTACCGTAAGAGATAACTGCAACGTGGGCAACGATGTCATTGGGGCGATGTCGCGTGCTATTTTGTCGTCAGGCTATGAGATGTGCCATATCTGGCTGGATATAGCTTTCGAAGCAGATGATATGTGTTTCGACTGGCACATACCTGCCTTCCGACGCGTTCTTGACTCGTGCTTGATTCTCGACTCTGCGATTCCTGTCACCAAACACAATCCAAGATTCATCTTCGAGACAGGCTTCTTACCACTGCTCCACGGCGTCGCGACAAAATGTCGAGACTTGAACTTACGACTGGAGGCTCTACGCTTGATAAAACTACTGGGGGGTTGCCGTGAGAATCTGTGGGAGGCCGACCAAATGTACGCACTCTCCCGGAGGGTGATAGAGATGGAACACGACGTCGTACTAGACGAACAGGGGCAGCCTGCTACGCCAGCCACTCATCCTGGCTTGCCGCCTGACGAGAGGAGGGTAAGATATATGGTAATAGATCCAAAAACGTCCACATCATTTGGCCCAGATGGAAGAGAAACACATGGGTGGACGGTAGGATTCATCATACGAGACCCCGAGGACGCTATATGTGTTCATACCGAGTTTATTCCGACCTCGCCTTGCAGCTGGACCGTTTAGACATATCATCTTATTTGGTTGATTCTGAATGGCGTTAGCCGTATACCCCCAACTCAATCAAGCTGGAAATTCGGCATCTTAATTCACTTCATGTAGTTGTGTGCGAACCATCTACCTCTGTACCAAATTATCTTTTGTTGCTCGTATCAAATCTTTCTATTGCCGTTGAAAAAAAAACTCCCAAGCTATGATACTTGCGACTTGGAACCTAGCCATTTTGACGGCAATCCATTTCGTTTGGTACAGGGGTACCACGAGAATGAATTCGAACTATCGAGTCCAATCTACAATACCTTTGTAGATCTTCGTTCACGTTCCTGTCTGAGTGAATTGTCATCTTGTAACAATTACGAAGTACACATGGTCACTTAGGCACCTGCACATAATTTGCCTTCTTGGAAATCGGGTCTAGATGCAGGCTCATATGTCTAAGGATCATTACGGTTTCTACTTACGAGGGCAAAGAAACTCGCTGATCTGGCTGGTTACGGTAAGCTGTAGATGCAAAAGGCCTTTGCAAATATCCTGAGAATTTCTTTCAGGTAAAGTTTAGGCAATAATCAGCAACCTTGCCTTACTACGAGATGTAAACAATGCCTTTGTCACGCATAGAATAGCTGGCGGACAAGGAGAAAGACAACCAATCTTTGAGAGCCGATCCCCATATAATGCTTCGTCGTGCACTCGTGAAGTGTAAGGGGGGGTTCTAATCCATCTATTTCTAAACCTTTTCTTATTATCAACATCATGGAACCTCTAGTCGGCGGAGATCTAGTTGCTGGCAGAAGCCTCACCTGGCTCGACAGTGATCTCTATTGGCATCGCTATCCGATCACATACGGAATTGAACTACAGTTCTTGGTTCCCGTACTAGCTAAGGGCCGATCGGACCCCCATCCGCATGAGACTCGGAGGGCAATCGTAGTAGATGAAGGCGCCAGTCTGCATGATATCCACGGGCAAGTGACTGGCATAATTCTCGATATCATTCGCTCCCAAGGTATTCCAGCCTGGACACATCTCGGCCCCCCATTTCCCTTGTACGAAATGGTGAAAACGTTCGAGCAGGAATCCCAGGCAGTTTCTCAGCTGCCGGAGTATTCGCAGTGGGTTGTCGAGGTCACCGAGGACTTACTTGATTTGCTACGGGGCAAGGATCCGTTCCAGGACATGTACACTGAATGGGTTGGCGTCAAGGTCAGGTCGAGCAAGCGGGATTCGAGTTGGGAAAACCACTTTGACCAGATCGGAAACGTCATAAGGGCTCTTCGAAACACCCTTCGCATACGTCCCGCCCCGACGTCGACCTTGTCGGTACACGTCGGCGAAGCAAGACGCGATATCGACGTCTATGAGACTGGCCCTGTATTCTTACGAAATTTCTGCACAATGTGGTGGTTCGTCGAGGACCACATCCAATCCCTCGCTCATCCATCTCGCAGGGAGCACCCGGACTGCCAGCCCTTGAGAAAGAATTCGAAACTGGCCACCATGAGCGACTATAAGCTTGAGAGTTATCTGGAAAGAGGTGGAATGGATGACGTCGACTTTGGACACTATTACAAGATGATGAATTACATTACTCCGTTCGGGTGCCTGCTCAGGAGGGAACAGAAAGAAATTGAGAGCATCTGGCGCTCCAGAGGCGCCAAGAAGCTGACTCGCAAAATGGAGGTCTGGACAGTTGAGATGATCGACATGGACGATGTTAATAGTCCCACACCAGGCGGAAAGAAGAGAAGGGAGCGGCACGATATCCGTGGCAGAGGCAGCGTCGGCTTCCAGGGTTTCTGCGAGGGCGCGAGAAAGACCATACCGACCCTCAGACAGCACAACAACGGGGAGACCGGGACGCTCGAGTTCAGAAGCATGGAGAGCACTCTCGACCCCCAACTCATCTTCCACTGGGTTGCGGTGGTCATGAGGTTGTTCGACTTCTGCCGAAGAGGTAACACGAGCGATATAATGGCGGTCATTGTGAAAGCCGCACGTAGAAACACGTATACTGGCATCCAACTGCTTGAAGACATCGGCATCCCCTTGCAAGCCAGGTACTTTGAGAGAAAGATATCAACTCACGGTGTACCCAATACGGAGACCATGGAAACTCTGTTTGTCCCCCCTTATCCTTGACTTCCTATGAATGCAAGTACCTAGGCGGCTCTGAGGAGTTGAGACCAGTTAGCATCAGCCAGGTAAAGCCATGTTCATAAGATGGTATATGAATAATGGTAGATTTTAACATTTTAAAAAAGTCTTGTATCTCTTGCCTCGTGTACCTTGTCTTCCAGTCTTTTGATACACTAAACACATGAGCCTCATTTGTGAAATGTTTGATTCCAGGTTGTTCGAAACTCCATACACCAAATATTGTGACAGATAAGTACCTGTGTACTTCGTAATGTACGGAGTGCAGCTACCTAGGCATTTAGCTTAGTCAGACGGCACGAGGACCCCTGTCTGGCCTAACTGTAAGTAGTATAGCGTCATCTGCATCTCCCTATCTCCCCAGTAATACCAAATTACTTTTAATTACACAACAAACCCGTCTTGTGACCCTTCACCTTCACCTTCGTCATCTTCATCTTCATCACCCTCTAATCATTCAGACCATAAGTCGTGACCATCATGGCGCTCGCAATCCGATGGCCGTCTTCTCTGTTGCTTGCAGTGCTGGCCGCTTCTACTGCCACTGCCACTGCTACCGAGCTTCAAATACCCTTGGTGCCAACACAACAGGGCCCGCTTGGAGTTGGTAACGCGCTCGCCAAGCCGTTGGTCGACACTGACAAGCTGCAAGCCAGTATTAAGACTGAGAATCTTCTGAGCCGTGCCAAAGATCTGTATTCTTTTGCGCAATTATCCGAAGCAGAGTTTAACCATCCGACCCGAGTTATCGGAAGCGAGGGTATGTGGTGATACGCAACACGTAAGACGCTGGATCTCATGCTCACCACCTCCATCTTTGTAGGCCACGGCGCAACTCTTGGTTATATATACGAGTCCATGGAGAAGCTTGGTGACTATTATACCCTTTCTACGCAGCCATTTCCCGCTGTAATGGGTCATATCTATCAATCTCACTTGGTCATCGGCAACGAGGTCCCAGAGTCAGCCTCCCCCATGTCGTTGACTCCCCCAACGACCCACAAAGAACCAGTGCATGGGGATCTCATTCTCGTAGCAAATGAGGGATGTGATGCGTCTGACTATCCGGCGAATCTGACTGGAAACATTGCTTTTATCCTTCGAGGCACCTGCTCCTTCGGCAGCAAATCAGAGCTCGCCGGCAAAGCAGGCGCTGTTGCGGCGATAGTGTACAACTACGAGTCTGGAGGTGTTTCCGGTACTCTGGAAAGCCCCACTCCTAACCATGTCGCCACGTTTGGTCTCTCGGGCAAAGAGGCCGGGCCGATCCTTGAAAAGTTAAAGGCGGGCGAGGCCATCGATTCCATTGCGTTCATCGACTCCGAGGTCAGCCAGATCAACACTACCAACATTATCGCACAGACCATCGAAGGCGATCCGGACCACTGTGTTATGCTCGGTGGCCACAGTGACAGCGTCGCCGAAGGACCCGGCATCAATGACGACGGCTCTGGCAGCCTGACCCTTCTTGAAGTTGCCACGCAACTGACGAACTTCAGCGTCAACAACTGCGTTCGCTTCGCTTGGTGGGCTGGTGAGGAAGAGGGCCTTCTCGGTTCGGACTACTACGTCGACGTCCTGCCAGAAGAGGAGAACTTGAAAATTCGCCTCTTCATGGACTACGACATGATGGGCAGCCCTAATTTCGCGTACCAGGTTTACAACGCAACCAATGCCGTGAACCCTGCAGGTTCGGAGCAGCTGAGGGATTTGTATGTTGACTGGTATACATCGAAGGGCCTGAACTTCACTTTCATCCCTTTCGACGGACGCAGCGACTACGACGCTTTCATCCGTAATGGTATTCCGGGGGGAGGTATCGCTACGGGTGCCGAAGGTGTCAAGACAGACAAGGAAGAGACCATGTTCGGCGGCAAGGCAGGCGAGTGGTACGACCCTTGTTATCACCAGCTGTGTGATGACGTCGGCAACGTCAATTTGACCGCTTGGCTCCTCAACACTCAGGTTAGCACCCTCTCCTCTTTTCCTATTCTCAGGGGCCGCAACCCTAACTTTGTTCACAGCTTGTCGCGCATTCTGTTGCCACCTTTGCTGTCTCATTCGAAGACTTCCCTGAGCGATCCAACACCACAGCGTTGAGTGCCTACGGACAGTCGGCCAAATACCACGGCCACCATCTCGTTCTGTAGCTTTGATTTACATATATGCGACCCTGCAGCTATGTCCTCGCTGATCGATCGATTTCAGAATGTAAAGAGATCAAGAGCTAGAGTATGATTGGATGGGTACCTGAAGTGATCGCCTTCATGTTTCTAGTATTTGGTCATGATTTTCTTCTGCAGATATAATAGAAAGCGATTGATATCAAGATGCATTGATAAGGCCGGAAGCTAAACGGCCATCGTGAAACAGCTTGTCTTAAGGTTATGCGTAATCACGGACTCGGTCGCATCACCTCACCGCACAGAGCCCGAAGCCGTATGGCTATCCTGTCTGCCTGTACTCTAATTTTATATTTATGGTTACATTTAAGCTTGTCCTGTGCACTTGACGAGACATATCGATCGAATCTGTATTACCCCTTTTTATATTCGGGCACAGTCGCCTCATACACGAGATTCACACACGAGATAGCGAGGCCAAGACTTCACAGACCAGTGGATATCCACGAGCTGGACATGCCGCAGCATAGTCGAACCCTCGAGGACCTTGAAGTCGTGGATTGGATGGTCCAGCAACACAGGCGCCTTGGCATCATGGGAATGAGCAAGCCTCAACATGGACTATGACGAGGGTATCCAGCGCACATTCTGTACAATGTGATTCTACACTCCACAAACACTCTCGCATCCAAGCGAGTCAGGCTGGCAGCGACTTCAGACTTCAGATGTTCGAATCGCATTGAGTCACCAGAGCCAAGAAATGCAGAAATTCAAAGCTGGTCCCAATGCTCCAGCATCCCATTCTCGTGTCTACCTATATATCTTATCCAAACGATCCTACTTTTCGATCTATTATGATATCTCCTCCATCGACTACCACCCAAGTCACCAACTCACAGATCACATTGTTCTGCCAGAAGCAAAATGAGTCTATTTCCAACCAAGCTTTCCCCAGCCCTTGGGGTCACAATCGTGATGTGGTCCCTCATCTCCGGCCGCGTTGCTCTGGCGGGCCTGATACCGACCCCGGCGTCTGTCCAGGCGGCCCCACATCCCACGGCCATGCCCAAGCAAGCTGTTCCGGACGGCGGAAACTTCGTGTTTACTGTGGTGAACTCGCACACAGCTCCCGTCTCAACGATGCACGTGGTAGGTGCGGGCAGCCCGACGGCAATCCGAAAGAGCAATGAGGCGAGCACAATTGCGCCGGGCGAGACTGTCTCGTTCGCTGCCCCGACTGGAGTAAGCAAGACCCCATAGATAGATTCGCTCCTGAATCTGTGCTACACTCCCGACGAAAGACCATGGAGAAGTTGATATGAAGTGTTACTTCAGATCTTTATCTCTGGTCCGGCTGACCGTGACTACGTAGTGGACCGGACGAATGGCGATGTACGAAGACGGCTACGAAGTCGTCGACCGAGCTTCGTTGCTGGAAGGATCCTTCATGGTCTTCCCGCAGGGAGAGGCAGTCATGGCACTGGATGTTAGCTACGTGTAAGGGAAACCAGTCGCCAAGACCACCCGCTAGCGGTAGTAAGAATTCTGACCTCGAGCACAGTGACGGCTTCACGGTCCCGATGGTCTGCGAGTGCAACGAATCCGTCGTGTTGGGTTGTAACCTAGATCTGAACGAAGTCTGCCCGGTATTTTGTCCCACGGCAATTGTGAGGTTGGGTTTGAGTGCTGACGACGGTAGCAGAAAGACTTGCTGGTGAACGCGAAGACGTGCATTAACCCGTACAGAGACAATCCGATCCCTCCTAGTAGCGAGGTCAACATCTTCCGGGACTGCGAGCGCATGGCGTACACGTATCCCACAGACGATCTTGCTACCAAGGTGGACATCGCCGGCTGCAGCCGCAGCATCAGTTGCTGCATCGGCACCGCTTGCAAGCCGCATCCCGACCAGACGGTATGTCCTGCTAGGGATGGACACGCGCATGAATGCGATCATTAGAAGCAAAAGCTGAAAGATGGGTTTGTGGGTTTGGATAGAAGTATGCAGGCTGTAGATGTAAAATAGCAATAATAGATCGTCGAACCCACTTGGGCTTATAGGTATATGAACCCGTTCACGCCTCTAATGATATGTACCACGGGACGGTAGTCTGCGAAGATGCTTGATAGAGCTGTCTAAATGATGAAACTGTATGCAGAAAGGGAGTGCAACGCTACGTTAACCAGGAGGCGCAACGACCCGTAGCTCGCCCGGCGAATCCGTTGTTGAATCTATAGGCGAGAGTCTGTCTTCTCGCCGACTCGGGTGCCTTATACCGAGGCAGCAGTCCGCACAGCTCCACATCAGGAGCAAGAATCTCAGGCCGCTGTCTCGGAGTCAGCACAGCACCGCACCGCACAGCATTTTAAACTACCGGTTGGCTCCGCATCAAGGATTCGGGGCATAACTCACCATATCGCGTACGTGACGGCAAGAGTCAGAACATCGGTGTTGTACCAGGGGTACGGGTCTTCGTCCGCACCGTCGTGGTAGTTGTTCACGATGACGAGGAAGATGGACGGGATGGCGAGGCACAGCACCACCACGTCCCCGGAGACCAGGCACGACGGCGACACCCGCGGGATGGTGCGCGTCGAGTCCAGCAGCCCCATGAGCTCGGAGCCGTCGATTATCAGCGCGATCACGGCCTATATGTCGGTTCACAGAAATCTTGCATTTAGCGTCGGCGCCGAGTAAGGAAAAGTGGTGGATACCACCTGAGAAGACTGAAGACTCCAGCCATCCATTTATGACTCCAGACATTATTTAGGTACATATCCACTTTGAATATATATGAAATTGGAAATCGGAAATCTAGGGGTAGGTAGGCAGGTAAAACAAAGGAATTCAGAGCCGCACGCGGCAGCCGCGTCAATGATGAATGATGCCTTGTGGCTTACTTACCACCGTGACAGAGAGCCCCAGTGTCTTGCCCCAATTGACGCTCTCGTAGATTAGGTTGGCCAGTAGGACGACGGATGCGCCCATGCCGAGAATGCGCGCGAGCGCGGCAGCTACGGCGCCGGCGCTCGGCGCGCGCTGTCGTGTCATAATGGTTTACTGGAACTTTTGGCGAGTATGTAGGTTGGTCGGTAGGTAAGATGGGGCGCTTGCTTGGGTGGCGCTGAGTAGTTTCCGGCAACGTGGGAATCACACGCCTAGCTGGCGGAAGAATGGCGAGGCCGCGAAAGTAGGGCGGCCGTTCCGTAGCATTTCGATTAAAGATAGCCCTAGGTTGTAGGTATTGTATATGAACGTTTCAATGCCGCGGGCTGTTTGCCTTACCAAGAATGACACCGGTAAGGTACTCGTTTGAGCTAGAAAGTAGGGAAAGGCGGCGGGCTAGGGTTCAGGGTCGTTGCATATTAGCCGTCCAAATCGGACGCGGAAGTCGTCTTGGCGGTTGGTTCGTCAGCAACAAACAGGGCAACGTTGATTCAGGCTTAACTGTGTTTGTGATCCTACTCGGGGGAAGAATGCGGGATCTTGCTACGGGTTATTCCTCACCGAGGCTCGGGATGTCGAAGATATCTGATCAACTTGGTGTCGAACAGCACCTTATCAGGATACATGGTGACTTTTTACCTTCAATATAGGTGTCCAGGCGGGTAAGATTTTATCACCTCATGCTTAAGGGAAATTGAATGACCTGAAACTCACATCCTACATTCATTGAAAATGCCAAGAGACCAAAGATCTAGCCATCCCATGTCTCATAAGGCATGTGCCAATAATAGGTAATCGCCGAGCAGCAACGATAGTAAGCCAAGAATAACTCCAGGGCTAACAGCCATGGTTCTATGATGCAAGCCAATGCCATGGCGAGAACCGGCAACGACCTGACCCAACCCACATGTCTGGAGTTCTTGGCATCACGGCTTGAGGTCTACTTATGTATGTAGCTGTCGTTGATAGAGCATCGGGTATAGTTGCTGTTCTGAGAATGTAGCAGTTACATGCATTTCCAGATCTATATGCAATTAAAGACCTCTATCCAAGTAAGCAAATACGTTAGGTAAGCATAGATAGCACCGGCTGTTGCCTTCCTTTAGATACCGAGGTACGGAGGTGCGCATCAAAAGTTCGGACCATAGGGGTACATGGTGTCAGGTGGCCATGTGACTCCCGCCACCTGGCCGTGCCACTTGTGCCCCATTGCTTAGAGCTGGTAAATTACTGCCAGCTGGTACTTGCAACTGGCAGACACTACGTACTGGTGGGGCTCACACCCCTATGGTCCGAACTTTTGATGCGCACCTCCGTACATGTATGATATCACCTCATGTTGTGACTTGAGCAATCTATAGTTTTACCTCTTCAAAGCCTTATTCCATACCTTGTCACAGACAGCCTGTAGCATCCACTCCATCAACTGCACCGAGTGATTTCATTCTCGATGGAGTCTTCGCCGACTCAGCCTTTAAACGAAGCGGCCAGCGGTGATGTGGCATCACCTATATCCATATCCACAGATCCTCCATCGAATACTCGCAGATGTATCATCTGTCTTGTCGACGAACCCGAAGACAGCCTACCCGCAGACTGGTCGACGCCATGTACGTGCACGATAGAAGGGCACCATGAATGTATCATGAAATGGGTTGTCGATCTCGAAGCCAAGGACAAGGAGATTAAATGTGCCATCTGCAAGTCACCTATAACCATCACCCAGAAACGGGATCCCATCGTACAAGCCAGCGAGTACCTGACCGCAACCTGCTACCAGTGGTCGTGGACGGTCATGCAGAGCTTCGTTGCGTACGGCGCCCTTGTGAGCAGTTCTTATTACGGTGCCAGAGCCCTCGATTTCTTCGCTGGCCCAGAGGCTACTCTGAACTTCATTCTCGTGACCGACGACGCTACCACGATGGCCACGATACGCCAACCAACCATCGCTCTACGTGAACACAACCAAGCATCCATCAATCTATTACACCTTTCCATGCTGTCACTTATCGCCCCCGGCCTCATACTCAACCGGCTGTACTTTAGCGATACCATTTTCCTTCCAGCTTCAGTACTCGTAAGTGTTTTCCTACATTACTGCATCGGAGAGCTCGTTCAACTAATATGGTCTCGTAAACACATAGTACGCGGTGCTTCTCGGCAATTCGAACGAGTACCTAACATGGCCACCCTCTCCTCAACGAGCACTTACTATCTACCCGTCCGTCAAAGCGGTGTATTTCAACCTACACAAGGTCGTGTCTGAAAACTTAGAGAAAAGATGGCAGGAGAAGGCAAGAGAAATCGCATCCTCTATCGCACCCCCAGTCGCGCAACATGACCAACACCAAGAACAAGAAAATGAACGGCCGCAAGCCGGATATGGCAACATACTACGCTATCTGCGGCGTCCCGCGAACGAAATCGAGGTTGTCGGCGGCCGCGGCGCTAACAATAACCTCAACCGCCGACCCCGCTGGGACCGACGGCCCGGTGGAGACGAGATATGGAGCGTCAATATTTTTGCCGGCGCACTGGTGTGGCCCGGCGTGTGCTTTGGCGCGGGCGAGCTGCTGCGGCTCGCGTTGCCGGCGCGCTTTGTCTCGCGCCCGGCCGCCGGGCCCATCACGGGGATTCTGCAGGAGCGTTGGGGACGCAGCCTCGTCGGCGGATGCTTGTTCGTCGTGCTCAAGGACACGTTCTGGCTGTGGATCAAGTACAGACAGATCATGAACAGAGCTCGTCGGCGGGTGAAGAATGCAGAGAATAGACGTGTACGATAATGGGTTTGAATTACGGTTCCATGGCCTTGGATTGGGCTTGGGTAGACGGAAAGTGCATCGAGCTGGCGTTTGAGGACAGAGGTTGGTTTTAAGGGCAAGGGCCTGGCATGCCATGAGTGGACTGCGGCAGGTATCATATGTCTTGATTGTAGGATGAATGATGGCTTGTGTGAAATTTCACAAAGGTAGGGGCCCGTCAGAGTCGTTTGGCATTTGATTTGCTTGAATCTGATGATAGTCCGGAGCCTACTATCACGGCGGATATGATGCGGATCTACTATACCAATGGAGTCATTTGCATCCAGCTCATCGTCCTAGACCAGCTCCAGGTTACTGACTATCTTGCTACGGGAGTATAGGCAGTATATTTTAGTCATCAATTGGCACGGGTAGTTCGATATGTATGCTGACCTGAACCGCAACGTGTTATCATGCTTAGCGGCACGCGCAAAGCCGAAGCGCCTTGTCCCATTGATTGGATGTTTACGGCGACTATCCATCGATAAATATCAGCCTTGGCTACCTACGTGCCTGCCTGGCTGGTGCCTATGTTACTACGAAGAAACATACCTATTTTCCGAATCTTCACCGATACTTTACTGACGGCGTGAATGAATGCTTAGTCAGCGAGGGACTACTTCTTTTGGAAAGTACATACGCCTATATCTAGACTACATTACCTAGACATAGAAGCTCGAAGCTGAGCAAGCCACCATGCCCAGCCACCGCACGCGCAGGACAGCCCAAGACACGTTCACGCGGCCCATGCCCGCGGCCGTGACGTACGACCTGTCGGCGCGCGACGAACACACCACGATCCGCGTCCCGCCCGGCTCGTCTTGGTCCTCGGGGCCTCACTGGCACGAGGCGCACACTGAGTTCCTGCTTGTCCGGAGAGGACGGGCGAGGGTCTGGCTTGCGGGTGGCGTGCTTGATGTTAGGGGAGGGGATGGGGTGGTTAGGGTGCCTCGGGGGGTTGTGCATGAGTGGCGGAGGGCGGATGGGGGAGGAGAAGGGGAGGGGGTTGAGGGAGAGGGGGAGGAACTTGTGGTCTGGGAGTGGACGGAGCCTCGTGATGGTAAGAAGGAGGTCTTTTTTCGCAATTTGAATGGGCTTGTTCTCGATGCTGCGGCGCATGGGGATGAGGGTGGGATGTGGAGCGCGGCGCTTCTCCAGCTCGAGCTGTGGAATCTGTTCTCCCGCGCGGATAACTATCCTGTTGTTCTGGGCTCTGGGTGGGTTGGTGCCGCGGTCACGAAGACGCTGATGGGCGCTGCCGTTGTGCTGGGATGGGTGTTGGGGTGCCGCGGCGTGTATGAGGAGTATGGTCCACTGAGGTAGGGCGTAGGTATGGATAGGCTGGCCCCGAAACTAGGACTATGTCGACATGAGCAAGAGATCTGAATCCGTATTCGAGGCGCTTCGGATGTCCTTCAGCAGCCTGTCGTTGTGCGGAGAGTGACGGACTTGGCTCGTCGAACTTGGTCATCGCATGGTTTGCCAACTCGGCCGTTTCCAAACAAATGCCCAGAGCTATGACTCAGGATTTATGAGTCAGTCTTCAACAGAAATTGCAGGTTACAGGTTGCGAGCGCAGAATCACGTCATTATCCACCGCTCCCAATAATTCCTCGTCTGGGTTCGAGCTTAGGATGGGAACACAGGTCTATTTTTTTCAGCGTGGCCACAAACACTTTCTCAGCTCAAGGAGATCGGCCCAAGCCGACGATACTGCCGCGCAGATCTACCCTAGGCTGCGTGCGTACCCGTCCCGTGCGTGGATCGAGATTTTGTTCTTCTCGTACGAAGCAGCGGGCCAGGATGTCCGATCCCGCCGGCTTCCTGCATTGCTTGCTGTATTCGCGAAGCTCGGATGTTCTATTCGTGGGGGCGGGATTATGAGTCACTGGTGCACAAACACCTGCGCATAGGTCCTCGGAAGAGTCACAGGCAAGGATCTCTTTTTTTCCTATCTGTGTGACACGTCGTTACCTCAAACTGTCGGCGTGCTGTAGCTGGTGGGAATTGACCGCGGGCATCTAGGTAGCAGAGGACTAGCCGGTTGAGGTAGAGATTAGGCATCGAAGACAAGTACTTGTTTGTTTTCTCCGGGTTTTATTTTTTGCATTGAAGTATTCTTGACCCTCCTCAAAGGAGACCCTTGGGCTGTATATTCGTCAAGATGATAGCATGGCGCAATGGTAGCTGTAAGCTAGACCGATGGAGCAATCATGAAAGTTAAGATAGTATCACATAAGTCTTGTATTAATCTGAGACTGTGGGATTTATTTTCTCGATATATGCTCTCGGGGAATCAGCTACAGGCACCTAAGATGTATGATTACTGAGCGTACACAATATGATACAAGTGTATATAATACCCAGGCACTCATTCGAGCCAGTACATCCTTCACTTGAGTCTATTATCGTTCCTTACCTACCTACATGTAGGTTAGGTAACTTTACCCTCTCTGTATTCTAGCCCTTTCAAGTTAGTTGTCAGTTACCTTCAAGATGCACTCTCAGCACTACTATCCGAGATTCAACGTGGACCATTAGAATTCCGCTTCCCTTAGTAGGAACTCGAAGATATTTACTGGCTTCTTGGTAGGACATGGCATGGGATGTAGTATAGGTAACGGCCGTATCAAACGTGTAGATGCAGCTCGAATAAGGATTATAGGACCACCTACATCCGTCTCTGGTGCTCCATATAAGCAGAATATAAAGGTTACACGCAATGTGCACTTTGAATTTTAATGAGGAGAGCTGCAAGTTTAAATGGAAATGTCAGCACTGCATCACGGCAGTGCTCTGCTTGACAGGGGGTGTGAGTCCTATCAGGGAGAAGACTCGAACAATACGACATCGATTTTAGCTCAACCGTTAGTTACACTGCAGGTAAGATTCTCCAACAAGGAACCTGAGGCAGCTACATAAGATTCCTGATAGCTAACTACCTAAATTGACTACATGAGGATCCCGCATGTTCCCGCTACGGTACGTAATGATCTAACTACAGTGGCTTTCCTTGGAGTGGCCGTGTTTTGATCACGGGAATCATGATTTCGGTGAAGATGGCTTACAGGGGGGAAAGCAGCGGCTTTATAAAGTACTCATTCCTGTAATGCTTCACCAGATGTACGAGTGAGGGAGACAGTGACGTGACTTGCGTGCTTGGCTGGGTAGGACTTATGCAAGAAGTTTAGGACTTGATAGAGATGGTGTGTACTGGCAAAACTGGGTAAGGCAGCGGTGAAGCTATGACTGAAGCATGAAGTCGAGATTCTGTAGGCAGCCTACTATGTAACAAATGACTTAATCTCAGAGCTCGTCAAATTTAGGATACAGTCTATAGTCCAGATAGGGACATATGAGAACCCTAGGGAGGGGGTTGACTTGATTTTCGTGCTGACCTCGAAGTTTAGGTAAACTCGAGAAACTTACTGTGTCTGATTGTTGTTAATACGTAAAAGGCATTTCCAGGAGCTGGAAGCCGTATACGCGTTCAATATACGTAGATACCTAGCTATTAACTGGCGTCTTTGCTCCATTTCAGCATATTGCCATATCTCAAGGTGGAATGATCTGATTCATCGATTGGGATCTCCTCTGTCAGCTGACACATTATGACCTGACTATTAATCAAGCAAGTTTGTCTATTCTTTCAGTGTAGCTATGAATTTCGTAGCAATTCTTCTGGCGACCTTGTCAGGATCTACGAGGCCCGCGTGACTACCAAATCAAGATATCTAGCATGGTCAGGATTGCACCAACGTAAAATGCTATGTGACCGATGCTAAAAAAGTCTCTGAAATTGGTGAGATCTCCCGATAATCTACTCGTGGAACGATCTGCCATTGGTTCTTTACATAGGCAGGCAGCAAGTGTGGATTGTGGGAAGAAGATGCTTATCCAGAGAGCTTTTCGGTGCTGACCGAGGTTGAATGAGTGTCGACATTATCGACATTATGAGGCTCCGATTCAGCCTCATGAGCTATGGCATATGTAAGCTCTTAGAAACTGTTGTGCCATCATTTGGGTGGGTGGTCAGCTCATTGCAACCAGGCAGTGCTAAAGAGCCGCAATATCCGTCTGCGCGCATGAGTTTACGGTCATCGGGTCTGGTGGCGCATCGTTTGTATAGACTTCTTACTTTGGTCTACCAAGCTTGTCCGTTGCGCGGTCGCCGTTCAGCTTACGAAGATAATCCATCCGGCGTCGCAGTTCGGTATTCAATCACGTCGCTCCGGCTTGGTGCTCGATCTGTCACATGTCAGGTGGTATCGCATCTAAATTTCTAAAAATGTTATACGCATCAAGACCAGCTGGACAAGTTGCATATGCGGATGAAGACTGTTTCTTGGCTGCAGACATAATTGGTTCGAGACGTTTGTTTTATGCTACGTACCGGCATCCCCGAATAGCAAGCATGCAGCGCGGATAGTGCATACGGACGGATAGTTGACCCTGGGACCATTGGAAATATGTAGGACTCAAATATGTAGGAACGCATTGATTTGATCCTTGTGAATATACGGAGCCAATCGCGTAGGTAGTGTCGTATGTAATGTTCGCTTGACCACGGGACGTTGAAGATGCGTGTTTCTAAAAGTTGACACACGATGTACGTAGTCGGAGGATACGGAGAATATTAAGGTTGCAATACATACAGTAAGTCTACTGTAGACTCTACACAGTCCGAGCGTCGGTAAGCTGGCCAAGGTAAGAAGGAGATGAGAAGATCAAACAGAATGCACTGATGCAGCGCAGTGCTCGGGCTCTAGGCCGTCTTTGACCCCTTTGAACCCCCACCTATCTCTGACCTGGGTACCGACTCCTTGGCTCGCTCATTATTGGCAACCCATTCAGTCGGGACGCAAATCATTGCATATTATCTGAATTGACGAGAGGCAGGTAGGTACGGCACTATGTACGTAGGTAGTAGAGATGATTCCGATGATTCTACTACATTTCAAAAACTTCTCGCGAGACATCTAGTCCACTTCATCGACACTGTCGCAGTCGAACCAATATATATGACACCCTTCCGGACCCCCATGGAAACACCAAAGACATAACTGCCGTCCGTTGTCTTACTGCCGACACGTGTTTCTGCACATCGACGAACGCTGTAAGACATTTGTACTTACCCGATTACTAAGGGGACCAGCTCTTCAAATCAGAAGGAGAAAAAAACCGCATTAGAACATCATCTCCACGGCCAATCCGCATGACGTTTCGAACTGCATTCCCGAACCAGACTATGATCTCAAGAGTCCAGTTTCCGATTGATGTCACTGACACACACCGAGGAACCAGTGAAGAAGTTGGGGGCCTTCTCGGTCAGGCTTTACCTATGAGCCTACCTAGTTAGGAAGTAAAAATTTCGACAAATCCATGTCAGCAATACCTAATAACGTCCGTCTTAATGGGGATACGAACACGGGCCGTGAACAGTTCGCGCTGCTACCCTTGGCAATTGCTCTCCCCTGCTTTACAGCTTATTACCCGCATTCTTCACCGTGGCAATGTACCTGGGTAGTACAATGTGACGAATAATTCCGATTCGGGCGACGTGTCACCACGCGACGACCTACCTCCTGCAACGGACCATTGTGGACGGTAACATCAGGGTGTTTGGAATCGTGATACGAGCGCGCAACAAGCAACATACAGCACAAGGACACCGCCGTACAGGATGTTGTCCCACCGAGAACGCTGGCAACAATTCTTCGCGTACGGCACTTTATGTAGCCATTTGAGATCTTGGGGTTAAAGCTAGGCCGTCCCGACTCCCCTGGTCCGTTGGTCCGTTGGTCCCCTGTCCCGTGCCAATTTCGACCACGATGGCATGTTGACGCAACCTGGCTTGAGTGGCGTTCAGTTGGCTCGCTCTAGCGTGAACCACGTTGCTAGCTGGGCTAGGCCGAAATTCGAATAAAATGGAGGATCGATGGAAGCCATGCCATGGCCCATGGGCCATAACAAGTCAGCCCCAATTCAAAGGGCCTTGGCTCCGCGAATAGGGCAAACAAACCCCCAGGGGTTTCAAGTCGTAACCGGCAACAACCCTGTTGGTCAAACTTTGCGAGGATAACCCTTTCAGTCCATATTCCATTTTCGATCTTATTTATTTTTGTCATTATTTATTAGTATTTTTTATCTAATTCTTTTTTCACTGATTACGAAATCAACCCGAATTGTGGGCGTCGCGTCGTACTCCGTACACCGCCCTGACTGCCAATGAATGACTTTTAGGATGAGATATGTACTCTGGTGGCTTGGCGATGGAGAGATTTCCTCATCCCGGGACAGCATCCTTACTACTATTCCCATGCGGCTCATAACAACTCGAACCAATTTTATGTTCACCCCTGAACCCCCATGCTCTTATCTGTCTACTGCCGCGATCACCGGTAAGCTAGCCGGGTGACCCGAGACGAGTTTAGCGCTGTTCGCTGTTCTAGACTTTATTCCACTTGGGAGCGCGTGATTGTAATGCAGACCCTGCGAAATTAGATGATTTGTCGATCTTGGGGAGACGAAGCGAGGAGTGGCCCCTTTAGATAGAAGCTAGCCGCCTAGGCATACCTTACCTATGATGATCCGCCGCCTCATCCACTCGCGGCTCTTTACACAAGCGTTCGTTCCACATTAAGTCATGTGTCTCGTCTCACCTCTACCTACCTCACTAAACATTCGACCCTTCATTGTACCGGGTGCTGCTTAAGTTGACTTCTGTCGATACACAAGGCGTGCCGGGTTGCGGAGCGTTGTCGTTCTGGGTTGTTTGCTATTACATACTACTACTACTACTACCTGGTTTTCACCCTGTCAGCTTATCCTCCAGACCTGGTTCCTACACTTCTCTAGAGTCCGGACTGATCAACTCTAGTCCTGTTCGTCCCTGTCTAGTCCAGTCTGGTCTGATCTCACCCAGCATCTACGGTTCTTGAACTGTAGGCCGAGCGTGCGTCATAACCGTAAGGCTGACCCAAAGAAATCGCTTGTCATTTTCCACGTGGCTAACGAGTTTTTACATACAAAAGCAGCAGCGGGACCTGGTCGACTCAGGCCGGGAATTTGGTCGGGTTGGGGCCGTGGTATTGGCGCACATCTGCCTGCTAGGTACATATAGCAGCTGTTGTGACTGTCCGAGCTCGAGCCTCCTTAGCCTTCTACAATCCATAGAGGGGAACAGTGCCGGCACCGGTGGCATCAGAAGAAGGACCTTCGTCAATCGAGGGACTATGACCTGGTCAGGTGAGTTCTCTGCATGTTCCAATGTCGGACAATCTCTTTTTATGCTGCCTCTCTTGCATACGGAGAGATCGATGAAGCGATCCAATGTGATCAAAAGGAAGGGCGCTAGTTTCGGGTGGCTTCGATTCCCACATGCTTTACATACCTTACCTCATCTTGCATTGCATTGCCTCGCCTTGCCTTGGTGTCGCCTCTCCTCCCGTCCCCTACGGATTCAATAAGAGCAAGCTCGAACAATGTCGGCTGAAGCATCCTACTCTTTTTCATACCTATCTCGATCCATCTCGACTCAGAAAGCCTCTACCTATCTTGCCTCACAGAACGCCAGTTCCCAAACACCAAGACTTGCTCGATCTAATGACGATTCACCTTGCGTGTGAAGCAAATATAGTGTAATCTGTCTACTCTATCATGTAATAGGACGTTGTTCTGATGCTTGGAGTCTGGCGGTTAGCTGGTCAAGAATGTCGTCATGTCTTCCCCTCCTCCACCGTCACCCATCTTCACCAACCCAAGTAGGGGCAGGCAGCAATGAAGGAACTGGTCAGCTCGGGAAGAGTAGTGGACTGGAAGGAAGGTCATTGAACTTAGGAAATGGCTACTCTTTCCGACAGTATCACTAATCCGATGCTGCTTCCTCTCTGTCTGTGCCTACCTGTACCTGCCTAGGCTACCTACATGTACTTACGTAGTGACTGATGTCACCCTTGTCACCCTTGTCACTCTTCTGATGCCTTATTATCCTTATTATCGTCCATTTTCCCTGCCTCGCCTCCAGCTCCAGCTCCCTCTATCGCTTTCCATCGCCTCCCCCTTCCCTTACTCAGCCAAGACGCTCGTTCGCCCCCAACACACAACTTCACACTGGCACTTATACCCTCCTCGTACAACACACATAGACGCATAAACAGTCGCTATCACTTGCCATTATCCCAAGGGATGGAACCATTATCTTCCCTGAAATAGCTGTTCCTTCTCTGTCCTTCGCTTGACTTTTTTGAGCCAATCTAAACTGACATTCAGCACTCAGAACCAGACCATCTTTCGACTACTTCGTTTCGGCTGGGCTTTGTTGAACTCGTCTCGACCTTTCAGGCCATTCTAGAATTCTCCATCTACAATCTGAGCTCTACGTGGCGGCCGAGAGAATGGCAGACGAGCACCTCCAGAAGCTGCAGGCTACCCTGCATTATGTCTACCCTCTCGTAGTGTTTCTCTACTTCGCCATCACCTCGGCCATCGCTGTCTGTACACTACAAACTTCCGACTCGGACAAAGCTTCTCACGTACGGCGGAAAGCTATAATCGTCCTTCTCTTCTTGTTTATAGCTACCTTCCTAGCTCAGGTTGTCCTCAAGGTTGTCGAAATCATCGTGTGGGGGCGATGGCCACCCCAGGATACGATCATTGGTCTGCTTTCCTGCATCCTGATCTTTGGAATCGAGCAGAACAGTCTCGCGAGCGACTCTGACGCCGTCTGGTACCCGTTGTATGGATCTTGGTTTATTGCACTTGCATTTGAGCCGATCATTGCAGCCGTCCTGTTCATTTCCGCTAACCAGCCGACTGTGGGAGACCCCATGACTCCCAACAGCTCGCCCCTGTTCCTTCGTGTTGATGGCTCGCTTGTCGTCCTACGCTGCACTCTCGCCTTGTGTACTGTTCTGGCATATTTTCTTTGGCGGGAAAACGGAACAGGCGCAGACGACGACGAGGAACGCGCACCGCTGATCCCCAAACCGGGTCAGCGGTCCAATGGTGCTGACGCGTCAGCAGACAGTGGCTACGGCACTAACTCGGACGCTACGAATACGGAGGCAACCAACACGGAGACGGCTAATTCCCCGAGAGATCCCGAATCCCCATGGGAGCGTCAAGAGCGTATTTCGCGCGAGAAGATCGAGAAGCGGCTAAAGAACGAGGGGAGCTGGATTGCGTACGTCAAAGGATTCTTGATTTTCTTCCCGTATATCTGGCCTGTCAACAACCGCCGCCTGCAGCTCTACGCAGCCCTTGTCGGCCTCTGCTTATTGGCTGGAAATGCGCTCAACTTTCTGATCCCTCGCCAGTACGGCGCGGTCATGGATTCTCTGAGCGGCGTTTCCGGTCGCAATCCATGGGTTCAGGTTGCCATATTTGCAGGTCTCCGACTTTTGGCCTCCGAAGCTGGAATTAACCTATTGCGGCAGATGCTGTGGTTACCCATTGAGTATTACTCCGAGCAAGCACTGACAGTTGCCGCATACTCCCACATCATGAATCTCTCCTCCGAGTTCCATGATTCCAAGAGCTCATCAGACCTCATTGTAGCCATATCGAATGGAACTTCCATTTCGAATATGCTCGAGTCAATCTGTTTCCAGGCCTTGCCAATGCTGATTGACTTGGTCATTGCGTTCACGTACTTATCTACCAAGTTCGGCCCGTATGAGGGGTTCATCACCATTGCAACCGGCGCAGCGTTCATTCAGACGGCCACCCACATCATTTCGAGCTTCAAGGAGAAGAGAAAGCAGATGGTGAGGACGTAAGTGATCCCAATCTCAGAGGCTGTAGCATTTTTGTCATGCAGGTTGATAGTGTGGGGTCCGTGGGGAAGTTGTGCAACGGTTCCAGAGTTGCTGATCTATCTAGGTATTTCGAGGAGCATTATATTCGACAAGCCGGAATCCAAGGCTGGCAGACCGTCAGTGCCTTCAACCAAGTTCCATATGAAGAGAATCGATACGGCGTGGCAGTCAACTCCCACATCTCGGCGGCGAAGTCGCTTTACTCTGGCTATTTCATCGGGCATGCCTTTCAGTATCTCATCCTCCTGGCAGGGTTGCTGGCTGGCGCGTTCCTGGCCGTATATCAGATCACACACGGCCAGGCTACTGCTGGAGACTTCGTTATGCTCCTCACGTACTGGAGCCAGTTGACGTCACCCCTGCGTTTCTTTTCGCAGCTTGGTAAGAGTATCAGCCAGGACCTGGTGCATGCCGAGCGGCTTCTAGACGTGATGACGACCAAACCAACCGTGGTCGAGAAACCCGATGCGAAGCCCTTGAAGCTCAAGGGTGGTAAAGTGGAATTCAGGAACGTCGGTTTCAGCTACGACAAGAAGAAGGACATCTTGAAGGGCGTGAAAGTGTCTGTTCCCTCTGGTACCACTGTCGCGTTCGTTGGCGCAACTGGGGCTGGAAAGTCGACCATCCTGAAGCTCCTCGACCGATTCTATGACGTAACCGACGGTTCCGTTTTGATCGACGGACAAGATATTCGGGACGTGACAATTTCAAGGTTTGTTCAGCTTCGACTCGACTTCTCCCCTTATAACCCTTTGACATGTTCTGATCCGCGTTCGCCCTTAAAAAATTGCTATGAAATATCAGCATACTACTGTTGGAAAATCCTCAGCTAACACGATTGCTCTAGCCTACGACAGTCTATCGGCATCGTCCCGCAGTCGCCGATCCTTTTTGACGATAGCGTAATCAACAACATCAGATACGCCCGATTGTCAGCCACAGATGAGGAGGTGTATAGCGCATGTAAAGCAGCGGCCATTCATGAGCATATCATGGGTTTTACCGAGGGTTACAAGACCCGAGTTGGCGAGCGCGGCGTGTAAGTGATGGTGCAGCCAAGTTTCTCAACTAATCATGGCTGACCAAAGCAGCAAACTATCCGGTGGCGAGTTGCAACGTATCGCCATTGCACGTGCGATCCTAAAACAACCGGAGATTGTGCTTCTCGACGAAGCGACCAGCTCAGTTGACACTGACACGGAACAGAAGATCCAAGAAGGTCTCCGTGCCCTTTGTCAAGGTCGTACCACCTTTATTGTCGCGTAAGCATAGCTAGCCATGCGATATCATGATCGTGCTGTACTGATTTTGAATCTTAGGCATCGTCTTTCGACCGTTATGAATGCTGACACCATCTTTGTTGTTGCCAACGGAGAGATTGCTGAGCAAGGTAACCACGAGGATCTGATCGCTAAGAATGGCAAATATGCCGAGCTTTGGTCCAAGCAATTCTTTTTCAAGCCCAAGGAATCCAAAGAGGACAAGCAGAACGGAGACGTTCCTGGCACGATACTTCCTGGTCCCACTCAGACAGATGGATCCGTTGACGAGCCAACAAATGGTACCACCGCTCCAGTCGCTATTCTGGGGCCGCAATCGACACCGACCATTACGGCTGCTATCCCGACTGGCAAGGCTAATGGACAGGCTGTGAATACTCCAAATGGGCACGCGAAAGAGGTAGATCCGTCAGAAGATCATGAATGATTTTTTGATTGATACTGACCTCTGACAGGGTTCAAGATTGAATCCTGGAGCTCCGGAGTTCACGCCTCGTTCCGTAGCCGCGCCGAACCCGACCCACACGTCTCCTATACGAAACAGCTGGGCTGAGGATGTTGAAGAAGAAGCCAGTTCTCTCTCTCATACAGCACCGCCGGTAGACCTGGAGTCTGCTTCTATTTCTACTGCAATAAGGGCTTACGAGGCCAGTTCTTCGAGCCAGCATGAGGATGCTGCTTCGCCTACCATTTCGCCTATAATTTCCCCAGCGTCGTCTGCCCGACCACATGTTTCCGAGATGTCCGAACCTAAACCTCGTCGGAATACTCTTCAATCTGTATCCTGTCCCGAGCCACCGCCCCTTGGCCTCCCAGGTACCCCGACACGTTCGGTCAGCCAACCGGTTCCGACTCCACCAACTGTTCCCCATAATGATGATGATAATGATGCCAAGCCGCCAGAAGAGAAAAAAGAACCAACACCTGTACCAACCGAAGTCAAGCCACCTCCGTCCCAAGGACCTTCAAGAGGTAGAGGAGGCTTTCGTGGTCGAGGCCGAGGTCGTTGGCGTGGAGGAAGGGGCCGGAAACGCAATCCGCCTAGCCCGAGGTTGGGCCAGAAGAGTGGCACGGGAGTCTCGCAAGGACGCGGTGGCTCTTCTTCCAGTGCAAAATGATACTGCTTTTCCAAAAAAACGGCATTCCATGCTCCTCTCCTTTTTTCTCACCTGAGAGAGAGGTATGACATTTTCCCAGCAGATTTATCCTTCGATTCTTGGACGTTTTGTTACGACCTTTACTTCCGGACGAGTTTCTTTATGTTGGGGTAATACAAAAGGTTCTAGTCACCGATGGTTTATGTCATGCGTTATTCGACTTACGATTTTTAATAACGATGGTGGTTGGCCGGCGATGGGGTTTACAGATCTCGGGGAGAAAGGGATGATGGAGGCGAAGGGGAGCAGGGAAGTGACGACGAGATATCTCTTTTCATTTTCGATTCTTGTTTCGGCTACCGTCATTCGACATTCGACATTTGACATTCGAGGAACCAAAGACAACAAAAGTTTACGTGGCTTTCAAAACCCCTGAGGCATGGTGCTGCTAGAGAAAAAAACAATATCCGAAGGGGGGAAACTTTACGGCATGGCAAACGGAGTCGAACGGAGTCGAGGTGTATGGTGGAAAAATTAGACAAGCATTTGATTTTCTCCTCCTTGACCTTTTTTCCCCCATTCTTCTATGCGTTCCGTTCTTACTCTCACAAACTTACAGGCGCCCCGAAACAAGCGGTCTGCTTGTCTATCATCGCCCATTCATACGGTCATGATGTACATTAATTACGTAGTTAGACACCGCCTATTATCAAAGGAAACCCTTGTTCTACTTTATTAACACCTACCGAGTCCCTCGAACGTGTGTGTGTGGCATTCTGGGCTCTGCTGCTTCGTGGTTTGAAGTGCGGTACTGCCTATCATGTCAAGGACAGGTGAATAGGTGGAGCTGACAAGGAGATCAAAAGGTGAAGAAGTTGGACGTGCAGTGTACCTAGTAAGTACTAAGGTAGGTAGATGGCTTGGGACTGGGAATGGGAAGTAGAATTTTTGGGTCATTAGCTCTATACCGTTCCGTCCGTCCACTGTTCGCCACGCATAGGTACTAGGTAGATGGATACCCAACCCCTTCGTGAATGCTCTCAAGCAGCCCCCATGCATGATGCTCTTCTGTTCATCCCTTCCCTTCTTCCCTCACTCAACCCTGCTTAGCCAGGTGCCAGGTGCCAGGTACCTCTCTTGATAGGCCCATACCTCGGTAGCTGATTCAGCAACTTGCCAACGAAAAACAGAGGAAATAATTAGACGGCTGGGGGTATCTGGACCAGACTACCGTAGACTAGACGCAAGGCAAGTAAGTCTAAGTCTCAATCAGCCTGGATCTCATCGTCCAGCACCCCGTCCAGCCCCGGGGCCGGCACCGCCGTTGTTGTTTCCTCCCGGTGCGCCGCCGCCGCTGCCGCCGCCGCCCATCATGTTGCGGGCCATGTCGGCGATGTTGGGGTCGCTCATGAGGGAGCCGAGGTCGGGCATGCCGCCGCCGGTGCTGAAGCGGTCGGCCATCTCGCGCAGACGTGGGTTGCTCATCAGGTTTTGCATCATGTCCGGGTTGCTCATTAGGTTCTGCGCCATGCTCGCGAACATCGGGTTGCTCATGATGGACCCCAGGTCCGGCATTCCCCCTCCACCACCTCCTCCTTCTCGGTTCCCTCCCGCGCCGCCACCAAGCAGGCTAGCCAGGCTGGCTAGGTCCGGACCACCGCCGCCGCCGCCCCTGGATCCGGGGGTGGTGGGTGAGTTAAGGCTGGGGTCGGCGGTGGCTGCCTCGGCCTCGAGCTCGTCGACGCGACGACGCGCCGTCTCGAACCCCTTCCGCATGGCGTCGCTGCCGCCGCTGCCCTCGTGCTCGATGCCCTGGCGGTACGCCTCCATGGAACCCTTGGCGTCGCCGAGGGCGAAGCGCGCGAGACCCAGACGCGACCAGGCCTTGGTGTACCCCGGGTCTAGCGCGACGGCGCGCTCGGCGTCCGTCCGCGCGCTGCCGTGGTCCCGCGCCGCGCTGTACGCCGCTGCTCGGTTCGACAGGTAGATCGGGTTCGAGGGCGTCAGGGTCAGCGCCTGCGTGTAGAAGTCGATAGCAGTTAGGTAGTCCTTGGTGGCCATCGCGCGGTTGCCTTTGGCTTTCAGGTCCTCGGCCTGGGCCTTCTCCGCGTCAGTCGGGGCCTTTTGCTCGGCGGCCGGGGACTTGTTGCTTGCGGGGTTGTTGGCGGAGGGTGCGGCTTTGGCGGAGGATGAAGAGGAGGAGGTGGAGGTGGTGGACTTGAGCTTCTCGTACACGCCGTAGATCTGCAGAAGGTTCTGGGTGCCGGTTGCGGCCGATAGGGCGGCTGGGTCGGAGGGGTCGACTTTGAAGGACTCGGCGATGCAGTTCACGGCTACGTCGATGCTATCCTTGTCCTCGGCCGAGAGGGTGCCGTCGGTTAGCGAGGTGGAGAGGAAGTCGCAGATTGCGAGGGCGAGGCGCTGCTTCGTCGTCGTTGCCTGTTGTTGAGGTGAGGTGAGGTCAGCATCTTGATATTGCATTGCGTGTTGATCAATGGGGATCGGCTGGTTGCAGCAGATACCAGGAGAGGGGGAGGGGTAAGGGTAGGAGACGTACCATCTTTGCTAGATGATAGGGATCACGACTTAATGTCCGTTCTCTCAAGGTAGCAGGGATTAATTAGGGGATCAGTTCTCGAGGATTACCTCCGGGACTTTAGAGATGGTAAAGAAGGTAAATGGAGGTGCTCGAGGTAGGAAAGGTAGGAAAGGTTGGAGGTACGAATATGTGATATGTGGAGGTGGGTTTGGAATGTGAAGATGGACTTGAGTCTGTTCTCGAAATTTCGGCCTGATACGTGGGAGACGTGGGACAATCCCAAACCGGAAAGTGGGGGGCTAAGATGGCACGAATCTAGGGCTTTTAGGCGGTGTAGACTTTCTTTAGGTATCCTGTAGCGGGGTATCGGGGTATCTACACGCCTGTGGCAGAATTTAGGCGGTGAATCATGGCAATTGAGTTGTCAGCAACCTCCACTACTAAATCACGGATCAAGACAACCGACAATATTCCCAAATTCAAGGGACGTGTGTCTCTATAATTGCTACTTTAACTCTACCGAGGTAGAAGTGCTTTCCCCTAGCCCATACTCGTTTATAGGTAGAACGAACAAGACCCTTTTTTGATGCTCCTCACGTCATCCTCCAAGTGTTCTCAGACTCCCTAACTCGGCCCCATCCTCAAATTCCGTCGCCGTAGGTGTATGATCTCGAAGTCTCGCGTCCGTGGGTACAATTATGATGGGAATTATGATGGGAATCATAATGAGAATCAACCTCGACAGAGGCTCTGCTGAAGGTACTGCATATCAATTCCACGTCACCCAGCTGCCACACAAAGTCATCCTGGCCGTTTGGGTCCCATGTTCCCCAGTTGAATGCGCCTACGGCATTGGTGTTCACACCAGCGAACGTGCTCAGTGGGATGGCAATCGTCTGGAAGTCCCCCGTGAATCCTCTCACATACCGCAGGGTGCTCTTGTACGCTGGTGCTGAGCAGGCGTCCAGCGACTGGACCTCCAGCGCGATAGAACCGTTCTTGGGTGCTTTGATTCCGAACGAGATGTCACTGTATCCTGATCCCAGAGCGTCGATGCAAGGGATAGTTTCGTAAAAGTAGGACATGGTTTTCGGAACAAAGGAGATGACATTTCCCGTGAGGGAGATGGATTGCATTGAGCCATCATCTATTCCTTGTGAGTTATCTTTCTCCCTGGCCAATTACATGTTCAAGGTATACGTACCGCTTGCTTTGAATCCCAGCGTGTTGGTTTGGCTTGGGAATCTGGCGAAATTGTCGATCAAGAGGTTTGAGGTGCACACTGCAGCTTCGGCTTGCAACATGTGCACTGCCATCATTACGAGCCATATTGTGATCGAACCCATGATTGCAACTGGGGGTATCATGAGGAATGCGAATAAGAACAGCAGAAAGTAATCGTCCCAACGAAGCCAGCTGTGCATGGGAATGCGGTCGAGGGGAAATATACGGCGAGATGATTGTAGTCAAAAACATCGAAGAACAGGAGGGATGCTAGACGTACAAGCACCTACTTAAATGACTGGCCACAGAACGACGGTCGACTTACCCAAGCAAGACCATGCTTCAGTACGTCATCGGAAAGAACTACAGCCATGAGAAGAAGCATAACGCGGAACCTTGGAAACCGAGAAAGCGCAAAGCCAAAGGCGTTGCTGCTTATAGTCGTCGTATGTAAGACAGGGGAGGAGGCAACAAGGAGACAACAAGGGGATTACGGTTCAGAGACTATAGGTCCTCTTGACCAGGTTATTCATCACATGCACGAAGACACGGGGATCTGGATTTTCTAATTTTCTCTTCGTCACTACTTCAACTTTGCAGCTATCCATTTGCCCCCGAAACACCAGGGACTTGACAACTGCTTTTCACCTTGCTCTACTCATCGGAAAACTACCGCCAAAGGAAGACTCCGAAGCCTCGTCGACTCATCAAGGATGATGAGTCGAGTCCTCAGCCTGAATTGACCAGAAAACGAAGTGATTACTGACACCAACATGATTCTCCCTCGCCTCTCATAGGTTGTCGTGTTTGGGGGGATGTTTAGTTATCCTCCTCGAGAGGGTACCAATGATGAATATTCGGAATGCGTTCTTCATCCTCCTTGGTATCAAAGTTGTGGCTTTTTCCCAGACGCTTCCACCATCGAAGTGATTTGTCCTGTTTGCATCATGTTAGTCTACCACCGATACCAGTATAGAATGAGTCAAGATAGGATAGGATAGGATAGGATATATACAAAGACAATGGAATGGGATATTGGAATGGTTGTCGAACAGGAGGAGAGAAGGGGGAAGGGGGTTAACTTACATCGTCGGTCAAACCGGGTTCGTCGTCAGAGTCATGAAGCTCGACAGACATCATGGCTCGCTGGACATCATCGATACCCCTGTGTCCTTGCCAGACGACGCAGGCGCGGCCGTCGGTCCAGCGAGAGCGCTGCCATCCAGCAGTCACGGGACCATTCTGGAATGGCTGCATTTGGCGCTGGGCCTCTCGGATTCGATCCTGGTTGGACTGGTGGAGCTCCTGCATATCCGGAGCGCCCGGGCTGTGGTGATGCTGCATGTGCTGTAGACCTGGGTCGGGATGCTGGACCTGACCGTGGCCTTGCATTCCGTACGATTGTCCGAGCAGATTACCAGCGCCCTGGTATCCGAAGAATTGGGCAGACGGATCGGCCTGCATGCTATGCTGTCCATACGCCTGAAGATAATGAGCTCCCTGAGGGCCGAACTGGTACGGTGATTGGTGAATGGGAGCCACCTGGGCGCTGGTGGAACTAAGCGCCCTCTCAGTCTGCGCACCGGATTGATCGGGCGTGGGTGCCGGGGTGCCCTTGGCGAGGCGCTGGTGGCCCCAGTCGGGATCTCGCTCGTAACGTTTACGAGCGATCTCGATATCACAAGCCATCTTCACCTGGGTCTGAGCCGTCTCATCTACGGGGTATTCCCCGATGAATCCGTACTTCGGGTCGACCCATCGCCATGTCTTGCTCTCTTTCGGAGGCTGAGCTTGGGGTGGCTCAGGGTTGGGGTTCGGAACTCCAGGGCCCTGCTGGAAGTCTGGGACGTAAGGTTCAGTGACAGGCACCTTCTCTTTACCCTTACGGGATTCCGGCTGGCTGGTTGCGGGGTTGCCAGGAGTGATCTCGATTTTAAGCTGATCGAGAATCGATTTCTGATCGAAATTCCACTCAGGGACAGTCCACGAAGGAGGGTTTGCCGACGGAACGACCAACGAACGGCGAGCCGACGAAGGGAATGTCGCCAGTCCGAATTGAGGGTCGCCAGGGGCATATGGGATTATGCCCCAACTCGCTGCGTACTCTAGGCTTTTCATGACATCCGGCATAGCTTCTGCCGTCTGCTGCTCGAGTCGTTCCCAAAGGTACTGTCGACCAGGTTTCTCGAACGGGTCGAACAGAGGAATTACCAGTTCCCCCTTACCTCCACGACCCTTGATACCTCCGAGACCCGTTGCGTTAGGGGCCTCGTTTCCGGCACCTACACCACCGTTGTCTCCATGTGGCTGTCCCTGTCCAGCGTGGTGATGCTCCGTCTCGGGGAACTGTGCTCGACGATCCGCGGACGGACCGGGGGTCGGCTGAGGTTGCTTTTCCTCTCCGAGTCCCGACGTGAGTTTATCGAACTGCTCCTTGGTAAGAATTCCGAGACGAAGTTGCTTCTCGCGACGAGCTAGCATCTCTTTATCGTCAGTCGGGACGAGCTTGGATGCGCCCAGCTGGGGCTGTAGACCGGGTACAGGAGGAGACGGGGCAAGTGGCTCCTTTCGGGGCGTGTTGGCCAAGTCGAGCGGCGGGCCCGGGTTAAGGCTGTATCGATAAGCGTGGCGGGTCTCGCCCAGCTTGTGCTCCTTCTCGTAAAGAGCTGCCTTCTCAGCCAACGTCTTGGGCTTAGGCTCAGTCATCTCGCCTCGCAAGATGGCCTGACGCTCGCGCTCCTTGCGGGCTTGCTCGCGCTCGTACCCGATGGGCTTGGGGATGTACGGGGCTGTCTCGTCGGGCATATCCGGGCGCTCGGGTCCCTGGGCGGTGGGAGCGGGTCGGTACGGCAACGGAATAGCGGGCATCAGGCCCGGGGGCCAGTTGGATGCCGGAGGCGCTGCATGGGACTGACCCATCTCTGGCTGAGGGGATGGCTCAGCGATAGAGCGGTTACCCCAGGCCTGCTGGCCAAAGGCCTGCTGAAAGCGCCCATCAGATGCCGAAGATGGAGCAGGCTGCGATCGACCCGCATCAGTCTGACGGGACGACTCGGCGAAAGATCCGGGAATCCAGAACTGCTCGCCGGACGCATTCTGAGAAGGCTGCTCGCCATCCGGCGGGGTGACGCGGATGGTGAACTCGATGTCCGAGGGTCCGCCGCGGACCGGCTTCTTGCCTTTGTCGGTAGAGGTGAACGTCTGATGGGTGTCGTGCTCAAAGACGACAGACGTGGCCTGCTGTGCGGGATTCTGGTGCATTGCGCCTTGGTTCATCGCACCTTGGTTAATCCCGCCCGGGTCCATCGCACCCTGGTTGGTGGCGCCGGGGTTCATCGCACCCGGGTTAATTGCGTCCGGGTTCATCGCGCCCGGGTTGGTGACGCCCTGATTGATCGCGCCCTGGTTAGTTTTTCTCTGATTCATTGCATAAGGATGGATTGGGTTAGGATGGATTAGGATGGATTAGGATGGATTGGGCCTTGACGAACCTGCTCATCACTGGCAGCTTGCTTGGACTGATTCTCAGCCATAGTGCCGTGATGTTGGGGGTATTGAGGATATTGAGAATATGGAGGATATTCAGGATATTGAGAATATGGAGGATATTCAGGATATTGAGGATATTGAGGATATTCGGGATGTTGAGAGTCAAGTAATGGTTGTTGTTGATCAAGTTGATGGCGAAACGCAGCTTGGCTGTGTTGTTGTTGATTGTTGGAGTCCCAGTATTGTTCGGGTCCAGGTGCAAAGTGAGAAGTCTCCTGTGCCGGCTGGTTTGGCTGCCAGCCCGGGTACTTCTGGTTGTACCTCTGGTTGTACCCCTGGTTTGAGGAAGGACCATCCCGTCGTTGCTGTGTTGGGTTGCCCGGGTTCGGCATGGCAGTTGCCTTCTCCGGCATAGAGGCGCCCGGATAGCCACGGTCACTGCCACGATTACGAATCCGACCGTGACCACGGCCACGACTACGAACATGGCCGTGGCCTCGACCACGATCAATACCACGATCAATACCACGACCACGGCCTCGACCCCGATCATTACCACGACCACGATCATTACCTCGACCACGATCGTTACCTCGACCACGATCATTACCTCGACCACGATCATTACCTCGACCACGATCAGTGCCTCGACCATGTTCATTGCCTCGACCACGATCATTGCCTCGACCACGATCGTTGCCTCGACTATGATCATTGCCTCGACCATAATCATTGCCACAATCCTCACAACCGGCATCGTGCCATGAATCAGATGGATTCTGATTGGAATGGCCACGACCATAATCATCACCGTAATTGTGCCATGAACCAGCTGGATGCTGATTGGATTGATCATGACCATGATCATCGCCGTTATTGTACCACGATCCGGCTGGATACTGGTTGGATTGATCATGACCATGATCATCGCCGTAATTGTACCATGAATCGGCTGGATATTGGTTAGACTGACCACGGCCACCATCGTCACCGTAATTGTACCATGAACCGGTTGGATATTGATTGAAATCACCACGACCACGATCGTAATCGTTCCATGAACCGTCCCACGATTGATAGGAATCAGCGCCATTCCAATGAGATGCGGAACCGTAGCGATCACCCGGGAACTGCTGGTTGTCATTCATTGGCCAATCGATTGCGGGCGTTGGATAATCGCCTGCTGAACCCGGTCCCGGAAAACCATAACCCGGTCCGTAGGATCCGGTGCCCTGTCTGTGATACTCTGCGACAGTATCTGCTGACTGTCCAGTCGCCTGGGTCTGGGTCTATAAGAGATTAGCTTTTGAAGGCTGAAGGATAGATATCTTAGTCTCACTCACCGGTACTTTCACCGTGACTGAAGACGAATCCGATACGGAGGGACCATCTGTCTCTCCCTGATTCTCCGTCTCTTTCTTAATGGCCTCTTCGGGGTTGCCACCCGCCGACGAATGGGAGTACATCTCCTCAACATACTTTGCCGCGTCGGCGGGATGGGAGAGATCAAGAATCTTCTTCTGATGGACAGAAGTGTCCTGGGCCTCGCCGTTAGCCATCTCGTTGTAACGAGGTATGGTGGGCGAGGCAGGTATTGAAGCGCGAGTCGGAGCGCGAGTTGAAGCGCAGGTTGAAGCGCGAGTTACTGGCCCAGTTAGTACCACAAACCATCAATTGACAATTGCTGATTAATATAATAGGAACACATGATGGAACTTACTTTGAATACGAGAAGGTAACGCAAGATACGATGGAATAGATTGCTATTCCTGTTGGTTGTGTTGATGAATGGTGCTGTGTTGACGCGAAAGTTGTGGGTGAAGGAGGAAGAATCGAATTTTCCGAACAGAGAATGGAGGATCTGGCTCTATGCTTGAGGGCTGAGCAGGTTGCCATTGCTGTTTTCGACTCTTCCAACCAGGAGGAAAGAGTCTTACTGTTCGGCAGATGAGGCGGAGACGAAGCGGAGGTGAAGCGGAGCTATGGTCGCCCTGTGCCGCTTGATATCGTGAAGCCGGCCCAGACGGGGCATCGCCAGGGACTCTTTCTCCCGTGAGTGGCCGGGACTATGTCAAACTCCACTATCACCGAGGGTACTGTGTGTAAGTACCTTGCAAAAGCTCTCTTTGCTGAGTATACGAGACTATACGGGACTATGCGGGACTCCCTATCACGGGGGAGTACTGTTTGGGTAGCTACTGACCCTCTTGCCTACGGGATTACCTCTGTTTGAGCCCTACCAAGGCATTCTAGCATTCTAGTACGGACAGACGTGGCATGACGTTGAGATGCAATCACTGACAAAATGGTAGATGACTGGTACCTAGGATGCAGACAATGTAGAGGCTTGTCCTCGACGACACTCTGGAGTTACGGGGAAGTGACAAAGTACCAAAACAGGGCATCTGCCCACCTATGTACATCATCAAGAGAAGACAACGACGGCAACACAACAGTTACAAAGTACACCACAGTATTGAAACAAGGGCTGGTAGTCTCCCGCCTAACGAGGTCTATGTACAAGCAGAAATCAGGGTGAGGATACTCTGGAGTGGCGAGAACAACAGTACTCGCAGGAAGGAATAAGAGCCGCAGAATACAACGATACTAATATGTGTCATAGTGTGTGAGCAAGGCCTAATGGCAGGCAAGGCTGGCATTCACATGTATATGATATATATGATATATATCATATACATTGTCCCAATGACAAAGGATCCAGATGTACGTCTACCTGTCAATACCTCACAGTTTACTGTTGGCATATGGGCCTGGTATTTAGTCCATTATGGACGGGGTTGTTGATGTTGATGTACTTGCTCCAAAATACTCATGAATTTACACAAAGTACCCTGGCCATTACAGTATGGGTGGCTAAGTGCTGTCGAAGTACATAATTACACATGAAAGTTTTGCAGAGCTTTGGCCAACAGACGAACCTATCAAGAGCTGATCGGTATGACAATTACCTCTACATCGCCATGGAGGTAGACAAAAACACACAACCAGGCAGTGTCAACTACCTAAGCAAGTACATTAGGAAGATGTATTCCTTCCCCTTTCAACTCCAGGGCTGGCTCACTCGAAGCGGGACCAGTTCTATTCCTAAAAGGAATGGCCCCGGGTATATGAGCGTTTCTAAGCAAATAGAGTGGTGGGCACCTAAATACATAAAAATCCAAGATGGTGCCAGTATAGATTTGGTATTATCATCACTGCTAGCATTGAATGATGCTTGAGGCAAAGAGAAAATGATAATGGAGGTGCTGAAAGCCCTTGTTCGTGAAGCAGTACGTTTCACTCCGAAGCATTGCTGCCAAAGGCTTGAGTGTTAAAGCTATGGCATCTATCCAGGCATCTTATATAATGACACCCCGATCAGGGGTAAATATCTAGCTGGCGCTGTTCATCATACAAGTAGTACGGCTAAAGATAGGAAATGTAGTGGTTTGTAGTTCTGTAGCTAAAGGTAACGAAGAATCGTAGATATTTTAGCCTCTGAATCTTTGGATGATAGTCGATATCTTGTTCTGTAGGTATGCTATGAGGTAAGTATGCAATTTGCCTCGATCGTAGACTACATTTATTTCATAGTTGGTTTACACTCCCTTTTGCTGGCCGGGCAGTTCCATACGAACACATGTAGTTACGCGGGGGTATTAATTATCTCCCAGATTTGCAGCTCATAGGAGGTTAAGTTTTGCTCTATTGAGCTCGGGGATATCAAGGACCTGCGATATCCCGAGGCCAATCTTTGCAACAACAGAGTCATTTTCCAGTACCTTGGCTGTGTTGCTTACGAGTGTAGTGACCATTTTTGTGATTAAAGATACCTAGAACTTGGAACTAGGTATGTCAAGTTATTATTCTTCACTGAAGCAATCAGTGCAGGTGAGGCCCACGATCACGTTGGAGGCGGGAATTTGGCTCGTGAGGTACGACAAGACATTCTGGAAGCAGACGTGAACGACCATTTCTCCATGATTTAAGTTTGTAGTTCTGAAGAGTTCGCCCGGATGAGGCTTACCCAGAAAGGCTGTGGGCAAGGATACTCATCATCCAGCGATGCGAGACCGGAGATAGGGTATTTATTTGAGAACAGGTGTATTATGCTACGAGAGACGGAACTGCGCAGAAATGATCTCGATGTTTCAAAGGAGCAGATAATGGAGCGGAGGATGACCTTGGAATCGAACCTCCGGGGATGTCCTTATCGATAAGGTACGGGATGAGACCGTGCTGCCGTGAGTCCGTGACACCGCCTACAGGTTTGTAATGATGTTGATCCTAGACGGGAAGGTCTCATCGTTCTAGAATGCAGAGGTCTCGAGCCGCCTGAACTCGCGATCCTTTCGCAGTTGTACCTGATGCGCTAGCTCGCTTCATTTGTCGTTGGGTTCAATGTTGTTCAAGTCTAGCGAAACCCCGCCGTCTTTGCGCTTCCACACTTCCCAGGAGAATAGAGGCAATGCGTAGACGAGCATGGCAACAAGGTCTACTTAACTGGTAGAGCCACCCGCCTTGACCATTCCAGTAAAGCATAGATAACTATGTACTAATGTTTGTGCCGCTGCCCTACAGTTTTGCCGCTTTCTCTTGGTCCATGGAAAAGGTCGTTCGGCTTTATAAAGTTGTGGATAGCTCGAAGAACATCATAGCATACATGTACCTGAGCTGCTAAGTCACTACCAGCTGAAGGCCAACTAGCAATTAGCCTGTTACAAGCTGCGGCAGATTCACACCATTAAATGTGATCCGGCTCGATAGTTTCCAAGCTCATCCTTGCGCGTGCGTGAGAAACTTGCCTGGCCTGGGCTACCTTGGCGCAGCCGCCAGAGGCTATTGGATAAGTCTTGGGTACATACATCTATGTCCTAGGTATCATGACAGCGGGAACGAGCAAGCTGCATACATGCTACGTATCATGTAGGTAAGGTATACTTCTGGGCCGCCTGCTGACAGCCTGACAATATATAATTCATGCAGTACCTCAAATAAAGGCCGTCAGGTCCGCGAAACGGGAGTCTGCTATCTTCATCCTCAGCATTCAAGTCTTGCGAAAGGGATCCGTTTTCCAGGAGATAGATGTGATTACCAGTCTCTGAAAACAGTCTCTGAATCAATCATTCCAGGCCGATTCTAACTTTCTCCGATCAGCAGAGGATTGAGCATGCGCTATCCGTGGGTCACATAAGGCCCTCCGTCAACCCCGCGTTCCGTCGCCTCGTATTTCTAATCTTGGACTTTCAGATCCGCCATGAGAGACCGATGCAATAGACTTCATATATTGAGATTCACCTAGAAACGAAAAGTTTCAAGACAATTCCTCTGGAGTCTGGAGTCTGGATGAAGGCGTGGGAATCCCAAGGCGCGACGACGATAAGATAACGGGCCGATCCCCTCTTGTACCTCGACGTGCAGCACTTTAAAAATTTGAAGGGGCAGATCAATAATGGATACTACTGCGACGTCAGACTCGAGGCGATCGTCGCATGCGGCAGTTGCGTTTGCGCATCTGTTCAAGTCGCGGCCTTCGGCTCGGAAAATTCAGAAAAGAAATTCGATGCCCGTGAAGACGAGCGATGAGAAGCCGGTCAGTTCTGTTGGCTCGGCCAGCACCCCGATTATTCGTCCAGAAATTGCTAGTGCGGAACACACCCAGCGAGCCTCGAGGCAGCCGAGTCAGATGCTAGCCGCCGACCCCAAATTCAGACCGTCGTAAGTCTCATGTTTCCTGTTTCGATCCCAATCCCCGAACGGCTGATTTCTGAGGCGATCAGCCCTCAGCTCAGCTCGCTTACCATACCTGTTCCTCTCCCCCTAAAACCTGTCTATTCCTAATTAGTTCTCGTACATCACCAAGGCTGGATGCTAGCTCACACCATGTGCAAATATCGTATGGCGAGGTCTCAGCGATGCCTTTTCACATCTTTCTTATTCCTATTGTACATAGATGGCGTCATGGCGCTCAAGCCGAGCTACCAGTTTGTGGCCTGGGGTTATATGCCGCTTTTTAAGGGGCACAAACATTTTCTCAGGGGTTGATTAATTTCAAACGATGGGTTACGCGAAGCAGCAGCCTCACGCTACTTCTCAATAGTCAAGCGGCTGCTCATCTCAATGTAGTAATTCGATCTGGGTTAGTATCCAGTTCAGAGGAGGCAGTCAGCTATCATCAAATACAGTGGTGAACGGGGCAAGTCAGAAAGTTGATGTAGCTTTATGAAGGAGAGCTACGACTTGTTTAGACCCCAAGTCCCAAGCTAGGAAAAGTTCGTCAAGTTTCAACCGTCTCTTACCAACGCGATGCAAGGCACGCCTGGTCTTTTAATCTCTGTGGACCCATTCAAATTCGCCGATCTTCACCTTCACCTTTGACCTTTGATGCCTTTCAACATCTGTAAAACTTGACCGACCGTCCTTTTGTCCTTGCTAACTTCGTGCTCTTCTTCTATTCTAGATTTGCTAGGCATCAGAGACCTCAGTCTACATCTGCACTGCCATTTCGACCAGAAGACGGCAGCAACTTGTTGAAGCCTGGGACACCCTTGAAGCCGTATATGATGGGCTCCACAATGGACCCTCGATATTCATATGCTTTTCACAAGCCCGGTTATACCCCTAACTATGCTCCGAGCTCTGTCGCGATGCGAGAAGGTTTGGCGAGAGAATCTATCGCGAGGACCGACCGCTCGGGTTTTAATGCGATCGGGCCAGCGTACGCTCAGCACACTCAGCGACCGACAAGCCTTCCGCCAGCAATGATGGGAAACTATGCTCAGATCGACATGCGACCCGCCACGTACAACCGCTCCGGAAGACCCCCGAGTAGCGCCTCAAGCATTACAAGCTCGGCTGGTACTAACGATACCTTTGATGCCATCCTTGCGAGCCCCGCGAGCAGCAGGACGAGTTTCGAGTCTTGGAGTTCCAGTCCGCGAAGGGCCGAGTATGGGTGGCAGCGACCGGCGCCAATCAAGCAGTATAGACGGAGGAGAAACACTGGGGAGCTTTTTGATGCCTTGCCTGAGGAGGTTCTAGGACTCATCTTGGACGAGCTCAAGGACCTACATCTAAAGCCTAGTAGCACGAGCTGTGCGACATGTATGATGAGGGACATGTGTTCCGTTGCCGTATCTGCGCGGAAGCTCTTGAAGGTTGCCCGCCCGGCCCTGTGAGTCTCGCGATATCAGGTAGCCGAGGAGAGAAGCTAATAAGAAATGTAGATACGAAGATATCCAACTCGTTGGCGCGGATGCACATACACATAAGAAGCGAAACAAACCGAATTTCGGCTCTCGCCTAGTTTTGCTTCGTCGGACTCTAAGGTCGAACCTCGAAATTGCTAAGATGGTCCATAGCATAAAGGCGCCGGCTGTGCCACAGGGTATTCCTCTCGATCTCTACCAAAATGTAGTGGCCTCTGTCATCATGGCATGCCCCAACTTCGAGCGACTTGTTGGATTCCACCAGAACTACGACCACTCGTTTAATCGCCTATTCCATGCGTTATCGACGAGACGCAAGCTGAAAGAGATGTATTGGACTTTGGAAGCGTCGCAATTTCAGAGAAAACGCCGCACATCGAGTGCCACGCCGCTACTCAGTTTGAAGGATTCAAACTTTCAAGAGGCCCCGGGCGATCTTCTACTTGAACAAAGCGAAGGTTTTCTCGAGCTTCACACGGATTGGGAACAGTTAAAAACATTGTCAATACACTGCTTCCCGGGCGCAACGCTCACACCGGTGTCTCTAATCCCAGATATCGTGTCCCGTTTACCAGCTCTCGAGAATCTTCATCTATCACATCTACCTTTCACTGCATTTAATGACGCAAATCTACTCTCGCTACCCTCTATACAGACGCTCACCTTGTCCCATCTTCCAGGTGTTTCTAGCGAGGGGCTTTCATCGTTTGTAAGGCGACCTTCAAGCCGGTCGATCCGAAAACTCATCTTACAACATGTGGATGTTGGCTCATTGCCTGCACTCAGTCAAATCCTTTCGAATCTTGCTGTTTTAGAGACCTTCGCTCTCGTTCAGAGCTTTTCGCCAATCATGCCACAGCACGAAATGATTTGGCTATTTCCCTATCTAGCATCACCCAAACTTCGGAAATTGCACTGGGATATCCCAAGCGACCAGTCATGCGCCAATGTAGCGGACTCGGTACTCGCCAGAAGTATAGCAGCGAACGGTTTCCCGTCGCTCCGAATCCTACGCACACCTAACGACCCAGAAGGAATCTTTCAAATGCTCTGCAAACCGATGCAGACTATCGAGATGCCGAATGATAAATTTCGCGGTCTCATTTCCAAGTGCACCTCCCGGCCCAGCCCTCCCGCTACGCCAACAACACCTACCACCCCAAGGACCCCCGGCAAGTCCCCTTCGGGCCTCAGTTTTCCAACAGAAGTCCACTTCTTCCCGTCTAAGGTGTCGAGCAACCTATCGCAGTCGCGGCTCGCGGCACAAAGCAGGCTTGAGGCGGCGCGGCAGACGCCAAGGTTCGTTGTGAACGTGATGGACGACGACGGGTCCGTAGTCGAGAGCTACGGTTTGGCCGGCTTCATGGGCCAAGTCGAGTCGAAGATCCAGTACTGTGTGACGCCGGACGAGGGCGCCACTGATGAGAATGGCGGACTGGTCGATATCTCGGACGTACTAGGCGACGGAGGCGAGAACTTGAGAGTTGAAGGCAGAGAAGGGTGCATTGGACGCTGGAATACGTATAGCGGTAACGTGATCGATAAGAAGGATCGTGAGCGCTGGTGGCATACAGAGCGGGGTCGATGGAGGCCGGTGGCGTTGTCTTGATGAGGCGGGGAGTGGAATGGGGATCGAGGTGGGGATGAGCAGCGATGTACATGTATATACCCTCGGAAAGAAACAGAGAAGGGAAGATGATTCTCGAGAAACGATGACTGATTATGGCAGAAGCAAGGGAAGAGATCAGCTACGATTCCTCGATTTTAATTTAATTACTACATCTATGTCCGTCTATACTAGGATACCTGGTTTGATAATTGGGCTATTTCTCATTGAGACAAGTCAAATAAATAGCTAAGGTAGGTACGAAATACCTCAGTGAAGTAGAATTTTATATACTCGAGTCTCAGGTGAATCAAGTGACGATCTGGCGACCCCCTGGAGTATAAGAAAAAGGGGTCTGCCGCCTAACATCGGCACAGCGGCACACCGACCATCGGCGCCGAGACTTCAATGGGCGGAATTAAGCTCGAATAAACTGCTCCAAGACGTCATTGTCTCCGAACTCCGAAATAATTATTTTTCTCTGAAAGATTCACAACTCCAATTCCTACCAGATTATTTTTGAAGGCTTGAAGATTTTGATCTAAAGCCAAGACTCTGTATACATTACTACACCTGAATCAGTTGACGTAGTCGCACTCGGTTCGAAGCAATGCGATCCTCGAGTAGGCCGCTACGGCGCGTCTACAACGCCTGCGCGCAGCAGCCACAGCGCAGCAGAGCAACGTCGGCCTTCACCTATTCCACGACAGCCACCTCCGCCGCACCAAGCCCATCGCTGCTTCCCCGCCAGACAGCCAGCTCAAGACCCAAAGCACAGCCGCAGCGCATCACCACGCCCACGCCCGCTTCTACGCTGCTACTACAAGCGAGAAACATATCTAGCAGCGCGTCCCGCGCACGGGAAAGCTCGGGCCTGGGATCTGCTACGAAGAAGGAGGAGGAGGGGCAAGCTGTAGCAGAGGCAAAAACAGAAGCAAAGACCAAAACGCACTACGACCTCTTCCCACAGACGCTACCGCTAGGCCCGCCGCCCCGGGGCCCCTTCGCGATCGACGGGCGGGCGCTGCGCCGCGAGTTCCTGACGCTGCAGGCGACAGCGCACCCAGACGTGGCGCAGAACTCAGGTCCTGGCTCTGGCTCGGGGCCGCGCGGCAAGCGCGCGGCAGAAGCTGCATCGGCGCACATCAACGAGGCCTACCGCACGCTGCTGGCGCCGCTGGCGCGCGCACAGTACCTGCTGCAGCTGCGCGGGCTCGACGTGGCGGCCGACGAGACGGCGCGCGTCGAGGACCCCGATTTGTTGATGCTGGTGCTGGAGACGCGCGAGGCGATCGAGGAGGCCGCGTCTGAGGACGAGCTGGAGCCGCTGCGTTTGCTGAATGAGGATCGGATTCGGGAGAGTGAGGGCAGGCTTGCGGATGCGTTTGGGAGGGATGATGTTAAGGGGGCTTGTAGGGAGGTTACGCGGTTGCGGTATTGGGTTAATGTTCGTGAGAGCATTCAGAATTGGGAGAGGGGGAAGCCGGTTGTGCTTGTGCATTAGTATGGGCGACTGCGTGCACGGCACTTGTATTATTAGGGAGATCGGGAGTTCCATGGGGACGGGTTCATGGCATAGAAGGCGTTTGCGTGTGGGCGGTGATTGAGGATCAGCATTCACGACATTCGACAGGCACGCGCGGATCTTGCATTTACGACTATGGACAGTCATGGCGAGCATCCGGCGAGGCGTGCAGCTAGAGGCTAGAGGCTAGAGGCCAGAGGCCAGAGGCTAGGAAATGAAAACTTCTCTCGACCTGTATTGAATGTTTTCCCGTCGTTTCGTCAGCATTCAGATCATACTGCCAGGAGTCGATATAATCCAGCTGGGTTCTATCAACTGGTACAATGTGTTGGACGACCCTCTACTGTCGAGATGGCTTTCTGTATGTGCTGCTGCCGGGGACTGAGTACTCCGGTGAGACTGTGCTGATACGGCCTCTGATGCCGGAGAAGGGACATATGAAGGGTAAGCCGCGTGTGTTCAATACCTACTTCATTGGCTTCGATTCGCAACATGGAAATCAACCAGTAAACCGCTTTACTCAAATGCGATGCACTATGCTGCCAGTTCAGCTCCGCCTTTAGTTTCCTGATTAAGACCTCCTCCTCCTCTACACTGCCGGCCTTTGGCTCCCAAATGTCACTCCTCGCAGCACTGCCTTCCTCCTCATCAACGGCATCAAAGAACACTACACTGAGGCCGACTTCTCGTCTCGCCCCGTCTTCCGTCACCCACTCGTCCTGCCCTTTCCTCAAGACCACCAACACCCTCCGCCAATCACCGCCGCCGATGTCGTATAGCTGTATGTATCAGTTCTTGTCCACAGACCGGGAAGCAATCTCGCGTCTCTGGTGCTCTACGCGCGCACGCACCACATCTTCTCCCGATCCCGGAAACGGCACACCATACATATCCAACCGGTCGCATTCAGCAGGGTCTTTCCCCTGATGGCATTCAGAAAGAAGGGTCGTCTCCAGAATGCGGGCGGCTGATTCCAGACCCGTGGAATTGGTGGCGTCGGGCGCCGTGTAGTACACTTGAAGTGAAGGGCGGGGAAGTGGCGGGCGCTGTTTCTGACTAAGAGGCGAGGTTCTGGGATGCCATGTAGCTGGCGAGAATACGCTGACGAGATTTATGGACGGGTCGCCATAGGAGGGAAGATGAGTGATGTTGATGGAAGAGGAAGCGTCATCGGTTCGAAGCTGTGCGGTGCCGCCGAGCGAGCATTTTGGATGCAGAATACCTACGGTCTTGAATTTCCGATTTTCAGCACGAAGATAGAGAAGTGCAGCTCAATCCTATGTAAGACCTCGCAACTCTTGATGCTTTTCTGCCAACTTGGAAAATACAATCCATATTTAGTTACTTTTAGATGGGCAATATTCATAGAGCACCAGGAGCTAGGCTGTCATATCCGCTCCGTGCTATCTGAGGTGCATCTGGTCAAGTCGGGCTGATATCTCAATTCAATGGATTTATCATGCCGTCCTTGGATGAGATCATGAATAGATGCAGGAGTTATTGAAACTACCAGTGGCATATGAAGTGCTGGACTATGGTAGCTGCCATGGCAGATGACAAGCGTGAGGTCGGAGATGGAGGACATAGCTGGCAGAATTACACGAGAATTGGGAACGAGAATGAGTTGGATAGCTCGCTAGATCTTTGCACAATTTTGTAGATACATAGGTTCTCACAAAGGTAGTGATAGTGGTTCAGAATTTCACTATTTTCAGATGCGAGAGTTCCGACCCCCAAGTCGTAGCTGGGACACCAACAGCTGTGTGAATAAATGACATGCAGTTTGCTAACCTCTCAAATGCTGTACAAGGCAGTTCCGTTTTATAAAATCTTTGTCTACACAGATGACGACTTGCCATCAATCCTTGGAAGATTCAAACTTCGTAGTAAGGTACCTCACAAGATAGAACTTACCTGTCTTAAAACGACGTTTCAGTCGCTAATGTCGTCGTTCAACGTTTTATTTGATTGAGCATAGAAACACGTTGGTTCGAAGCATGCATCATTCTTTGTTACGGCGTTGATGCTGTACATACGTAGATAGATCATGAGGGTGAAAAGGAGTGACCCCTGATAATAACCATATCGGGATTATGCTACAAAGAGGCCTACTTTTGTACGACGGAACTCCATCCTACCCCACCAAAGCTTCCCCACGTTGGCAGGCAAGGAAAGGTACCTGTACCTCGTCAACTAGGTTGCAATCACAATTCACAACTTCACAACTTCACACTCTCTACCCCTACGCCGATTCTATTTTCCCTCCCAAAACACCGATCAGAGACTCCAATCTCACTTCTATGATCTGAACAAGTAACATCCGACCAACAAAACCATGGCCAGTCCCCAAGTCGCCGAGGCGCTGGCCCAATGCCAGCCCTTCCAGACCGCCGGCCAATCCTCCAACATCATAGAGCTCCTCTCCAACATGCAATCCATGTCGACAGCCCAGACCGCATCCCAGGACTTGAAGGCCGTAATCGACACTGTGTTCGACCCCAACACTGTTAACGTCGCGCAAATCGGGGTTGTGATCCAGCGCAATATCCTCGACCTTCTGGTCAAGACCGCGCGCGACTTCAACAACGCCAACCTGTGGATGGACGTGGGCAACCACGCAATCAACAAGCTGACCTCCGCTATGACCGGTGGCGGCAGCCAAGCCACGATGGGCCTATTCGCAGACCAAGTAGCATCGCTCCGCGAGCTCATCGCCGACGGCCACGAGGCCAACGATGACCACATCGCCGCAGCCCGCGCGCTCGCCGAAATCCCCCTCGACACCCCCGGGCGCCGCGTGACGCACGAGGACCGCGTGCGCGTCTGGGTGCGCATCGTCCGCAACTACCTCGAGGTCGACGACACGCCCGCCGCCGAGACGTACCTCAACAAGCTCAAGAACGTCATGCACCATGTCGAGGACCCGGCCCTCAACCTGCACTTCCGCCTCTCCCAGGCCCGCATCCGCGACGCCAAGCGCGAGTTCCTGCCCGCCAGCCAGGCCTACCACGAGATCAGCCTCTCGCCCGCTATTTCCGAGGACGAGCGCCTGCACACCCTGAGCATGGCCGTCAAATGCGCGATCCTCGCGCCGGCGGGCCCGCTGCGCAGCCGCGCCCTCGGCCGCCTGTTCAAGGACGAGCGGTCCCCGGGCCTGCCCGAGTTCGGAATGCTGGAGAAGATGTTTTTCGACCGCCTGCTGTCGCCCTCGGAGGTGCGCCAGTTCGCCGACACCCTGGCCCCGCACCAGCTAGCGCTGACAGCGGACGGCACCACGGTGCTAGCCCGCGCCGTCGTCGAGCACAACCTCCTCGGCGCATCGCGGCTCTACGCCAACATCGGCATCGGCGCGCTGGGCCAGTTGCTGGGGCTGGACCCGGCCAAGGCCGAGGACACGACCGCGCGCATGATCGAGCAGGGGCGGCTGGTGGGCCGCATCGACCAGATCGACGGGGTCATCTGGTTCGAGCGCGGCGAGGAGGCGTCGGGCGAGAAGGGCAGTGGACGCGCCGAGGTGCGTGTCGGCAAGGAGATGCGCCGCTGGGACGCGAATGTGCAGAACTTGGCCGAAGAGGTGGAGAACGTGACGAATGCGCTGCAGCGCGAGTTTCCCGAGTTCGTGGCCGCGAACTTGGTCGTCTGAATGGTGGAATGGAACTTCACCGGGAAAAGTGAATACGGGAATAGAAGAGGAAGTTGTTGCGGCATGTATGGATGAAAGGGGGGAGGAAGAGAGAAGATGGTGGGACACAATACCAACTCATATTTCTGGTACTGGGCGAGGGATCGATGATGATCTTGATTTGGCGCTGCCGGACATATGCATAGATACGGAGTCAAGGACCAACAGACACAGATATGTTCACGCTGTAAATGAATGAATGGCATATGAGTTTCCGGGGATAGCAAGTTTGCCTGGAAACATAGACCACTACTTACTATTATCACTACCACCACCATGGCTGTAGAGACGAACGAACGAGCGAACGGATAGGACAAAATCTATTAAGCATCTAATCTAAATCGGTCTTCCGCACGACGATGTAGCCCTGGCTAAGCAACCGCGGATCTCCCATCTCCTCCTCGAGAATCAGCTGCTCGATGGCCCGCCTCTGCCTCGCGTCCGTCACGAGGCTGCCGATGTCCGTGTCCTGCGCCTCCGCCAGCTTCATGATCCTGATCAGCTCGTCCGCGATCTTCTCGCCCATCAGGTCGTACCCGTCCGCCGTTAGGTGGACGCCGTCCATGTTCCAGTACTTGGGTCTGTCGGCGGGTGGCATGTCGTGGTATGGTAGTGCGGTGTTTAGGTCAAAGTAGAAGCTGTATGTACGATCGAAGGTTAGTGGCTCTTGATAGGTAGTTATGGTACGATGATAGGAGAAAGTGTCGTGTACGGTCCATGTAAAGAACAGTGAGAGGGCAACAGATACTTACACATTCTGCTTCTTATACTCCCGGATAGCCTTGTTTACCTTTTCTCTGCGCTCCTGGATTTCTCTGAATTTAGCTCTGGTGTCGGGTATCGTCAACGTGAGCACCTTGCAGCCTTTGGATAGAGGGAAGTCCCATGTCCGCTTCAGGCCTTGAATGATAAGTTCTTCATCGCAACCCCATCCAAGGTCACTGTGCAATGACAAGGTTGCGTGTTAGTACTAAATACCTAGCACGCATATGGCCGGAGAAAGTAGTGGTGGTGTTGACCTACTTTGTCCCTCCTAATACGATAGTCCAGTCATATCGCTCCTTGTGCCTGGCTGCCACTCTCACTGAAAGATCGCATATTCGTTAGTAAGTCTATGTTCAGAAAGCGGTAGACAGGAAAATTGTAAAAGTAATAAAAGACCATTGAAGATAAATGTACGGGATATCGAAACAAGTCAAAAAAAAAAATAGCAGAATAAGCCCCCACAGTATTCACCATCCCTCCCCATCCTACACAGCACGAACAAAACAATAGGAATGAACTCACAAGCCTCCTGCATGCGCTCGGCATACGAGCCCTTCGTGACCAGATCGCCAGGCACGCCGTCGACCTCGCATTCGACCGCGGAGTAGCCGTGGCCCCTGAACGCCTGATCGAGCTTCTCTCTCAGCCTCTCCGCGTACGGCCGGCCCGCCGGGAACCCCGCCGTCAGCGAGTCGCCGAAGCACAGGATGCGCAACGTCCGGGGCATGTCCGGCCGCGGTGATCCTTGTAAGTTTAAGGTAGGCAGGTAGGTGGGCGGGTGTGTAGCTTGTGTATGTGCTTTTCAGGCTCCCTCCGTTGCTATAGGCGTAGCGATGGTCTACGATAAGATGCCAGGAAGCTATCTCTGTCTGGAACAAGAAGAGACAGAAAGGGTGATGGATACGGAGCGGATTCGAAGGTCCGTCGCGGAGCGCTGACGAGGCAAGCAAATACCAGTTGGAAGTCGGCTAGTGTTAAGCGAGCAGCAGGTAAGGAAATAGATGCTGCAAACGTGACAAGATCAGCTTCGTAGGTAGGACTTATTCATCACAACTTGGACAACAACGTATTAGGTATACAGCAATTACGTTGCGGTAGGTAAACAAAACAATTAACAATATAAGAGTCGCTTAGAGAGACAACAGAGTTTCAATAGAAAAGAGAATGCAGTGGTTATAGTTGGGTCTAGCATGCAGCTTACGAGGGAGTACGTCAGTTGTCAAGTGAGTTAAAGGGAGTCATGTGCAGTGCCCCTCTGCCCCTCTACCCGGGAACCTCACCCTGCAGGCAGCTACGATAAGCTTAAAGCTACGTATGTGGGGCACAGATCCGATAACGCTAAGCCGAGCCTCAGCCCTGTGAACTAAAGTACCTAGGTACCTGTCAAGACATCATGAAGCTTCATACGTACATTACATGTCTACAAACACTACGACAAAAGCTTTGCCTATTGTTGCAAGTTTGCATACCATTCATTCCATTCACTTCATGCTACCCTGAAAGTATGACTTATGTAACAACCTCGCCCGAAGCAACAGGTAACAGTAAAGAGAAAATGCAGCCCAGTGCAGTTTATCGCAATGTGGTAAAAGCTGCTATATGTTACCCAAGACGCATGCAATGCCTCTATCATGTAATCCGTCCATCCATCTATCGTTCGCCATGCAGCATATCAAAGGCTTCAACACTCCCTCGACGACAACTATTCCCTACTCATCTTGGGGCACCCAACCCATTAACGCAGGGTATTGACTATATGGGACACCCTTCCCATCTCCCGTTATCATTTACGCAACGTTCAGTTCGATCCCCTAAAAAGCCTGTCCGTGATACGGGTATTGACCCTGACCCTGACCTTGATTTTGACCCCGTCCTCCTGGCGGCGGGCTCTGCGCCGGAGAAAAGTGCGGCGTGGAAAACTGGGCTTGAGGGTTCTGCGGATTGAATCGGGGGTCAAAGTTACCAGGCGGCGGAGACCGGAATCCTGATCCAGGATTCGCCCAATTTCCCTCCTGTTCGTAAGACATCGGACTGGGGCTTCCGAAGCTACTGTAACCAGGCGTGTGAGGTGCACCGCCGCGACCCATGTTGGAATACATGCCAGCGGGTGGCGGCATACCCGAAGAGGGCAGGGGCTGCTGGTATTGCTGGAATGCTTGCTGTTGCTGACGCTGGTTAATCGCGTGCTGAGCAGCCTGGCTGCTCCAACCCTGCTTCATCTGTTCTTTCTCACGCTCCCTGGCCTCGATGGCGCCGACGAGCCCTGCACCGGCCTGTGGCGGGTTTCTATTACCCGCCATGTTGATCAGCGGCGATCCTGTGATCCGCGCAACGTGCTCTTGTTCCCGAGCTGACAAATGCGAGTCGTTCCCTCCTTGACCGCCAAGAACTGCACCGGCGCCTCGAGAGCCTGGCCGCTGGAGTAAATCCCCCGCTCCCCGCGAGTTTGGACGTTGCAGCAACTCGCCAGCCCCTCGCGAGTTCGGGCGTTGTAACAATTCCCCAGCTCCTCGAGAACTAGGACGTTGTAAAAGGTCCTGGGAGCTGTTTCGGGAGTGTGCCATGCCAATGTAATCTTGACCTTGACCCCGACTCAGTGGAGGCGTCGGAGTGCCCGCCCGCAACCCAGTAAGGGTATTTCCGGATGAGTGTCTTTGGTGCGCATATAGCGGAGTTGCGGCGGCTGCGGCAGCACGCTGCTGAACGTACTCTTCGGCCGAGACGCCCCCTGGTGCCGGGGTACTGGATCCAGTGTTCATTGTGGCCGGTTGCCAGATAATACTCCGACGCAATGTCTCATTCGATTCCTGACGATTATGTCCTGCATCAGCTCCAGGTGACTTTCGTACAGGTGCTGGTCCAGGCGAGTAAGACCGAGGTGCTGGTGAGAATGATCCCGGAGCAGGGTTTCCAGGCGTGGGCGTCTTGGCCCTCTGTGCATTGGCGTAATTTACAGTTGGTCCGAAATCTATGTTTGGAATGTCAAAGCTGGGGCTAACGATTTCAGAAGGCGAATCATCCATATTCCCGGTGGTCCGAAGGACACCAGCCCTGGGTCGTTCTCGTTCGGCCGAAGATACTGTGTCGGTAGACGGACGAGAACTGGCGTAATCGGGACTCTCGATGGATGCCGAGTCATCGTAACGGCTACTCGACTCGCTCCTACTAGTGTCTTGACGTTGGACCCCTGGGTTTTGAGGAGGCCCCCGCCCTGTGTTGAGCGGACGAACCTGGCCCAATCCAGCGGCATCAACCCGATTACCAGTTAAACTTCCGCTACTCGTTGACGGAGACTGTGGCGTTAGATCGCCGCGACCTTGCCGGTGCTGTAGGCTGTCTGTACGAGCTGGAAGAGGCTTCCTATGAAGAGAAGGTGATGTGTTGAGCGGTGGCAAGGGTTTACGACCAGGAGGGGATCCGGGCCCATCCGGTCGTGGCGGCCCTTGTGGCGGATAACCCCGGTACATATTCTCGTTAGGGGGGTAATTCGGTTGGCCACGTCCGGGAGGAGGCATGTTCGGTGGTGGACGGCCGCGACCCCTGCCTGGAGGAGGCATGCCGTAAGGAGGGGGCCCTCTCTGTCCAGGGGCCATGCCAGGTGGTGGTCCATATCCAGGTGGAGGGGGAGGAAGACCGTGGCCAGGCGGAGGTGGGGGTCGATTCCCAGAGGCGGTACCAGGTCGAGAATTGGGCGTTTTTGGTCGCTGCCCTGGGCCCGGATTCGGAGCTGGACTCGGACCGCGTGGACCGGGGGGAGGAGGGCTCATGGTCTGATTCAGCGGGGATCTCGATCGCATTGCTATGGGGCCCATCTGAGGGGGTGGCAGCCCGGGGGAGAACGGTTGATTTTCCCTTAATTCTTCACGTGATCCGGCATTAGCAGACATCCCAGCGTTGGTGGCGTGAGCATGTACCGGAGGTTGTGGACCACGTTGGTCGGGTTCCTGTGGAGGTGGCCCGCGGCGTTCCTCGCTACCCCTTCCACTATCGAAGGCTTCCTCACGCACCGGGACGCCACCTGCTTTCGCAAGCTGCGTAAGGGTCGTCATAGATAGACGGCTATTAGCCCGGCGCATCTCTGGCGAATGGTACGGCCGCGTTGTAGGGACGTGTCCTGGTGCGTGAGAGAAGCTGGGAGGTTGAGACACTGGTTCCGGAGTCTGCATCCTGCGCATCCCCTCGAAATCGCGGATTGGTGTGTCGGTTCGCTCTTCGTCGGAGCTCATACGTTCCGGGGTAGCCGCCAGGTCATTCATGAAAGCGCGGGCTGGGCCAGGTCCCCGTACCGAAGAGGTTGGGCTCGAAGCATAAGGATTATCCTGGTGGGGAGGAGGTTGAGGAGGCATCGCCCCGGGTATATTAGAATCGGACGCGTTACGAGTGTGGCCCGCTTTGCCCACAGCCAACGCAGACGGGTCACGTTCTCGATTTGTAGGAGGAGCCGAGTCAGTCCGAGGAGGTGGTCGACTGCTAAGCGACATGGAACGAGAAGTACGAGCTGAAGGTGGTGTCGCATCCGCGAACCCAACACGTGGCTTCGCGGATGCCCCAGGAGCCACAGGAGCTGGACTAAAACTGAGACGTTTGTTCTGGCTGTTTGTCTGACTTGAACTGCCGCTCCCCCCATCATCCATGGCAGTCATTCGGGTGCCGGTCAACTCCTTCAGCTTCTTCCTCCATTCTCGCTCGTTCCAGCTCGCACTGCCGTCAGTCAAGATCAGTCCTGATACATCCAACAACTCTAGATAGCCGTAACGTTTATGCTTAGGCATAGCAAACATAAGGGATCTCGAGTCAAGGACGCTAGCAACGAGTCTTCCAGGGCGCCCGTAGAGGCCGAACGTATCCCAGGTTGGAAATAGGAATCTAAGCATCATCTCAAAGCCGCTGACGGCCGGGTGGACTTCGGGCATGATGAAGACAAAACCTTCGCTCGAGGACGGCGGATCGGAGTGGATAGTGATGTTCCCCTCAATCTTGACCAATGTCGAAGCATCGATCAACGATTTGGCTTGCGGGTAGAGAGCGTATGCGGAATAGGCATCGCTGATGGTCGCTATCGGGAGCATCTTCTTGTTTTTCTTATCCTTCCTGGTGTCGTAGAACTTTATGTCACCCTTGAGCAGTGGAGCGTGGGATCGATCATACGGCGACTTCTTCTTATGTTCCTTTTGTGCTTTTTGAAATTCCTTCTCGTCTGGCGGTGTTATGACACACCAACACCGTCGCCATGGCACGCCAGCGCCAAATCGAACTCGGACCCATTGGTCCATCGGCGTTCGCGCTCTCTCCATGATTACACCGATATTGTTTAACGTCTTGCCCTTTCCCGCAATCAAAGCACCAGTATACGCCTCTTGTAGGGTCGAATGCTCAAACATGGCAAGTCGGATGCCAGCGGTCCATTGGATGAGCGAGTGGCGAGAATTGAAATGCAGAAGATAGCGATTTCGCCCTGCCGTTGATATGCTGAGGATATTTTGTAATGGCGTCTCGTCATTTGACCTCGTGGGTAGCGACTCGATCTGGACATGGGTTAGCCTAAATCCTCACCTTTGGGATGCGTCATTTCGTCAGTCGTCTGTTCGACCTCCAGTGATCATACCATCTTTATAGAAGCGTCTGTCAGGTTAATGAATTTCGGTAGCACTTCTCCATCCTCGCCGGCTGCGTCCAATTCGGCGGCATCCCATAAGGACAAGACTGTTCCCACCAACTGCGCAAAACATTCCGTCCATGTCCGATCTGGGTTTGGCTTCCCCTCTATGGCGTATTAGATATCTCGACCAGATTTTGCCAATTACGGCGCAGCGAACTCACGGGTATTTTGATCGTCCAATTTCAGGAAATAACCCTCCTGGTATAACTTATTGGCATGACTATTGAGAAACGTGAATATGGGTTGGAGTTCGGGGATCGTGTCTTCGTTGACATCCATGAGGGGCGGTTGGTAGGCCTGTATCATAGACAGCGGCCTGGATGAGCTGCGACTTGTGGTCCTGCGATGTGTATCTCTAGAGATGGGCGAATCGGCTACAGGTGAACTGTCATGGTTAACCCGCGAAGGGGAAGCGGGGATCGGCGTTGAAGCGGCGCGGGATCGAGTCCGGGTACGGAAGCCACCCACGTTGATTATGTTGTGGCTTTTGTTAGGGATGTGCAGATCTGTTCTACTGGTAGCTATCGGAAGTTGACTATTCAGGGGAGAAGATGAGGGTGTAGGCGAATCGCTGAAGGCGGATTTCGGGTCGCCGTTGAATTGCGATTGATTAGTGCCGGAGAACTGGGACATAAACGAGAGCACTTTGATTTTAGAAGGTATGCGTTAGCGTAACGATTTTGCATCAATGCCTAATTGCATTGGGTATCATCAGAGAATTCAAAAATCATTAGCCCCAGGCATCTTATGCTCATACCGAGGCGTTCAGGAAAAAAAAAAAGTTGAAGAACGTTTACTGTCAACTTGCGCAGACGGTTATAAAAGAAGGTTAAAGTTGATGTTTTGATCGTTCAACGAAATTTGGACTTAAAAACAGACGTAGGGCTGATTCATAACTTGAATCGAGTCGGTGATGCAAAAAAGAGGGTCGAGGTGAAGTAATTAAAGGCGCGACATCCAAGGATCTTCAGATGGAGGAGAAAGTGGTGAAGTTTAGACCCGGTTTTGCGGCACAACGTTCAGTGTGCATTACATAGTAACCAGATCCAGGGCAAGAAGACATGCACCTTACACAGACATGTATTGTGCCTGCTCGGATTCTTTGTGACATGAGCTGGAAAATGTTGATCGATGTAGTATGTGTTGTTGATGCCAATATTGCAAACACCTAGTCTGTCCAGGATTGTGTTTGTGCGAGGGTAGATCATCATGGTGCATCATCCGTGTCGTATAACATATAACTATAACAGAGCGAGGTATGCTTGTGCAAGGTATGATGAATGACACCTGTCCGGGGTCGCAATTTGAGGATCTGGAGGAATCTAATCCGATCGAAGGAAAGGAAGAAAAACAAGGAATAGAGTTTGACAGGAATCAAAGAGAATGTGTGTACTAACCGCGATTCCGGCCCATCTTGGCCACTCCCTGAACCTAACGGGTCCTGAATCAATCAAGAATAGGTGAGTAAACTATCCTTTATTCCATCCGATGTATCGTGTATCGTGGTCGTTGCTTGATATTCTGTTTCTGAAGGTTGAGCTAGAAAGGTATAAGAGCAAGGGTAGCCCGCAGGGAACAGTTCGGATAGTCTCGATTGGTGACCCTGCGTTGGGTTTCGTGATTGTTGAGAGGTTAGGTAATTACCGTCTATGAGTCCTATAAAGCGCAATGTGCCCCGAGGTAGGTATATGAAGGGTAACAAAGAACAATACGAAGTCTAGGCCAAAGTGCAAAGAGTCCCAAAAAAGTCAAACAGTCAAATCCGACCTGTCTCGCAAGAAGTGGGCGGATACGTGGGTTTTGTAGCTCGGCTTGTGTCTCCACGCGATACGAATTGTGGAATGCGAGAGAAGGGAAAAGCCTCGGAATCCCGTATATTGATGTATGAGGTAAGGTATTCTGCAACGGAGATCAGATGACCCGGTCTTGTCTGTCCGTCAGTATCTCGTTCTCCAGACAACCCTTACTCTTGACTGCTGAGCAATGAGTAGAACGTCGAATTCGAAGTAAGAAACTGAGAGAATCTGTCTGTTGAAGGTAAAATCGTGACTAGGTATTTAAGAGCTACCGTTGCCCGAACCGTTGCAAAAGTACGGAAGCGCCGGAAAAATTCATATGATCGACCTAGCTCGAGTTGGGAGTTGGATAGATATTGATCTGCTTTTTTTTTTGCGGGAATACTGGATGAGGGCTCGTGTAGCTGTCAGACAGCTAGACTTTAGATTATGTGGTAAATAGGCAACAACAAAGTGCAAAGGGTGAATTATCTTAATAGATCTACTTATTGACTTGAAAAAGATTGGTTGGCCAATACTCGTTCCTACTGTATCTATCTGAACATATGCTAGGTAAGTGTATGATGTGGACATAAGAGGAACGGACGACAAAGAAAATGACGGAACAAGGGCATACGTCAGTTCCATCAATGATGGCTGGAAGGTGCCTAATACTAACTTCATAATGGATACTCCCGCCACGATTCGGAGATACCGCCTGTCTTTAGTCCTACTGTATGTACATACACACATACATACATCAATACAGTATTGCCGTACTACTGTAGGGTTGAATTGATATGAATAGCAAAAAACCGGTGGTGGGCGACCATTACGGGCCTTGGCAATAGACCGCTGCGGCGCTGCGTAGCTCATGCATAACATGTAACATGGGTTCTTAGAAATTGACGTCCCTTAAGGTTGTACCTACTACCTACAGGATGCAGAGATGGTTGTGTCGATCAATGATCAATCATCCGTCAGCCCGCATTTTCAGTAGCCTCAAAGAGTCAGAGTTGCCTGTCTAACGACTTGTTGTGAAGGAATTGACGTCCAATACGAAATGCTCCGTTTAGGAAGATCTGCCTCAACTTCCGACGAGTGATTCTCGATACCAGAGGGGATGATTGCAAACCTGGTTGTTCGACATACAACATAGTGCGAATTGTTGGCTGTCTATCAAATAAGAGTAAGCAGGCATAGACAGAGCCACGGTTCACTGCCGATAGAAACGATTGGGCAGAAGAGAATCCCGGATGGGACGGACACCTGGGCACTCCCAGATGTGGGTGCGTATGACCAGCCTCGATATATTTCCCCGTTGCCTGTTACATAGGAAATTCGTTGCACCTAATGACGGGCTATGCGTGTCTCACAGGACAAACTCATATGACCTGACGTGGTTATCTGTGGGTGTATTCCATAATCTTGGCCCATTTAGGATCCACACGCGCCTAAGTTGGATCGCAGCGGTTCGACTTTGGAGGGCAGATCAGAACAGTCCAGTCATGAAACGTGCCTTGAGACTTGAGTACTTCGGTCAGGTTGGCGCCTGATTACTTACCAGCCAAGACAACTATTCAATCTAGCCACCGCGGTGAGATATGAAAGTTTAGTTTATGAATACGCACAGCGCGTCGGCGGAACGCTGGTCTCGTACTATCGCAAAGGGGAATTTCGCTGTCGAAATCGAGTTGCGCCGCCTAATTACCGCATGGCCTGCTACTAGTGTCTTAGCCGCCCTGTAGCTCGCCCCCCTAGTGACACATCACAGGGGAATTGTCGAGTTCGCTTCGCTTCAACCGCCGAGTCCTAAGGTGCGCAAACGCTGAATAAATACCCATACCAATGGACCACATGTACCATCTTGGCTCTCAGGTACATAGTATTTACATAAGTCTTCGCGTACGCGGCACAGCCATGCGAGCCCCCAAAAACGCGCGTTTCGTTGAAGCACGGCTCTAGACTGCCGCGAAGGATCGATTTCCCAAGCGTCAATATTCGCCTTGGCGGATCCTAGGACGGGAAAGTCCTTGCCGGCCAAGATGAAGAGCTGAAGAGTATGTGTACCAAGCCTCGTGCTATACGTCATACAATTTGCTAGAAGAACAGCTAAAATCTAGCGTGAATAAGTCAAAGGCATTTCGCGACAACTTCAACTATATGACTGGAACTGAAATAACCAGCCTCTCAGGTTGGTAGACATTTCTCAATACATCTTGCTGCATCCCTCCAAACTAGTAGCCTGTGGATCAAGATCTGAAATCGTCTTGAATCCTCCCATGTAGAGCTGAGGCACAACTGTCCCATATTCAGGCAGGTACAGGTAAGGTATCTAGGTAGGTAATTGTTGGGGTTTTGGGCAATGCGCGTATCGCTGCAAACTGTAGCCGAAACCAGCGTGGTGCCTCGTGTGTGCAGATAGGAGGTGCCCAGTCAGCTAGTCTCGCCTCGCTAATTAAAGGAGAGATTCCAAACCCATGGTAAGAATCATTCAGTTGTGTTCGAGCTTTTGTAAAATCATTCGCCTTTGGTCACCGTGCTTGATGCTCCGTAGTGACCATTGACGAAAAGAATATGGAGGCATCCGATGATTCTGTCTCATATCGAAAGTGATGTCATAGACAGTCATTCTAATAAAAGCAACATTGAATGAATTTGAACCCAATGCACCGAACAGGGTTCCAAGCTCCCGGGTTATTAATTACTAGGGAGTTCCTCACGTGTGGAACGGACTCTGCAGTCAATTAAATCATGATGGCACTTTGTGATAAGCCGGACCTAACTTCCTTATCGGCGTTGTCGGCGGCGTGACGCTCAACGCTTTTTCATAACAGCAGCGCGCGTTTTATTAGGGTCTCTTCAGGTGGTCTATTTCAATTAAGTGAGCGACCATCGAGCGACCATCGAGCGACCATCAATTTTGGCTGCCACCCACGGTCTCCTTAAGGTCTGCGGTTAGACCTCGTCGTGGGCATGAGAAGCTCACCTCCCTCCCTCTTGTTGGCCTATACTTCTGGTCCAACTCGACGTATTATATCCTCCGGCCGCTTGTTGCGATGGCATCGGTGTTCCCAACATACAGCGAGCGGCAGTTCTTCACCTAGTACACTTACCGAGGCATCCGGCCAGTTCACGACACCTCTTCCAGATTACTGTCCGAGGCTGCCGTTCCGTTTCGAGACTGGCTTTGCGCTGTTCGCGAAGCGAGCTCCGAGGCCGTTTCCCCCGCCCTTCCTATCCCCGCCTTCGGGTTCATTCTCCGATCCTCTTAGCACCCATCACCAGAGCCGCGACAAGCGAGCTTTCGTACACGGCGAGGTAATCCGTGGGTGGACGAACGGAGACGATGCGGTATACGCCAGCGACTACTTCATTTGCGCCAACGATGGGGTTGGCGCCTGGTCAGCAAGACCAAGAGGTCACGCAGGGTATCTGCCCCACGGGCGCTTAAGCCTTATGTGTAACAGGCCGTAATAAATTAACAATGGTCACAGCTTATGGTCGAGGTTAATATTACACTTCTGGGTGTCGGCGATTGAAGAGGACGTTACAAGATCTCGGTCGCCAGACCACCAGTTTTGCCCAAACCCTGTGTGTTATTTGCAGCAGGCTTACGAGCGCACGATCGAAGCCACTTCCGGCCCCAACGATTGTCTGGGGACCACGACGGCGGCTGGTGCACAGCTTCATTACAAGACAGACACGACGAGCCCGACGTCATCAGCATCGCCGCTATTGTATGTAACTAACCTCGGTGATTCTCAAGTCATGGTTGTGCGTCCGAAGAGTAAGGAGATGATATACAAGTCCATAGAACAATGGCATTGGTTCGACTGTCCCCGGCAGCTCGGAACGAATAGTCCTGATACGCCGACCGAGAACGCAGTGGTAGACACAGTGGAACTCAGGGAAGGCGACGTGGTGCTGGCTATGACGGATGGGGTGATCGACAACCTCTGGGCACACGAGATAGTCGAAAACGTTTGTAAGAGCGTCGAGCGCTGGGAGGCAGGAGAAGGTGGCCAAGCTTGTGGCCCCCGACAAGCTGGCGCTAATGGTGGCATGACATTTGTTGCCCAGGAACTTGTGAACGCCGCAAAGGAGATTGCGACAGATCCCTTTGCAGAGAGCCCATTCATGGAGCATGCCATCGAAGAGGGGTTAGCCAGTGAGGGAGGTATGCAGTGCATAGTTAACCACCTACATTGGCTATACAAGCTAATAGATCCAGGTAAACTCGACGATATTAGCGTCGTGGCCGCACTTTGTCGACAGAACACGCCATGATATTTTAACTACGACTAGGCACACTGCCCTTTTGTCATGGCAGGGCTCTCCGAGTGGGCGGAGTCAGCAGGTATGTAATATTGCTGGGACTATACCGGTAATCTATTTCATCTATATGACAAGCCACAACAGGCGGCTTCAGGGTGACATCAGTACTACACAAACCAGGCGTTGTCCGGAGGATTAGATTTACACCTATAGATCAACCAACGGTTCTCAACGAGGATACACACCGGTCGCGGATGAATTAGGCGCGGCGTTGAAGATATCATTATAGGTACATAGTCAAGGGAACTATAGTACCAAATATGCTTGCGGAAGCTCCTTAAGTTGGACAGCCTGATGAATAGGGGGGATGAATATTGATAGCTACCGAGCCAGTCCGCCCTGCTGGCCTAGTCCAGTGGGGCTGCTGTTGGCAGATCCAAGGCTGCCAAGGCGCTAGTGGGTGACAACCCAACAACGGGACAGCGGGACCTGAAGCTCAATTTTATCGTTATCGTTATCGTTATTAATAGTACCGTAATGCAGAATTTCTAGAATTTGAATTTCACCGCTTCTGGTTCTGCGACTTGAACCAAAACATTCAACTTTCAGAAGGTGTCCAAGCAAGATGCCTCGCGCCAAGAGAGCAAAGCAATATCGGAAGCTCATGGAGCAATTCTCCATGAGCTTCGGGTTCCGCGAGCCATATCAAGTCCTGGTGGACGCTGATTTCATTGCGGAAGCCAACAAATGCAAGATGGATCTAATTCGCCGATTGGAAGACACCCTCCACGGCCAGGTCAAGCCAAGTAAGTTGGATCCTGTTACTATATCTCTCTGATATCTCTACGGGACTAATCTTCATTTACCAGTGATTACTCAATGCTCAATGCGACATCTGTACGACCGAAAATCAGAGCCTGGTGTGGAAGCAGCTATAGAACAAGCCAAGACCCAATTCGAGCGACGACGATGCGGCCATCACCCCGATGAATACCCAGAACCGCTAAGCGCACTCGAATGCATACACTCTGTTGTCGCGCCTAAGGACAACGGGGTCAACAAGCATCGCTACGTTTGCGCTATCAACGACGAAGCCCTCAGAGCGAGTCTACGCCAGGTCACAGGAACGCCCCTAGTATTCATCAGGAGGTCGGTCATGATCATGGAGCCAATGGCCACAATCAGCGCCAAGGTTCGATCTAAAGACGAGAGAAGCAAGTTCCGGGCCGAACTTAAAACGCCAGCAGGCAAGCGGAAGAGAGACGATGACGAAGACAGCGACGATAATGATGAGAATGAGGGAAAGGCCACGACAAAACCGGCAGGACCGGACAAACCTGAGAATAAGAAGAAGAAGAGCTACGGCCGCAAAGAACCCAACCCCTTGGCTGTCAAGAAAAAGCAAACGAAACCAGCATCGGAAGACCAACACTCAAAGACGCCCAAGGTAACAGAAGCAGCAGTGGCAGAGGAAGGAGGACCGACGGAAACACACAAGCGAAAACGCAGACGAAGACAGAAGAAAAAGAGCAATGTTGTTACTACGAATGGCGAGACTGCTGCTACGTCTAATGATGGTGGTGATGCTGAGCCGTCGGCAGTGGGTGCTGGAGACTAAGAGCTATGCTATGTGCGGCGGGAATAGCACGAAGAGGCATTCAATATCGGTGCGAAGTCCGGAGACTCGCATTTTGTGGTTTATACCTTAATGAAGCAATTGATCCCACAATGCAATGTTCTTCGTTGACAACTGGATTCTTAAAATGAAGTAGGTAGCATCTCCAAGACAACATAGCCTTGGTGCCCTATCACGCAAAGACGAATTAGGCCGATTCAGCCCCAATTGATACCCCAACGGCGCCTTAGTTCGGGTACCTAAATAGCACGTTAGGCCCTGAAACTGTGGCTTACTACTTACTGCCAGTTGTATTATGTATGTACCTACGTACATCAGACGAGTTCATGTGTCTTTCGAACGCGCATTGTGATCCATCTGAAATCGTTATCCTTTACTCCTACAAACCTATCCTTCACTACCCAGCTAGTACTTACTGTACCAGTAGTACCTAGTTGAATTAAACCGGGGTCCAAGGATTGGCTGGGTGGGATTTGCTTTTACGACGATCGCTTCGAATTGGTCTCCGCCTTATTACCGTGGGGAATGTGAAATTCGCTGTAACCGTAGCTCGCTCTACCAGCTGATCAGATCACGTTGGTGAGCCAGCAGAGTTGCCGTCCCAGTTGCCCTTTGATAAAACAATAAACATTCTCGATCCATAAGATACATGCGTAACACGACCACCCCATGGCGCCGGTAGGAGGAGCACAGGAACTCGACGATTTCGGCCTGCCCATCCCGAAATATGTCAGCCCCAAGGAGGCAAGCACAAGAGATGGCGGCAATGACAGGTCGGATGAAAGCACGGCAATCGTGGCAGCAAAGAAAGAAGAACTGTCAGAAATTCCAAGCATTCCATCCGACTCAAAATCGGGAAAACAAGCAGAAAAGGAGAAACCGGACACCAGCTTGAAGCCTCCCCCGAATCAAACAGCGACATCTGATGGTCCCTCCGCTAACAACAGCGACGACGATGACTTCCAGGATGCGCCCTCCACCCCCCTACCAGAACCTACGTCCCAGACCGAAACAAAAGATGTCGACGAAGCCAAGACACCCATCCCAACACAATCCGATTTCGAGAGAGAGACAGGTTCGTCCAGAGAGGCGCCGAAAAATAGTGCTGATTCCTACGAGAATCTGGATCTTCCACAGAACTCAAAACGCAAAAGCACCAGAAGTAAAGATGTTCAAGCGATTTCGGGACCGACGATCAAGCAAATCGAGGTTAGCAAGCATGCAGATGAAGTAAAGAAGGCACCGCGGGTAGAACATAGTCGAGAAGCCAGCTCGGCGAGCGCGAAGCATGATGTCTCCGAATTTTCCCATCAACAGTTAACAGCACATCATGAAGATGAGAAAGGCAACGAAGATGAAGAGTGGCAGGCCATGCCGGCCTACGCACCTTACGATATATATGACGACGACAACAAACTTGTAGCCAAAGAGCACAATCCTGAGGAGGATGAGAATTACGGATATGGAGGTCTCGGGGGTGCCGGTAAAGGGTATACGAGGGTGCTAGATGACGAGGACGCGCAATCGGAGACGAGTATGGATGATAATACCCGGTACCTGTTTAAGGATCCCAAGAGCACAAGTATGACGGAAATGGATGATGACCAACGAGACGCCATCTCCCAGTTGCAAGCCACAAAGGATTTGTTAACAGAAGGCCAAAGGATAGCTTACGTTGGAGTTGCCCGCTTGGAACTATCAGAGATGGTTAAGGAAGCCGAGAGCATCGAGCAACTGAAGAAAATCAGGAAGGACGTCCAGATGGCAGCGGAAGCGATGAAGATGTGGTCTCAAAAGATCATGGTCAGACTCTATGCCCATATGGAAATCAGCGCCGCGGAACAGGTCATGATCGAGCAGCTGGCTGAACATGGCGTCATGCCAGGAGATCTCACACCGGCTCTCATGCAGAACTCCAGGGTTAAAAATCCCATGGCGGAGCAGACGCCAGATTCAACGCCAAAGACGCCGTCAAAGAGCTCACGGTCATCAGTTTCGATATCCCCGGAAAAGGAATCGCCAGTTGCACCACCTCCACCGTACGAGACTCATGAGGGAGAAGAAATGCCAGAAGTAAGAACTCCCTCGCAATTGCCTAGTACTGATAAAATCGATATCGATCTGCGATGGACGGTTCTTTGCGATCTCTTCCTTGTGCTTATCGCCGACTCCATATACGATGCTCGGTCACGAACCCTACTAGAGAGGGTGGGCAAAGACTTAGACGTGCCTTGGATAGATATATGCAGGTTTGAGAAGCGAGTCACCGACGCCTTGGAAATGCAGCAACAAGCCGAAAAGGAAAATTGGAACGAAGAAGAACACCTCGAGAACAGGAGGAAGCTCGCCCTCAAGAGACGATATGTCATGATGGGCTTAGCTACCGTTGGAGGAGGCCTGGTCATCGGTCTTTCTGCTGGACTTCTCGCTCCTTTGATTGGCGCTGGTCTTGCCGCTGGTTTTACCACTATCGGTGTTGGTGGCACAAGCTCATTCCTAGCAGGAGCTGGAGGAGCCGCTATCATTACTTCGGGTGCCGCGGCCTCTGGCAGTTTCATGGGCGGCAAGGCTGCGGGCCGGAGGACAGGGGCCGTCAGGACGTTTGAATACCGCCCTCTCCATAACAACAAACGTGTCAATCTCATCGTAACCATTTCTGGGTGGATGACGAGTAAGGCCGATGACGTGCGTCTACCTTTCAGCACCATCGACCCTGTTATGGGTGATATGTACTCGATCTTGTGGGAGCCAGAGATGTTGACCAGTATGGGCGACACCATCAACATCCTGGCCACCGAGGTAAGAAAACAGCGATAATACGACTATTGCTTTATACGCGAGCTAACATAGACAGGCTCTAACACAAGGATTGCAACAAGTTCTTGGCAGCACTATCTTGATTGGCCTGATGGCTGCCTTACAACTACCTGTGGTGCTGTCAAAGCTTGCGTACTTGATTGACAATCCCTGGGCAGTCTCTTTGGATCGGGCTTGGGCTGCTGGCCTCATCCTGGCTGATTCGTTGATTGACAGAAATTTGGGCACCCGCCCCATTACTCTAGTTGGCTACTCTCTCGGCTCCCGCGTCATCTTTGCCTGCCTCCTAGAGCTTGCGCGAAAAGGCGCGTACGGTTTGGTGCAGAACGTCTACATTTTCGGATCGCCCATCGTGGTAAAGAAGGAGGAGTTCCTCAAGGTTCGCACCGTCGTAGCCGGAAGGTTTGTGAACGGGTACAACAGAACCGACTGGATCTTAGGCTACCTCTTCCGCCTAACTAACGGCGGTATTCGCCGCATAGCCGGCCTAGCTTCCATAGATGGGGTACCAGGTTTAGAAAACATTGACTGCACAGAGTTCGTGATTGGTCACATGGAGTACCGTACGGCGATGCCCAGGCTGCTTAGAGAATGCGGCTGGCTTGTCGAGAGCGACGAATTCGGCGAGATTGAAGATCCGGACCCGGACCGGTACCGCGAGAAACAGCGAGAACTGATCGGGGAGATAGAGGAAGCACGTAAGGAGCTAGAGAAGGAAGGGTCAACGAAGAAGAGCGGCTGGGGCATCTTCGGCCGCAAGAAGAAGGCGTCGCGTGAGGAGTGGGAAGTCTACGAGGACAGCAGCAAGACGGCAGCAGGCGGTTCGGCCAAAACGGAAGATAAAGAGGGCAATAACCACGGCGTTCTATTCGACGTCGACGCCATACGCGCCGAATTGGCGAAGGAGGACGAAGAATTACAGGTCAAGGAATTGCAGTCTACTCTCCCGCCAATAAAACTCGACCTCTCTCCGCCTCCGCCCGCGTCGTCCTATAATCCTAGAGATACGCTCCGCGAGACCAGGAGCGAGGAGGCGGTGGCCCTCCGGAAATCGTCGTTCGAGTACAGGCTCTCGCAGGACCGCACCCCGACCGCGCTTCCGCCCTCCAAGGGGTTGGGGCTGGGGCTGGGGTACGGCGCGCCCCCACCGTCCTACGACGAAGATATTCAGATGACGTTTGACACGGCGTACGTGGAGCCGAGCTCGCACAGGCCGCCGGCGACGACAAAGGAGGCGCCGGAAAAAGAGGGGCCGTCGCTCGCTAGGCCCGAGATGAGGACCGCACAGACTACGCCAAATATAGCTCTGGCGGATCCGTGGGCTGACGACGAGGAGGAGTTTGGTCGGGAGAAGGAGGAGATTTCTATGACTTTTGCGTAGGTAGGCTTCTTTCTCGCGGTCGATGATCGAGGCAGGGGTAGCTTGCTAGATTGGGGGACGATGTATTGCTGGGGATCCAAGCGCCAAGCGGCGAGCATGAAGGAAGATTCATGGAGTAAGGACTTGCGGTTTCAGGACCGGGCCGGGCCGGGACGGGGACTGGGTTAGTATTATAGGGCCGGGACTTTGTAATTAGGTAGGGACTTGTACGATGCACTTTGTGGTTGCATAGCATAGCACCTCTTTATTGCGTCTGTTTTGCCTCACTCTGTTGGCTTGTCTATCACTTCAATTTTGACGGCGCTGAGTCGCATGTGCGATGAGACGTTCTACTTGGGCATTCGTATTAAGGATGTATGACTTGGTTTTACCGCCTTGACAGGTACTGAAGGTTACGAGGTTAAGAGGTAGGCCCCTGTTGCTCGTTTTTATGTCCGTGTACTGGTCGGGAGACGATTAATATCGAGTTTCGACGAGTTACCCCCTTTTTATATTTTATGGCGGAACCATCATTCACATGATCATCGACACTTTACGTATTAGAGATACGCAAGTGGCCAGCGGGTGTATATAGTCATGTAGCCAAGTAACAACATGTCCGGCTGAAACATAGCCTACCTAAATGCCCCTGGTTACAACTCGGGCTGTCACGTCAAACCGTCGGTTCAACATGTTCGAATCCAGCATGTTTAGAACAAAACCCTTTCCAGTGATCAATTTCCATATCTCCCTCATAAATCTCCAGCTTCTTATTACGAGGGCCTAGCAGCGTCCTAAGGTCTCGAGGACCCTTGTGGAGCTCATATACGTTTTGGATGTTGTCCCCGAGAAGCACCCAAGCCAAGAGCAGGATTGTCACGGGTATCGAGATGGCCCAGTAGACATAGAAGTAATCCTCGCCTGCTGCAAACCGTCTCCCCATGGAGAAGATAGATGCAACGAAAGAGCCTGGGACAACGATTGTCGCAATCTTGGTAATCTGTCCTGAAGTCCGAGCTGATCTATTAGCAGCCACTGTTTGCTCGAACGCCGCGCGTTGTGACCACATTTCCATGTGATCAGCTATGATTGCCTCTGTCCTCGCCAGCATCTCATAGATCATCTTCCATGATCGCCATTCTTCCTCCGAACCATCTTGCGATAGGTCCTGCGCATCTCTGCATCGGAATTTCCAAATGATGGAATCCACGATGATCTTTAGTTCCTAGATAAATTGCCGTTCCTCGATGAGATCATGATATGTGCTAATGATATCGGTACCTCGAGATGATTTGTTTGGTTGGAATGCGTTCGCACGTTTGAATCGGTCATCTAAGAGCGTATCATGCATATTTCCCTTTTGACGATAGACGTATTCTTCCCAGATGGGACGAATGATATTCCGGATGAATATGGTGCCTGTAAAGGGATTCTTTGTATGCTGTGGTTTGGACCAGCTATAAGCTGTAACTGCAGCATCGTGAATAGAGCGCTGATACGGTTGAGGATAATCAGACCCGATACCCGTGTTGATCACTTCGTGGAAGACATCTCGAGACCACAGAAAGTCGTCTAGCTCGTAGCGGTCAGACATTCTTGAAGGGCTACCCGATCCTATGACTTTGGGACGTAAGTAAAACTTACGTGGATCTGTCAATATGACAGCTGCAAAGCAGCTCGAAAATCAGCATACCTCCTTGTGGAAGCCTAAGAGACACATTACGTACCAGTCCATGAATCAGAGCCATAGCTTTTGCCCCAGTATGATACATAGCTTCGCATATGCAGATTCAACAAGCTCTTGTTCAGTCTCAACAATTCCGTACGGTGAAAATTTCCGGCTTCGACGTGATACTCCCCATTCGGCACCTCCTCAGATATCCTACGATGTTGTGGTACTGCGACCTTCCAGTAGGTTGAACTATCTTGCTTGGCGAACGAACGATCAATGATACTGAGATCCACGTATTCGTCGCAGTGAGCCAGAAAGAAGTGAGGTGGGATGTCCAATTTAACGCCCAAGAATTCGATTATCCGAGGATGCATTTCCTCGAGGAGAATGATCCGTCGATTGGTATTGGATGTACCATCTTTAGGTGTGTTCTCCAAGTACATAAACAAATCCCTTGCATCGTCAAACTGAATACCCACGTCGTCAACACGATCCCCTTCAAGCTCGAAGATCTGGGATTTCCAGTCCGCCTCGTAATCTTCTTGCCAGGGATGTCTGATCTTTTCTGTGTCAAAAAGCTTGTGTTCGGTGTTGTTAACAACGGCCAAAGCCCATTCATGGTAGGCTTTGGTTTTGTCCCGCATGTCTGGGTCATTTTCCCAGCAAGTGTCATGGTCTGACAGTAGTTAGCGACCTATATACCCAGGTAGGCTTATGTGTCTGTGGACTTCAAATTACCTGGAATATTCATACGCTGCATTTCGATTCGACGTCGATGAGATGGTCGAGTTACAAGACACACTTTCAACCAGCCTTGAGTTTGAAGGTTTCGCTGGATTTATAGATACCTTAGGTAATCTTTGGTCTGACAGGTAGGGGCTCAAGACCGAAATCCCAAGCTATCATTAGGGATGGGAGGTCACACGTAAAATGCACGTTTTCAGCTGGTGTCAATTATTCAGCCGCAATATGATTTTCTTTCCTTTCTTACCTCGCTGCCTACCTGTTGTTACATCGAGATCATTAATTGGGTGTTCATGGGCTCGTGTTCATTGAAGTCGTGAGATTCACCGCTGTAGCTGCAGCAGATCAGCAATTACAACTTGTGATAGCGCGAGCCACCCGCCCTACCCACCAGGAAACGTTGATAAAAGGAATACTTAGAGGAGTTATGTTGGAAAGCCATGATTGGATAGGTACTCGAAACTGATGGACACCTTGAAAATACTTTCGAGTAGCAAGGCAAACTACCTACTATGTCTAGGTACCTTATGCAGAAGTATGGTTTCTTTTCAAGCCGGCCCATCAATCTCACTCTCGTCCAAGAGCCCCAGAGCCTCCCGTCTAGTCGGTGCGGCAGGATCGAAATAAGGCTTCTCAGCCAACGACGTGACACGCGTCCCGTGCCTCGGGTGCTTCCCACCGTAGTCCCAGCTGGCGTTATGGATGGTGATCCTGTAAAGCACGCAGGTTAACAAGCATAAATTGACAAGGCACCGAACCCAGGTGGGTAACCAGGTGCTGAAGAATCTCCCAGGCATCCGCTTACCTATTGTCCCACAGCGCACTAGTATTCGGCGTCCAGCGGAAACGCAACTGGATGTCGACGCTCCTCTCGTAGACATCGTACAGATAGTTCAAGATGACATCGCTCTCAGCCTTATCAAGCCCAACAATGCGATCAGTCATAGCGCGGTTGACCCACAGGGCCTTCCAGCCGGTAGCCGGGTGGACGCGGACGAGCGGGTGAACGCGCTCGACCCACTTGGGGCCGGCGTCGGGGCGGTCGCGGTCGAGGTACGGGTGGGCGGAGCGGTAGACGGCCAGCTTGCCGTCGATGATCTTGCGGAAGTCGGGCGACAGCTTCTCGTACGCCGAGTACCCGCTCGCCCACAGCGTGTCGCCGCCCACCGGCGGCACCGTGTCGTTGTGCAGGTGCGTGATCCCCGCCGGCTGCAGCTCGTGCACCAGGTCCGTGTGCCACCGCGATGCCCCGCCCGGCTTGCGGAAGCTGGCCCCGTACTCTGTCGCTTGCAGGTCCGGCCAGATCACGCTCACGCCGAGGTGTCCGGGGACTTGCGGGGCTTGCGGCTGTTGAACGTGGTCAGCATGTTACATGTAATTAATGTATATTGGGTGCGCTAGGGCGGTGTGCGTTGTGCACAGTGCATTGCTGGCGTGTCACTGTGCTCCAACGGTTGACTTACGTGAACTTCGACCTCCCCGTAGTACTTCCCAAGGTCCAATTGCTGCTGGGGCGAGAGGTCCTGGTCCCGAAAGAAAACGACGCTCCGCTCAGCTATGAGGAGCGCCAGCTCGTCTTTCTGCTGGTCCGTCAGGTCTTTCAGCTGCAGGCCCTCTATCTCGGTCCCGATGTGGGTGGTGAGGTCCGTGACCTTGGTAGCGGCGGAAAACAGCGCCGACTTCGACTTGTCGGCGCGCGCTCCGGCGTCTTCGTGTTTCCACTCCTTGCCCCTGATTTCGTAGACGTCTTGCAAGTAGAGCGGCCGTGCCGGTCGGTACGGATACCCGTTTGAGAGGTCGACTCCGCCCTTTTTCAGACGCTGCAGCGCCGGCTCGGGAAGTCCCAGCGTGTCCTTGCGTGGCGCCCCGACATCCTTGATACGCTCGTCTATTGGTGCAGGTGCCATTTTCACGATATGTTTTCTTGAATTTGATTCAAATATTGTCTTAGTCTAATTGTTGAGACTTTGCAATGAATTCTTTAAGCGAACTAGGCCCTCTTTCAACTACTACCTCTCTACTCTCTTGCTCCGACGGCCTTTAGTGGTAATATATAGACTTGTACGTGCCTTACATACGACTACAGTCTATCGAGTTAGAAGATTCCAATTCAACTGACCTCATTCTCCAAGTATACAACGGCATGTGACTTCCAATCTCAATGGACAAAAACATAGCTGTCATCCAACGTGGATTGGTAATCCGTGTGCAAAAACTGGCCGCCGGCAGCAACACTATGATGGATGCTTGCAGCATTTCTGAGAAGTAGGTTGTTCCCCGCGATTGACTGAGGTTGCCATTGGCGCTTCTTATCAGTTCGCGATGTTGGAGATGGATGATGTGATCTCAGGTGCAGGCTAGACGCACGTCGCGGTGCATTCCGTGGGGTGAAGCATGGCGTCATGAAAGCCGACGTTGAGGTGATCACCAACCACCCTTATCAACCTCGGTCTGTCTCTTCTTAACTCCAGCGCAACCGCTTATCTATCTCCGCATTGTCGCAATATTCTGCATGAGTTGTGAGACCGAATAATCGTCTAATTCGCTACAAAACCAGCATCTAGGTGTTTGCGGCTGTTAAAGTGCGACCAGGTTTCGTGATTTTAGGGCAAGTATCGAATTGATAATCGCAACTTGTAAGCTCCCCTGGTCACATAGATCTGGATCGATATCGAACAGGGGATATCTGCAGTTAGACGCTATACAAAGGGCTTTCGTCCGTTAAAGCGTGGGTTAGACAGTGGGCAGCACGGAAATGGCGGAATCTATCCCTGTATAAACTCAGTCTGGTTCGAGGTTTTTAAGATCGGAATGCCCCGGGAGTTTCAAATTCTGAGTGTTCAGTTCTCCTGTAGATTACTTATCAAGTATCAAAATGACAAGCAAGGAGATCACCTCAACCGGGGAGCCGGTCGAAATCGATAGCGATCTGGCTGCTGAGGAATTTGATCGTAGCGATGCCGACTCGACCCATACTCGATTCACGCTGCCGGTGGTTGAGAAACCTAAGCAGACGTGGCGTTCGTACTTCTGGGATACGTTCGACAAATCCCCGGAAGAAAGACAGTTCTTGTTCAAGCTCGACGCGGTGATCTTGACATTCGCTTCTCTGGGTTACTTCATCAAAAATCTGGACCAAATCAACATCAATAACGCGTTCGTTTCGGGCATGAAAGAGGATTTGGGTCTCTATGGAAACCAGCTCAACTACATGACCACTTGCTGGACGGTTGGCTATGTCATCGGCGAAATTCCAAGGTACAGAGCCTTCCTTTCCATCGAGTTCGACATGACTGACAAGACTAGCAATATGCTGCTCACTAAAGTTCGACCATCCATCTGGATACCAGCTTGCGAAGTTGTCTGGTCCGTTCTGACCATCCTACTTTCAAAATGTCAAACAGCGGAACAGATCTATGTTCTACGATTCTTCATTGGACTCGCTGAAAGCGCATTTTACCCCGGAATGCAGTATGTGATTGGTAGTTGGTGGTACGTAGGCCTCTGCTCTGCTGCTTGACTTGGAAGCTAACTCATAAGCAGTATGCGATAATCTTTCTCTTATCATCGTTTTTGAGGGCACTACCTGCCATCCCTTGACGCTACACGAGGTGCTGACCTTGAGTTACCTAGATCGGAAAGATGAGTTGGCTAAGCGGAGCTGTATCTTTCATGCCAGCGGCACGATAGGTGGCATGTTCTCCGGCTACCTAATGTCTGCAGTCTATACACTTGGCGGTACAAACGGCTTCAGGGGCTGGCAGTGGCTTTTCATCATCAACTCGTCCATCTCGCTACCTATAGCCATAGCGGGCTTTTTCTTCTTCCCAGACGTTCCCGAGATAACCAAAGCCTGGTGGTTGACAAAAGACGAGATAGAGCTAGCGAAGACGCGGATGAATTTTGAGGGTCGGGCCAATAGGGGGGCATATACCAAGGCAAAGTTCCGGAAGATATTCACTTCCTGGCACATCTGGACGCTCACTTTGCTCTATATCTTCTTCAATAATGGGGTGAATTACGGTAGCCAGCCGGCATTCTCACTCTGGCTGAAGCAGCAAGGATACAGTATCACGGCTATCAACTCTTTCCCGACGATCGCTTCGGCCATCGCTGTCATTTTCACATACATCTACGCATGGACGTCAGACAGCCTCTTCCGAGGCGCTCGGTGGCCTCCGATGATGTTTTCAGGAGTCGTGAACATCATCACCAACACGAGTCTGGCTGTCTGGGATATTCCTGTGGGCTGGAAGTGGGCTTGTTACATCGTTGGTTTGATCGGGGGAGGCATTAGCGGGCTGACGTTTGCCTGGGCCCACGAGATTTGCAGCGACGACAATGAAGAGAGAGCCCTGGTGGTGGCAACGATGAACGAGATGGCTTATGTTGTGCAAGCATGGCTACCCTTGATCGTATGGCAGCAGGTGGAAGCACCACAGTATCATAAAGGGTTCATCACGATGGTATTCTTCGGTGCTGGCCTTATTGTTACTGCGCTGACGATACGGTTCCTACATCATCGGGAGCTTGCTAAGAAAGCGCAGTCAGCCAGTATAGAATAGTTGAATAGGAAGTAGACTGGGACGAAGGTCTAGACCATAGGGTCATCATATGGGGGCTGGGAAGTATGGGAGCGAAGAGAATACTAAAAACGAGCTTCTGAGCATGTGCTGTGATAAGCTACCTACCTACCTCCATATTCGCCTTAAATGTACCTCGCATATCTGGTAGACTGACCATGGCAGGCTAGTGTAGATTTCATGACATCGCGTTGATTGGTGTTAATCCCTCCGTATCTTTGTCAGTCGTACGTCGTTCCACGTGGTCCCGTGCATAGAGGTGCATGCTACCGAAAGCACGTAATCACTGTAGTAGATTTCCTCATTTCCTAGCCCAGGCCAATAGGATTCCGCGTTTCTGCCTACCTAGGTAATCGGCAATAATGCCACATCCTGAGATGAGGTGATCATCTCCTAGAGGAGGAAATAAAGGGATCTGCATTGTGACATGCCGCAACCATCCGAGGGTTCCGTCTCAGTTCATATCTTGTTGGAAGCCTATGCGCACCATATTCGTCTATCCCTCTCTCCCATACGATTGCAATGGGTTCTCTGGTTAGTGACAGCCCCTTACTCGGTAAAATTCGAAATGTGGCTGTTATCGGCGCTGGTATCAGTGGTGTCGTGTCAGCAGCGCACCTCCTCCGCGACGGCTTTAACGTCACCGTGTTCGAACGAAGGGGAGTTATAGGCGGCGTCTGGGACTACGAACCTCAACCAGACAGAGATCCGCCGTTTCCCAATGTTCGCCCCCCCGACCCGAACTGGTCGGAGGTCGAGAAGAAGGGGTTGAGTTCCGACGAAGTGGCGCTGATCCACGGCCCTCCAAATCCATGGTATGTTTGATGATGAATGGACTCGCTGAAGGAGATAGATGTTGACTCGTTGGTAGCTATGCCGGGTTGAAGAACAATATCCCGACTCCGGTTATGCGCAGTAGCTTACTGCGCTGGCCAGAGGGTAGTGAAGAATTCGTGGACCAAAAGGTGGTCAACCAGTACATACTGGATATTGCCCGCCTTCATAATGTCCCCGACAAAGTGCTCTTCCACACTCGAGTAGAAAGTGTGTCAAAGCCAGAGGGTGATAGAGAATGGAATATTGAAACAAGCACATTTACAAGGACTGACTCGAGCCACACACTGGTGAAGAAGAGCTGGAAATTTGACGCCGTTGTGGTGGCCAGTGGACACTATCATGTCCCATTCGTGCCAGACGTTCCTGGGTTAGCCACTTGGCATCAACGCTTCCCAGATAGGGTCACTCATTCAAAACAATACCGGACGCCTGCTCCTTTCAGCAACCAGACCCTGCTTCTCATTGGCGCTGGCGTCTCGGCCTTGGACATTGCGAAGGAGACCGTGCCACTTGGTGCCAAGGTGATCCAAAGCAGGAGGGAGAGCAAATACGATGTACTCGGATCACGTCTACCAGAGGGCGTCGAAAGGGTCGCCATGGTCGCCGAGTTCATCATTGACGAGGATGATAAATCCAAGGGATTGGAGCCTGGAAATGCGATACCGGGAAAGGTCGTATTGGAGGATGGGAAAGTGTTAGAAGGTATTGATCAAGTCATCGTTGCGACGGGATATATCACCTCCTATCCCTTCCTTGGTGATTTGGAGCAGCCCCTGGTTGCTTGGGAGGATGCTGATGAGAGGACCTTGATTACTTCCGATGGCTACATCACGCATAACCTCCATAAAGACGTGTTCTACATCCCCGACCCGTCGTTGGCATTCGTGGGCGTTTCTCATCTAGTTTCGACCTTTTCGATGTTCGACTTCCAGGCTCAGGTTGTAGCCAAAGTCTTCGGAGGACAAGCTCAACTGCCGTCGCAGTCGGTTATGAAACAGGAACATTTGGAAAGGAAGGTCAGGTTCCAACCCGGTGATAGATTCCACAGCATGTTGGCGGTGGAGGATGCATATATCGAGGAAGTTTTGAAATGGGTCAATGGCGACCTACTCAAGGCTGGGGTTGAGCTACTACCGGGGTTGGACGATGAATGGCATGCAGGTTACGACGTCCTCAAGGAGAGATTAAAGGGTCACTGATTGACCGCGTGGGGTACTTCGTACTTGAGTATAATAACTGGCAAGGTATGATTGCTGTAGGTTCCGCTCTGGCCATCCTGACCAAGGAGTGTTTTTGCCCGTTCCTCAGGAACGATAGACAGTCGAAGATTACCTAGTCAAGCCAGGTATCTCATTGCATGAGAGAAGTAGATGATTCTATGGTGGGCCATATAATAAAACCCGCCAAAGTGTCAAAACTATTTTCATTTCATCTTTCGCCCCACTTCTGTGATTATGTAATGTCAGTAAAAATAGCCTCCCTTATTTAGAAAGGGCATTTTTAAGTATATAAAAAGCTTTAAAAATATTCATGAAAAAAGGCAAAAATTCCAAGCTTAAATGCATCATTTTACGACTTCTTTTAGTCTAGGAATTAATGGTTGAATTGATTGAAATATGAGGTCTTCCAGATGTGGTAGAATTAGCGCGTTTTAGAGTCTTAGCACACCTAACGCTATATACATCCAAATCAAAAATTAACTTTAATAACTTTGGCAAATCAAGGTTCGCAAGGCTATAGTCTGTAATGAAATTTTGGTCTTTTTTCAAGCTATTTAATAACGCTAAAAGCGAAGTTGTAGCATTAGAATTGATGGAGATATAACCGGAATTGTGGTATGTATCGCGGAAAAACTTGGGGGGGGGGGGGGGGGGGTTGCTGCGGATTGAAGCCTCCGTTGAGCCTCCGCTAAGCCGCCGTTGAGCCGCCGTTAAGCTGCCGCTGAGTTGCCGCTGAGTAGCGGTTAAGTTTTAGACCTATGTAATCTATGAAAATTACAACAAAGATATTAGTACCTAGGTATTTATTTCTAATGGATTATATAATCAGTCGGAAAAGTGGAGAACTTTGAATAGTTCTGGCACTTTGGCGGTTTGCCAGCTATGGCCAGCCCTCGATTCAGGGAATTATAGGGCCGTACTCGGATACCAAACAATGTCAATTGACCGTGAAAAGCAGCCTGAGGCGAGACTCGGAAAAAGAAAAGCGACACCTCCCACAGGGCACAAGGAACAGGTCCATGGAATTGGGCGGAAACCCGTTCATAATAAAGTCCAAGTCCATGAACTCTTTGGACAGTTAGAATCAGGCAGAAGTATTTGAAAAATATTTGAACAAGTCTCGGAGTTGGTTATGGTTAAATTCAGGGCAGGGATAAAAGATTATCCGAATATTACACGCTAAAGAAATGTCATCACCTCACCCACTTGCCAGCCGCAGAGATTTCTCCCTTTTTATACACATCGTGAGATATTAACACTGAGACTAACGTACATTGGCGAATTTGCCTACCAGTTCAGCTAGTGTAGGCAAACCACATAAGGAGCAATGTCTCGGGTTCCTCTTCGTTCATGTGGCGTATTTGCACCATTCAAGTCGTATCCGGCAATCTCGCTATTTCGTGATTTACGCGCAAGCCTCAGCCTGGGTCGAATGTTGCATATGATCCGTTCACCCTGTGTAGATTTGGACACTCCGGCTCTCGTACGTAATACTCAAGGACCCGGCAACGTTCCCTTTACCTTTGATTGCCGCGGTGGCCGTCATGAAACCTATTAGAGCGCCTCACCGTGGCTTCTCAGTAGGATGGCCCGATGACTTTGAGTGGCCTTCTTGTTTTTGCTAACTTTATATTCTGAACATCTGGAAGACGGGGTGAATGCGGCTGGAAACGCAACACTGTGGGATCTCCTCTGTGTGGGATTCACAGCCGGTACCCACCAATGATCAGCGCCCTGTATTTATGGTGTGAAACTGTGGCTGCAGGATATCAAAATGAGCCAACGAGACATGCATGCTGAGTCCGTACCTTAAACGGACGGGAAGCGGTACCTAGGCCAAGTAACAGATCCGGTATGTCGCAGCTCGGGAGCCTGCTCTTAAGGTAATCTTCCTATACTCTATAGTAAGTGAAGTTCAATGATTCTGGCGATAGCTGCAAGCCAAAGAAACAAGTATCGCCCTCAAGTCCTCGGAGTCAACCTAAAGTTCGCCTCAAACACCAGGCTTGCAGTCTTATAGAAAAATGCATTCCCCGATCTCAGACGGGACGCCAAGATAACCCCGCGCAAGCTGCTATGCACATTGAATTTAGTCCATTTTGGCGATGCTTCCGAAGTTGGATTTACGTGGGAGCGGTGACGCAGCTATCCGCAGGTGGCATAGCGAGTCTCCAGCTGGCAGAGACGTCTTACTCGATTGACGCAGTAAGACTGCACAACGTAAAGAACACAATTAAGACGACCTTCCACCCATTGGAGACGAGGAGCTGGATGTATCATAAATATAGGTAAATCATAAATCTCTTGGATTTGCTCAAGATCCGTACACAAAGAGGTCGCGATGGGCGAACAAATATTCCATGGGACGATGATCCACTCACGCGGGCCATCCGACCTCATCATCCTCGAACGCGCGTTGCTCGTCGTCGACGCTGAAGGCGCTATAAGCCACCTCGTAGACGACGTCCCCAGAGACGATGTGCCCTCTACACTATCATCAGCGGGCATTGCCTCCCCCGCCGAGAGTGTGCGCTACCTGTCCCGCGGGGAATTCCTCATCCCAGGCTTCGTCGACACGCACAACCACGCCCCGCAATGGGCACAGCGCGGGCTTGGGCAGAGCAGTACGTAAAACACATATAAATATTGAACCCGCCAGGCCAGACACTTGACCTGACTTGGAAGAATCAAACCACTGACTCCCGTCGTGGCCGGAAGTGCACATCCTCGACTGGCTAGAGCAAGTGACCTTCCCAAACGAGGCCCGGTTCCGCGACCCAGTGTACGCACGGCGCGTGTACTCCAGCTGCGTGGACGGATTCCTGCGGCAGGGCATCACGACAGCGTCGTACTACGGATCGCTGCACGAGGAGGCGACCACGATCCTCGCAGACCTGTGCCTGGAGAAGGGCCAGCGCGCCCTAGTCGGGAAGTGCAACATGAACCGGAACGCGCCATCCTACTACCGCGACGACGACGTCGCGACCTCGCTAAGCGCCACGCGCCACTGCATCACGCACATCCGGGCCATCGACCCGGCGGGCACGCTAGTGCAGCCCGTGCTAACGCCGCGCTTCGCCATCTCCTGCGACCCCGAGCTGCTGCAGGGCCTGGGCCAGATCGCGGCCGCAAACCCGGACCTGCCGATCCAGACGCACTTCAACGAGGCAGAGCAGGAGATGAGCCTCACCGCGCGCCTGTTCCCGCAGTTCGGCGGCAGCGAGGCGGACCTGTACGCGCACTACGGCTTGCTGGGCCCGCGCTCGATCCTGGCGCACTGCTGCCACATGAGCGAGCACGAGCTGCAGCGCGTGCAGGACCTCGGGTGCGGCATCGCGCACTGCCCCGTGTCCAACATGACGGTGGGCGGGGGCTTCATGGCAGCGCCGGTGCGCGAGTTCCTGCGGCGCGGCATCAACGTCGGGCTCGGCACCGACAGCGGCGGCGGGTTCTCCAGCAGCATCCTGGACGCCATGCGACAAGCGCTGGTCGCGTCGAACGCGCGGGAGGTCGCGAGCCAGGGGTCGGATAAGGGGCTCGACATCGGGGAGCTGTTCTACCTGGCCACGCTGGGCGGGGCGCGGGTGTGCGGCCTCGAAGGTAAGGTTGGCAATTTTCAGGCTGGGAAGGAGTTTGATGCGTTGCTTGTTGATGCGAATGCTGCGGGCGTCATGACGATGCTGGAGGATGAAGACTCTACCAGGACCATGTTTGACAAGTTCATCATGACTGCGGATGATCGAAATATCAAGGAAGTGTACGTACGTGGGCGCTCAGTCAAATCTTGAAGTGGGTACTTCCCCTGGATCCGAGCAGGAAGCTCTGGCAGCGACAGGAAGGCACCTTCCAGGCACCTTCCCCCCAACTCTCCCGGCACCTCCTCGGCAAACAAGGTTGCGTGGTCGGCGACGACATGAATGCATATAAGGTCAAATAACAGCACAGTCCATCAGCCGACCCCGTTCTGGGTGACTGGAGGCTAGAGAAAACTCCCACGTTAAGGCCTTGTGGTGGACCGGTAGTGCACGCCGTGACTAGACGCCTCAACCTTACGAAGCGGGTTTTTCGTAGGTGCTGGATTCGAACAGAGGGTCGAGTCCAGTACTGAGCTTTTTGGTCATTTTCAAATCTTTTTTTTTTTTTTTCAATTCTCTTTTTGTCCCCTATCTGCGACGCCCTTTCACTTCCAGTATTCAATTAATTGCCTAGGTACCATTCCATCTATCTATTTGCTTTCCATATTATCTTCATCGATGCAGGTGACGATGCGTAATATAATATGGTGCATCAGAGATCGCGATCAATCTGGGATATTTTGCATAATGCTAAAACACGTATTTACCGACCAGCTCAATTGACTTGATCTTCAATCCAACCTCGGAACGCAATCAAACCGGAATTCTTCTTCATTTTTCTATATTTGTGTTAAGATGAATTGAATTGTCTAGAATTGCACTTCTTCTATTTGATGCGAGTATTATAGGATGCATTGAGGAAAGCTCGCAAGACATGGTGCATCTCTCATCTTCATTAACTATATACGATGAGCATCAACACTATAATGCATTATGTCCGCCTGATGTCCAGCTATTATCCTGCTAGACCTATTATAAATTGCCCACATATCCCCGTCTACTCTAGACACAGGTATACATCGGAACTATCGCTGAGGTGGCGGAGGGAAACTGAAGTTGAAATGCTTTGTCTCGACAGGACTTCCGCCATTACTAGTCCTTCTGTTCTTGCTCGCAACCCCGGCGGCCACTCTCTCCCAAGCCCCGACACCTGGCGATCGGCTGGACCTCCGGGGTGGGAGGTCCCACGTCGGCGTTCTCTGTTCCCAGGCACGGCTCATCAAGGGACTACTCGTAGAGCCGGATATGGGGCTGCTGAATGTGCCATCGGGGCTGCTACCTATTTGAGGAGACGTGACCCCGTACTCAGCGGGATTGTACTGTCTCAGAGGCAGAAGCTGCGTGGTGCTCTTGGTGCTGGTAGTGCTGGCCGGCTCATCGGTGGGCGAGAAGAAAGCAGCCTTGGGCGAAGTAGAATAGTGTACGTTGCTCGGGATTGTGGGGATGGCTGTGGCGATGTGGTGCAGCGGCAATACCTTACTATCTGCCCTGGAGAAGGAGCTGAAGCGTGAAGTACTGGGTTGAACTTGCCATCCTGCTTGACTGGGGGTTCTGGGAGAAATGGGATGAGACCTAAGCGCAGAGGTTGGGTTCGCGTATGGCTTCTCCTCTTCGATGGTGTTGTCGGATGGGTTTGGGAAAAAGGGAGATCGTGGAGTCAGGTGCGTCTGGCAGCGGAACGAGAGCGACGAGGCGGGGCGATGGCGGTTCTGCTTCTGGCCGGGTATTGGGGACCTCGTGCCCCCTATTATAAGACGGCGGTTACGTCGCTTCCGGTGACGTACAAATAGGAAGCCAGCAACAGCTAGAATGACAACAACGGCGCCGATGGCAATTCCTGCAATCTGAGTGGTGGACAGAGCTGGTGCTTTGGCATTATCGACTGTCCCAGCAGTAGGGTCAACCGAGCTGATCCTTGTGTTGGAGAAGACGGTATCGTTTAATCCTATAAGCATTCCAGTCGGGGGTCGTTGTTTGCATCCTATGTCCAGGGCGACCAGATCTGTAGTGACTGTTAGTATTGATATATTCACAGCATGACAGGGCGGTTTACAATTGGCCAGGAAATTTTGGTCCTCTGTGGCGGCCACGCAGGATAAACATTTGGATTCCGTATCATCATTCATGGCTCCGCCGTCAGCGGTACAGAAGGAATAGTCGTGGGTCTTGAGTTTATCGTCCGTAAACGCTCCCTGCAATTCACCGCACGCAAAGGATGTCGAACACGGGGTGGATGCTACTCCTGTAGCATTGGGAAACCCGAAGATGCAGTAATCGAATGTGTATCGGAGATTGTCTTTATCAACGTTAGAAGGTAATGGGGTCTCGGTACGCGAATAAGTACATACATAAGAACCAGATCTGGTCATTCTCGCTCCCTTGCGAAAAGGTGCTATCTTGAAGACAGCTCATACAGCTCTGAAACTTTTGGCCGGTGGGAGAAGTGGAATATTCAGAATCAAGACATGTGATGTCGGCATTCTTTGTTGTTGACGAATTTGGGTCGGAGAAGTCAAGGTCGTCGGAGTCTATACAGACGGAAGCGCAAGGAGAGTTCGGGGTGACTTGTAAGCTATCGGCATGTTGTACAGCAAGGAGTGTGAGAATTAGAACATATAGAAGAGAAGCCATCTCGCCTGAAGATGTAATGGTAGAGAGGATGAAGTCTTGCGTAAAGAAGGCGTGGTAATCCACAAGGAACGTAAAGTGAGAAATATATTATTAATTAAGGATATTACAATGAGCGTGCCACGAAAATAACGCCAGCCAGCTGGTCAAAGATGTAGAGCTTATAGTTGCTCGATGAAGACCGGACAGAGATGAGAGAGAGATAGCAGACCGTTGAGAGGGCCCGGGATAGGCCGAATAATATATTAAGCCCGGTCGGCTCATGTTGTAGTATTGCGCTTATCGATTTCACACCACCGGCGACCTTGCGATAGCGGGCGCCTAGAAGCAAGACATAAATGGCTTGCACGGCAAAGTCGTATTGCAGAAATCTCCATGTTCTGTCCCTTGCATATTTTCCAGAAATCCCCGATCGAGCGCATATGAAGAGTATGGGAACGGCTAACTAGTAGTAACCATGCCGTAGAATAAGATATCACGTTGAACAGGGAGGTGGGCGTCTTGAGAATGTTACCCCACAAGAACGATGAGCCAGTGAGGTGAGAGTAAGGCCTAGATGCGTACATTTCTAAGCGCCGTGATTTGTTCGGTAATCTCACCCAGCAGCTCCACGGGTCAGTAGCGAGGTCGCTGGCGGCAAAAACGACGACCACTCGGCCGGATTAAGAGACCAACAATACAGCCTTATTTCAATATGATCTTCGTTCGGGTAGAAGTAACTCACCTATTCCCCGAACGGCAAGGCCTTGTTGTGCTGAAGAAGACAACTGGGTAGACAATCGGCTGGCGCATGCCGACGAGTGCACGAAGATCGCCTACGCGAAATGATAGTTTCGTTACACACATTGACGATTTGTTGTCAATGAATAAACTGTAAACTGAAATGACATGAGATTGTCGGTCTGCACATTGGTTCCTCGTCATCCACGTTCCAATGCATTTGGAGGGTTGCAACAGCGTGTCTGCATCGCATCGCAAGGCGCTACCAGAGGGAAGCCACGAGAATTGTCGATACTAGGGATTCGACGGCTCAGATAGCAGTCGAGAGCAATAGTCGGACAGAGTCTGTTCCACTTCGCATGGAAATGCGACCGTGATGAAAGCTGGCAGCTTGCAGATGAAGTTGGACGGAATCAATCGGCGCTTAATTGAAAGTGGATCCACTTTCAACGAGCCATTCAAGCTTCCACATTGGCCCAGAGTGCCCAGCCACAATCTCCACAACCTCGCTAGCCCAGCCCAGACTACTTAGCAGCTTAGCCACAACCTCCATTACTGCGACCAACTACAAAGTACTACTCCGTAACCGACGCCGAATTTGCATCGTCTATCTAAAGTTTGGACTCACAGCGATCTGAACGAGATATCCGGATATATTATGTATTATGAGAGACCAACAGTAAACATATTGCGCTTCTGAGAATCCAGCCGCTCTGTTGCCTTCCTCTTCTATTCCCGAATCCAAAGACATAATCCAGCCTGACAAGTGTCATGTGAGCTGTATTCTGACTTGGGGCCTCTAAACGTGTACCAGACCCCATTTCTCTATCCAGACGTAGATCTATCCTTCTCATCTCCAAATGCTGATCATGTTCTACATCACAACTCTAACCTCCCGACCCTCAACAACCGTCTGCGACGTGTGCATACACCGCCCTTGCTGGCAATTCGCGTGGAAGGCGATCCCAACTCTATCGTCGACATGTACAGCTGTCGCACCGCCCGGCGCCTGCAGCGTGTACTCCCCGGTCCTGATCATCGGGCGCTGCGCCCGCTGGAACGGGCCCTTGACGCTGCTCGCTGTCGCGTAGTTGACGTTGTAGCTCGACTCCACGTAGCACCCGCTGCTGAAGAACAGGATGTACAGTCCGTCCGCCGTGCGCAGCAGACTCGGCGCCTCTACATACGGCCCGTCCTCGTCGCTGCGGTCGAAGATCGGGACCGGGTCGCCGATCTTCGTCACGCCGTCGTCTCCGACTTCCTGGAGCATGATGGGCGTGGGGATGATTGGTTCTACGGTGTTGCCGCAGCTGCCGCCGTGTCCGATGCTGTTTCCGTCGACCTTGTACAGCACGTATCGCTTGCCGTTGTCGTCTGTGAAGCCGGAGGGGTCGATGGCGCCGCCGGCCGACAGATCACAGGCGAATGGCTCGTCGTCCGGAACGTATGGCCCGGTTGCCGTGTCCGATGTTGCCGTGCCGATGCAATGATGCGCCGTGTTCTCGGCAGCTTCGCCGCTATAGTACATGACGTATTTCCCGTTAGGCATCAGGTGAACGTCGGGAGCCCAGGTGTTGCGCCCGGTTGTCCAGGCAGCTGATTGAGGGAGAGCGTCGACGTCCCGGAGAAGACTCCATCCTTGGTAAAGGTTTTCTCCCGTGGCGACTTGTACCTGCTTGCCGTTGCCTGCCGTCCCGAAGGCGTACCACGTGCCATCTTCATCCTGGAGTATGGACGGATCAGGGAAGTCCTGATCGAATACCGCGTCATTGTTTGACCTTCGGAGAGGATGCGCTGGTATCGCCGACGCGGCAGCAAGAAGACTTGAGGACACCGCAGCGGCTACAAGCATACCAAGGAGCTTCATCCTCGACACTCAGCTCGCACGTAAAGTAAGCTAATTGGGAATAGGCGGCGACTGAGAGATTCAACTGAAAACCAATAACGGCAATGTATAAATGCTGGGCTGGCTGGTTGCAACAAGCCGATCTGTGGACCAAATAATGGATCGAAGCTCGCATCTGCCTCGCCTTGTCGATCCGGAGGGACTGAAGCGGCGCCCATCTATATTATAGGAAGTAGAGAATTCAAGCTGTGCCACTGTCATCCAGATTCTCTACGGAGTCCTGCTGCCGTCTCTCCAATCCTTCCTCGGTCAACAGACATGTGTGGTGTCACGGTAGGTAGAGTTGGTAAATATGTCTTCAGCAGTGCGGGCTCAGATACCTGTACAGATACCTGTATGACCGGCGGCATCGAATCATAAGCGCAGAACATACAACCGACTATGTCGTCTAGTAGGACATAATATGGAATAGGACGACAATGGCGCGCGCTATTTGTTTTTCGTCCTGAGCGGCCGACTAAGCCACCGCTTGGTTATGCATCTGTGTCTGCCGTGGAACTTCGGATTCGCTTCTCCACTTGCTGAAGATTCTGATGTGCGGAGGGTAGGGCGACAAGGAGTGATTTTGCGGGTTAGAAGCAACGACACCTGCCAACTCGGGTTGTAAGTATGGTACTCGCCATGTCTTGACACGAGAAAAACAGCGGGTCATCCATTCATTGGTTTCTAGAACATGGCTCATGACTTACAAGAGACAAAGTATCATTGCGATGTCACGGGCAATTCCTTGCTTATGTTGGTTTGAATTTCGAAATGTTTATCTGGTCGGATTTCTCCTAACACCCACCGGTGGTTTTAGAACATGCTGACCGTCCGAGCACATTTATGGGCGACTATTGAAGGTTATGTCAAGTTCAGCTTACCTTACCAGAGACGATGTCAAACGCCACTCGAAGCCAATCAGCATACATTGCGAGTTTAAAAGAGGCCGCTTAGACTTGGGCTGCCTGGTCACGCTGCAGAGTTCATCCTTTAAAGATATTCACCCGAGTTTGTTTTGATCTTCTCGCAACCAGCGTCAGGGAAATCCGGATCGATGGCCAGTGCGGACCCATGCGATGCGCCATCGCGGCTGATGTCGGACCCTCGTCCCAACGACCCTCCGTGCAGACCGGCTTAACCTAGACAGTTGATCTCAGACTTATATATCTATTCAACTTTCGACCTTGATAATTCCAAAACATTCCTAACTGTCGTCGTACACCAGTATATCACTGAATCTGTAATGTACGTACTATATATCTCATATGTTCGCTTAGCTGGGAGAAATCGAGTAGGACGAAAATCCAATTCGAATCCGGCCCTCCGGATCGTCGAGGGGATCACAAGTACGTCTGCTCCACATACCCCTTTTCTCCCCAACAATTGCTGGTTGCGCAGATTGTACGGAGAATTTCAGGTACAAGTTAATGAATATCAGTAATTTACTTCTTGGGTACGGTGGTCACTATAGTAGGACCTATCGAATTTATTATCAAAAGTCGACATCCAAACTTCTCCTAATAGCTTACATCCCTAATCTGATCCGTACCAACAGGCTGCATATGCCATACAGTTCAATAGGTAATCTCTACCTTCCCGATATATCCACCCTTTCCTCCCCGAACATCTGACTTATTTTTCATCCTCCGAGGCTCAAGAAATCTCGCCTCGCACAGACACGAGTATGACTATGGTCTATCTAATGAGTTATTGAATGCTCAGAGCGGGCCAAACCGGCTAACTGACCGAGCCCGAAGGCTGCGCCTACAGTCGACGAAACAATCATCGCCATAAGGCTACTCGGCCTGCGTGTCCTACGTACGGTGACACCCGTCGGGGGAAAAGGGCCACGAGGTTCTCGACTTGGCCTGGGCGGGCAAGGAGGGGGGGCCAGCACAGCATGACATCTGAGACAGCATTAGTACGACCAGCGGAGATGAATCCTTGAACCACCTACCAGCATTAGAAGGTACCTTACCTTAGGTTCGGTAAGCATATATTCGTATTATATTGTGTGTGGAACTATCCGGCTGCCTCCCTCACGGAGAGGCGCCTTTGGTATGTATGTCCTCCATAACCAGGCTTGGCAAGATGCACCGGCTCAGACAAGAAGGACAAAGGAGGCCTGGCTAATATCGAGTGCTGAGACCCCTTCCATAGAACAGTTAAGCGCCTGAGACTTGAGATGGATCAAGAAATCCAAAACTATCGATGAGCACGGCATATTCTTTCCTGTCGTACCGTTCCCTAGGCGTGAGACAAAGCCCCATCATGCCTATCTGCCAGTCTGCTAGTCTGCATGTCTGTGATGAGAACAACTCGTCTATGTCTAGGTAGCCATCGGTTTTTCCCAGTTCACCGCCACTTTGTCATGTTCTCAATCTGCGTCAGTCAGTCAGTCTAATAGGTACCATCTAGCAATCTGATATAAGTCACTGCATGTCGCATAGGCTGTACCAAGTTGCATACAAGCTTAGACACGTACCTACCTTAGGTATGGATGCAGCAGTGCGACAACGACAGTCGCCCGGCAGGGCTCACGCTGCACCAAACCGGGCATCCTCGAAGTCACAATTAAGCAGCTAGGTCTCTTGTTCAGACAAATACCTCACCTACTTGCCTATGTAGAACGTCGAACCCGGTAAATCACGGTAGACCAAAATGAATCTTGCATGAGCAAACAAGACATCCACATCCACACTCTGGTAGTTGTAAAGAATCGTCTCAGGAACATGGAGCAAGGGGCATTGCCAGGCAAGACCCAGTCAATAACGTAGGATGAGGGACTCTCTGTATGTTCAATTCATGGCGTTACCTGCTTGCTATCTGCTCTCTCTTCCAGGAATCCACACTTCACTCTCATCGACGTCGAGAGAGAAATCCACACTGACTTGCAAAAGCAAAAGGTCCTGAACGCCACTTTTCCAGACCGTGAGAAACTGTATGGTACAGCAGAGAACGCCGTCAGACAAGGGATGCACATGCAACTGGCCAGTGACCGAGTGGTATCAACCAAATGCTACCCGGAGAAAACCACACCAAGAGGTAGAAAGACACTTAGTCGGAGTCAGAATCGGCCTTCTTGCCTAGCGAGGTGCGCTTGGCTTCTTTGGCCGCCTTTTTCTCGGCCTTCCTCTTCTTGCGCTCTGCCTTCTCCTCTGCCGTCTCGCCGTCGTGCTTCTTGCGCTTCTTGTTGTCATCCCCAGCTGCGGCAGGTGTAGCTGCAGATGCAGTGTCTTGGGCGGTAGATGCAGGGGCTTCTGTCATTGTGACATCGGCAGCTGGCGTTGGTGCTGCACCGTCAGCCTGGGGAGGGGCAGGAGGGCCGTAGTCTTTGTACTCTGCCGACCACTTGGCAGGGGTTGCCTCGTTTGCTCGTCCGTACTTGTCCAACTTTCCAGTTGCCTTCAGCTTCTTCTTCTCAGTCGCAGTAGGTCCCAAGCCCCATCGGCGAGGGTAAAGGTCTCGTTCCATGATGCAACGCTTGACCTTGGCCACCACTCCGTGATCGCAGGACGACATCTCGACGGCGGACATCATGGCAATTCCGAGAGCGATAGCTTCACCCTTGGTGGTCATCAAGACAACCTCCTCGTGAATCTCGATGGCATCCTCTGTGTAGGGATTAGTCCCAGCAAGCAAATTAAAAGGGAAGGCCGTCACATACCATATCGCAACAAACCGGGAATCATAAGCTTAGCACCGTAGCAAATAGCATTGACAGTGCTATCCTTGACCACGATTCGCTTGTACGAGGTGAGGAGAGTCTCGAGGGGCGCGATAACTTTGCGCAGGTAAGACTCGTCTCTGGTGTTGTCCATCATCCATTGGGCGTCGAGGACATCGTGGAGCGTAACAAGGTCCTTGGTCTCATCCATAGCACCACTTCGTACACGTCTCAATTCTTGCATATGTGCGCCAACACCGAGAAGAAGGCCCATGTGCACACACAGCGTTCGGATGTAAGTGCCTGCCTCGCAGCTGACCCAGAAGATACCAAGGTGTCGGTCATTGTCAAATTCGATGACTCGGCTCTCGTGAATGGTTCGGATACGGAGTTGTCGCTTGACCGCAGAGATGAGAGGGGGTCGCTGGAAGAGAGCACCGGTCAAGGTCTCGAGGGCACGGGCGAATTGCGCTGCACCGCCCGGAAGTTTGTCGTGCAATCGGATGACGGCGACATATTCCTTTCCAGCACCTTGTTGAGACTTCACCAATCGAGTTGCGCGATCAATGCAGACGATCAAGCATCCTGTGACCTTGGGATCGAGGGTTCCACTGTGACCAGTCTTCTCGACACTAGATTTGCCAGATTAGTTTCTGAGTGACTCTTTATTCTAGACCTTCTGAGACGGTGTCCTACCGCAGTATTCTCTTGACCCAGGCGACGACCTCGTGGCTGGATGGGTTAGAAGGCTTGTCGAGGTTAATGACGCCGGAGCTGATGTAGGACTTGAGGTCTCGAGACAATGGGGCGCTGCCATTGGGGATGGGAGTGAAATGACCAGTTCGGACAAGAACTAGTTGGTATTGTCAGCATCAAAACTCGTAGATGCTCTTTAAATGATGCTGTTCACATACGTCTATCGTAGTCCTTCAACAACAGCGGCCATGTGCTCGTGTCAACAGACGGAGTGACCGCGGTCGGCTTGATAGTGAACTCGTCCTCCTTGGGGTTGATATCCTCCTTAGTTGCCATGTTGAACCGTTATCCTAATTGCTTACTTCAGGTATATGATTAACCTGGCAACGTGGTTGGCAGAAAGGAAGTTTTTCAATGGCAATGCTGAGTAGGATCTTGTTCTTGAGATCGAGACTCGTTACTTTGAAAATAAAATAAAAAATAGAATATTAGAGAGAAGCTCCAAAATTTTTCCTTAGCTTGGATAAGTGTGGGGAAAGTCACGGCCAATTGATCCAATCTCCCGTGGCCGATGCGACAGCTTCAGCCACTCAGAACTTATCGATAAGTTTTGCCAGCCTAAATCGCCACGCTTGAAGCAGCAGCCACAACACAATGGCAGAATGGTCACTCTCCTTTGTTAGAGTATTGAATTCAACTTGGCCTCGTCCATCTCCTTCAGGCGGCATGAAATACCACTTTAAACTCTAGTTGCTTTCAAGAACTTTGGATACCCTATGTTGGAGCTGCCGTTGGCTCGCTTCCATATTTACCCCATGCTGCCCGGCCAACACCAAGATCATGTCGTCGTTAAACCCCTTTCGTACCTCCAAAGTGCGGCAAGGACTTGCGACCAGAACCTTTACGGTAGCCTGTATCTTCTCGTCGAGGGCAAAGTCCAAGATGCATGCTAGCCCGTCCGTAAGGTACTGAATGTAGCGTTCCTTCTCATAGGCATTAACTCCATCAATGATGAAGAAAACCGTCGTGTACGCTGGAAGTTGGTGAACAAACCAGCTTACCAGGGCGCAGAGATCACTCATGTCCGGTTCATCGTCGTACTCAACCCAAGAGAGGTCTACGTGCTCATGCAAGAAGCTCGTATCGAAACTCCATTGCAGGATAAGCTGTGCGATGAAACTCATCATCATACTCCGAGGTCCCGCTTCTGGATCGTCATAGTCGGCGTGGAGGCCACAGAAATGGGCAAGCGCTATGAACTTTTCATTCCTCCTCAGAGCTTGCAGGAATGTTGAGCAGAAGACAGACAATGCAGATGGCTGACGGCCGGAAGTGAAGTCAGCCTGTACCAGCAGCTCCCTCGACGTAGGTGATACCATCCACTCGCGGAACCTAGGGACGGAAACGAGGGATTCTGCGATAGCTCTTTCGTGGGCGACTATATGTTCTTGTCTCTCTAATATGTGCTGTATGTCCAGAGTCTCAAAGCTGGGGCCGAATATGTCCCAAAGGTCATCAGGGGTGATGTGCCAGCTGGGGGTTGGGATCGGGCTTGGTGTCAGTCTTTGGACTGTGGTTTTCAAGTCGGAAACTTCTCGCTCTAGAGCCGCGTTCCGCTCTGGTAATGAGATCGCTGTCAGTAAGAGCTAGGAAAGAAGAGGAAAATGCCACAGTGTGCGGACTAGACTGACCATGCAACTGTTCTTTATTTCTCTCATATTCTACCATAAGACTGTAGATGTCGTTTCTGATGGTTTCTACACCAGCTTGGTACTCCTTTGAGAGATTCTGAGCGTGAGAATCTTGGTTTTGCATGATCCTCTCCTGGCCACTTTTAAGATCTAGCTGAAACTTGATGAGCTCCTTGTGTCCTTCAACTGGATGTTAGCACTGAATGACCAAGTTTCAGTAAAGATAGGTTGACTCTTACGTTGTTTAGCCTTTCGCCAATTCTTTGCAGACTGAGACATATCGGCCTTCGTTGCCTCGTGGCCCAGACTCTCGCTTTTGCTCACAACATCATTGAGGCTACTGATTACGGCTTCTTCATACTCATCTCCCATGAACATGGCTGATATAGCCTTCTTGCCTATGTATGAGGTTCGTGACATAAGCTTCAATGTGGATAGTGGGGAAAGGGGAAGTTCACCCACCCCTCGGCTTGAGGTAGAAGCCAATTAGTCTTTCGACTGCTGTTAGAATCGATACCACCAGTTCTATACCAGCCTCAAGAACATTTTTCTCTGTCGGAAAAACAACCAAAAATAGCTCGATATCCCCGAACATGCTATCCAGCTTATCGAGCCCCTGTAAAACTTGCTGGCGAGTATTTGATGCTCTCTTGACTGCCTAGAAAACCAGGAGTTAGTCAAGATGCATATCTTGATTGGAATAAAAGCACCTACATCCATAAGGAACTCTACGGTCCCACGAACTGGCGTCACGTAGTCAATGTCAGGCACTAGTTTCCACGCCTCCTGCAGAGGGCCAATGTTGTCGGTAAACTTCCGCCACCCCTTTTTCACTTTCTTGATCAACCCCTCGTCATTCAAATACTTCCCACGACAGCTCTCTAGCTTTTCATAGACTTGATCCCAGTCATCTAAGCCCCTGATGCTGTAACCGCTGTCGCTTCGATGTTTCGGCTCCTGGGAAGTTTTCTCGAATCTATCCATTGCATCTGGGAATACCCTTTCCCAGAACCTCATTGAAAGCATAATCTCAGGCGGTCCGCATACATCTTGAGAATCTACGTGAACTGGTACCAGTGTCTTGGGTCCTGGTTGATCACCTTGCATCTTGGAGGAAGGGGAAACGTAGCGGTCGAGGCCAGCGTCGTACTTTTGTCGCGAGTGAGAAAACGCGGGATGAAATTCTGGAAGACGGTTGTCGACAAAGTCTACGGCGACGGGCTGGTGTTGAAGCCGTGGTATTGTTTCCAAATTACTCATAATTCCTTTGCCATGAACTCGTAAATCTGATTGTAGAAGTAGGCGGGAAGATGCTGGGGTTCTCTTCGTTGAGAGCCTAGGCAGATTTGCAGGATGATAATAATATCAGGCTATGCTAATCGATCCTAGCTCAGGATGAAGATCATTTCAGCTCGGGGGGGTAGTTCGCGAACCATGGCGCACCCCATGTGAGTAAGAGCCGCATAAGATATCCCGTCACTTGCCGAGGTAGGTTAGGCTGCAGACTGCCAACTGAAACACAATCCACACAATCCTCTTCCGACGTCCTACAACGAAGCGCCCCATAACTCGTACCATGCTCGTTGGCTGATGTAAGGCCCTTTAACAGGACGGGCGACGCAAGAAAGGAATCCAAATGGCCAATGAAATCGAGTATTTCTTTTCAATCACTTCCGAGGATGCATGCACTAAGACGATTTGGTGACGGGGGGTCCGTCTCAGGCTCTCAGGAGTCAGCAAATCTCACTCCATAACAGGTACACTATACTTGATATAGAATCCCAGCTATCTCCGAAGATCAGCTACATATGAAGACCCTGGTCCATTGCTGAAGAATGTCCGACTGAGCTGAAAAGTCTCATATCTTCCCTCTGAGATGTCGCTATTTGACACTGTAACATTACAAGTACACCATCGGCAAATAACAGTCACTTCAAACCAGTCTTCGCCAACTTGAACTAATACGACTTAGATATATACCAATTCAGAGTCGATCAAATTAAAAATATGAATCGTGAAGAAACAGACAGCAGTCAAGATGATGGAAGAAGTGAACAAAAGGACACCAATGCCACCCCCGTGGCCGCTAATATTCAGCAGAATAATGACTCTGCTGACAATCACGCGGGTGACATGTCCTTGGTATTGAAAGAGTTACGGCGAATGCAAGAGAAGCTCGACGAGGTTGACAAACGAACATTTGCAACTTCGGAAGCACAACATCAAGCCGACTTCACGGCGCAGTTTCTTACACAGAAACAGTACACTGACTCATCTATTGTTGGACACAAATGGATTGACGACAATGGGCTCATCTTCCGAAAGAACCAACAGGCATTAATTGCTGATTTTATGAGCAGCGAAAACGAGGCCGACGGGCTGAAAAGGTACCTGCGTCTTGAGAAATCAAAGCTCGCCTACAAGCATAACGAAGACAATTTCCTGCTCTGGGCCATCGAACGTCAGATCAATGATTATCGAGCTGATATCACCAAGAAGGAGAAAGGCGACGAGGAATCCAGTAATAACGTGCTGGTGGCCGAAGCTACTATAAAGCTGAGCCTGAACTATGTTGTCTGGGACACCTTCAAGGCTTGCAGCGCGATTGCGGAAGCCGAGTCGTTCGTGATCGACGTCCTAGTTGGGGAGCCGACTCTACCAGACACCTTTTTCGAAACAATGTACACTTCTCGCAAGAAGAATCCTGTGCTATTCGACCAAAAGTCAGCTCTCTCCAAAGAATCTGAGAATCCGGGCCAAGCTCCACTGCCGGAGAGAATCAGGATCCATTCAAGTGTGCTCTTGGCAATTCTTAGCAAAATCCATGGCGCTGATATCCCCAAACAGGGTGGTGCTGTTGTCATGGTCCGACCGTTCAAGGCCCTCACACACTACCACGATCGGGTTCAAGAGTGGTACACCAAGCTACAGAGCAAGTTCTCTCCGAGTATCGAGAGCGAGGAAGGCGAGAAACAAGGAGCGACGCCGCCAGACACATCAGACAGCAATGCGCCCGACACACAGGAGACCGCGGAAGAGCAAAAGGAAGTATCTATCCATGTCACTGATGTCGATGGACCAGATCCTCGCGAACCTAAGGAGAGCGATGCAAAGGTCGAGAAGTCCTCAGATCAAGATGAGAACCAGAGCAAAGATGAGGCCAAAGAAGAAGCCAAAGACGAAGACAAGGACATCACTATGTCTCTGGCGGCGTTCGCCCATCTCCGCTGCCTCCTCGACTTCATGGACACAGCGATAGTCCAGAAGCAGAAATATCTCAAAGATAGCTGCAAAAAGGTATCATTTGTTGATCTCTGGCATCTGTTCAGGCCTGGGGTCGAAGTTGTTGAACCAGGCGACAAACACATGCAGTGTTACAAGGTCATCAACGTAACAAGCCCAAGGCACAAGGTGACACCTCGGTGGTACTACCCTTTCACTCGCAGCAGAGGGAGAGGCGATACCACGGTATCAGTCCATTGTGTCTATATCGACTTCGACGGAACGCTTCTGGGGCCGGTTTCTAAAAGATTTGACATTGGGCGGTACGAGGGGCAGAAGGATGTCACGTCGCTCCCCGTGTACCCCCTAAGTCTCGCCAAGAACAGGGACATGGTCCGCCAGACGCTTATAGCGAGAGGAGAGAAGTTCCTCAAAGTCTTGCGGATCGGACACATGCACTTCAACGGGGTAACGCTAGAATCCAGGGACGAGGTCGACAGTCAGGTCGTGGTTGATTTTGCAGAGGCGCTCGCCAACCGAGAAGACAGAAAGAACGAAGGCTGGAAGCCGAAGATTCAGCTACGAGCGGGTCTAGACGACAAACCCAAGAAGAGAAGAGGCCGCGATGTCGATAGTGAGGATGAGGATAGCGACAACGAAAGTGATGATGGGGATGGTTGCACTGCCGACTGTTGCCAAGGAGATGATGTACATGATGACAACTACGTGGACCAGAAGCAGAACGAGCAGTTCCTCACAAATCTCCTCACCGATACCGACGAGGAAGAAAATCCGGCCCCCATCGGAGTTATGGCGAGGGCATTTCAACACGAGAAGGTGGTGCCGGTAACCGACGATGATAAAGTCATCATGTCATACCGAGTCTTCGCATTTGTTCTCCGAAGCAGAAGCTGGGGTGAGTTCTATGGACTATAACCGCTACACTTTTCTTCGGCTAACGAGGCACAGCAAAACTTGACCTGAACGGGCTCATGGACCTAGAGGAGTATCGCAAGAAACAGGAGCTCGAAAACCCAACTGAGCAGAGGAAGGAGAATGCATTTGATAACCTTGTGTTCCCGAACGATGGTCTTGATCGTAAGACAATCGTGAGGTCACTCGTCGCTCAGCATTTCCGAGACAAGGAGACGGGAACAAGCCGGGAGGAGCAGTCTGACATTGTGAGAGGCAAAGGTAAGCATGCTTGGATGCATTAGTTAAAGATAAGCCATGACTGACGTCGATTACAGGAAAGGGCCTGATCATTCTTCTTCACGGCGCACCCGGAGTAGGCAAAACAACTACAGCAGGTTAGTAGTCCCTCAAACTCTTCACATCACTAGCATCTTATAATACGACCGGTGAGCTGACCATAATAACCTACCAGAGGGTATTGCCGAGCTGTTCAACAAGCCCCTTTTCCAGATTACATGTGGTACGTACGCAGCCTTTCTCTCACTTAGGACTATGAGTAGACTGACCTTCTTCTACTCCCAGGCGATCTTGGTACGACGGCCAAAGAAGTGGAGGCGGCACTAGAGACGAACTTTGCTCTGGCAAATAAATGGGGTTCAATTCTGCTCCTAGACGAAGCAGATGTGTTCCTCGCGCGTAGAACGCCCCAGGACTTCAAGCGCAATGGTTTGGTTGCTGGTCAGTCACCCTATTGAACATACCTACTATGTATATACGACATGGTCCACTAACCAGAGCCACTCCAGTCTTCTTACGTGTACTTGAGTACTACGCTGGTATACTATTCTTGACCACGAACCGCATTGGCGATTTCGACGAAGCCTTTTCGTCCCGTATCCACATCAGCTTACACTACCCTGCGCTTGATCTCAATTCAGCCATAGAGATTTTCGAGCTCAACTGGAGACTGATGAGAGCGCGCTTTGCTCACAAGGGCAGGACTATCAAGATAGACTCATCCCTCATCGCCGGCTACATCACCAGTTACTGGAATAATCAGTCGAATGCCCGATGGAACGGTCGCCAAATCCGAAACGCATGCCAGACGGCGTTGGCCCTGGCCGAGTTCGAAGCCCAGGGCAATGATGATGAACGGGTCAAGAACCCCGACGCCAAAGTGCATCTGGGCATCACTCACATGAAGACGGTCGCGGATGCGTACCTCGAGTTCATGAAGTACCTCCAAGACGTACGCGATGCGGACCAAGAGAGATTTGCATACCTCATGGGTATCAGGAGGATAGAGGGGAAAGGGATGATGCCGGAAAATCCCTTGTACGATCCTTTGACGCCTCCGCGCAGAGGCCAACCAAGTCGGCTAGCAGAACACCGAGCTCAGTTCAATGCTCGACATAATCGGCCAGACCAAGGATCGTCATACCAACAGAATTACAACGCATCGTACGGAACTCCGCCGCCAGCCCAGGGCCATAGGATGGGGAGTTCGATGGGAGGCTCAATGGGAGGCTCAATGGGAGGCTCAACGGGAGGTCCTTCAGCGCCACCATATCAGTCATACCAAGGCCAACCGCAAGGAGCTGCATCATACCAGCGACCAGCGGAGCCACAGCCGCAGCGAGGCTGGAACCCTGGTAACGTGGGAGGCTACTATGCAGGAGATGATGACTCGCAGCATCAACAGGGGCCTCCGTCGAGCCAGGAGTCATTCCAAGGTAACCCGCAGTATGGGCAACACCTACAGCCTTAAGGGGCGGGGAAAAAAAGCAAGGATTGGGAAAATAGTGAACTTGAACGTGCTTTCATTCAACTCATTCGCTACACTAAGAGATTATGATCGATGCCTTGGCCCTTGAGCCATTCTTCTTGGCCCGAGTTCCGGGGGTGGCGTTCTACCTTTTATATAACATTGTTACACATCAAAGCTAACCCTACAGAGCGTGAAATGACGCTACACTCTTTAGTAGACAAACGGATTAATGAAGTCTATGAATTCATCATTGAGATCATGTATCAAGTAACATACTGATCAGTGATTAGGAATGGAGTGATCTGACCAGCCATGAGGGACCAACTAACTCGTATCATCTCACGCGTACTAACACGTCACCTCAGGTAAGATCAGCATCGTGAGCGTATGTAGAGCATCAGCCAGTAGAGCAGACAATCAGAATTCTATACCGGGTGCAGTACAAAACAAGCCAGGTCGAAAAATAACCAAGCCCAAGACTACTTAGCAAGCACCAAAGTGTCGTACTACAACTCCATATTCGTGGTATATCCCAAGCCTTCCTTGCTTATTACCTCACTATCCCGCCCTGTCGTTACGTACATTACGTACGTATATACTACTAAGCAGCACTAAGGCAGCACATACCAACCCATCCAAACCTCAACGCCATGCTAATGCAGCAGCAAAATCCAAATCAACCAACCATTCCGTTTCATTCCGCATCATCTCATCTCATCTCATCCAAACCTGAAAACCATCCAGCTAGGTAAGTTAGATAGCCAGCAGTATCACAAATCACAGAGCATTCCCCGGCATCCCATCATCCGCCTGCAGCCCTCGAGACTGAGGCTGCAGCGCAGGCCCGCGCCGTCCGTACCCGGGGTGGCTCAGCACGGGCGCCTGGGCAGGCATCCGCGGCGGCGGCGGCGGAATCGGGAAGTCGTAGCCGCCGGCGCTATTGACGCCCTCCTGCAGCTCGAAGCCGTCGGCCTCCTTCTCCTTGCCCTTCTTGTCGTCCCCCCAGGGCGACGCAGCGGCTGCTGCTATCTCGCGGTCGGGGCTGATCGCTACACCGATATTACCATAGCCATTGCCGTTGCCGTTGCCGTTGCCGTAGCCGTTATTGCCGTTGTTGCCGTCAGTGTGATTAGTATTACCGTACATCCCCTTCTCCACCACCGGCCAGCCCCCCACCCCCGGGCCCGAACCCTCAACGCCGCCCCCGCTGACGGGGCTATTATACTGCGAGGCGTACGGCGAGAAGTACGGCGGGAACGTAGTCTGCGTAGCCGCGCTAACGGGCGAGTCCTCCCACCCAGCGCCGCGCAGCGGTCTCTGGCTAATGGGCGTCTCGAACATCTCGCCGCCGCCGCCGCCGCCACCCTGCGCGCCCGGCCAGTTCTTGGTGGCGTGCTCGCGCCGCCGCAGGTACGCCTTCCGGCGGCGCTTGCCGTTGAGCACAATCCCGCACCCGGCGACGCCGAGCAGGACCACGAGCCCGCCGATCACGACGCCGGCGATGGCGCCGGAGTCCAGCGGGCCTGTGATCCCGGGCGGCGCGAAGGTTGCGGTGGGTGTTGGGTCTGTGACGTTGACTACGTCTGTTGAGAAGATGTTGCCTTGCAGCGGCAGGGTGGCGCCGGGCTCGAGCCTGAGTCTGCAGGCCCCGTCTAGGATCGATATGTCTGCGATCAAGGGATTATGGTTAGTATGTACTGCGCTACGTGTGTTCAGGGGGGTTGGTGAGATGCACAGTTGCTTAGGTAGTTGCCGTTGGAGGAGGAGAGCAGGCAGTTGTGGCACTTGTCTAGGTTGTAGTCTGTCCATAGGTCGCAGTACCCGTATATCGAGCTGCTGGTCGACAGGTTGCCGTATTGGATGGCGTTCTTGATGTTGGCGCAGGCGAAGCTATAGTACCACCGTTAGCATGAGATATACCGTTAATGTATTGCGGTGCGTACGAGGTAATGCACGGGTTTGCGGTAGACTCGTATAAGCATACGTTCGTCGCATATCGCATGTTGTCTACGCATCGTATTAGCAGGTCCGGAACGTTGGCAATGAGAGAGTGGAGGACTGAAGACTGACAAAGCATGGAGTTCAGATCTGATGAGCTTTGGTGCGAGTACGAGCTCGTCGATTCGCAGCCGACGCAGGCCTTGTAGACTTGGCCATTCGACGTGCTGCTGTACGCTGCTTCGTCGCAGACTATCATGTCGTTCGTCGTCGAGTCAATGACGTTGCCGCAGTTGGTCATACATGGCGAGTTGTCCCCCACGAGCAATGCAGTGGATGAACGCCAAAGGGCGGCGATTACTAGAGCTCGATACATTGTTGCAGTCCTGTATCAACTCTTGTATAATTCGCTGCCCGACTCGTCGCTCGACGGAGAAAGGGCTCAATTGAACCTGAAATTTGTAACAGTTTTTGAGGTCGTCGGATATTGTAATAAGAAAATCAGAAGACCTGGCTTGCGGACGAATGCTGTCTGCAGCCAAGATAATAATCCTGGGGTGCAACCAGTAATGGCCAAGCTCAGGAGCCGCAAGCGGTGGTTTTATAAATTCCCTGATAGAGAGGCTTGCGGATAGAGAGCCTGGGCTCAATCGCAAAGTAAGGGAGCAATGTGAGCGCTTCGTCGACGTGGTATCATATCCTCTCAATTAAGAGGTTTCCCTGGAGAGAAGCTCCTAAGCGCGAGTGGCAGGTGGTTGGTGATATCTGTTTCTAACGCATCGTGAAATCCACGCAGCATCACACTAACTAAACCCCATCGGTTCAGGCAACAAGTCGGTAATCCGTACATGGCGTACAGACATGCAGATCATGGAGAGGGGCCCCCGAGCGGAGCTACCATCGCGATTCGATGCCAGTCGGACTATCGGGACTTGGCCAGGATGGTGTTGGGGGCAGGATGCAGGTGAAGAGATAACAGCCAATGGGAACTTGCAGCACGCCATGTTGGTGATGGTTCCGAATGCAAGGTCCCCTGCTCGTAGGCACCTCGCCAGGTGGAGTTCGAGGTTGGTAGCTCCGGATCAGGCCGTTCATTGGAGATGTCTGAAGCCGACTAACGAATCCCATTAACAACTTCGTCCAATAGCCGACTAATAAAGGTGTCTCGCTTCCAAATATCCCCCAAGTCATTCATCGTCCAAGACCCTAATCTGGTGTTCGGCACACACCAAACCCATGATCGGTGGCCCAAAATCTTACTACGCAGAAAGCCTAGGGGCCGCCATTGGGGTCCAATGCAGGCAAGATAATTGACTGACTGCTATTTAACACCTAATATAGTACCAGTATTCCATACGTAACAGCAAAAATGGTATTGTAGACTGTGTAGATGCAGTAAAGACGTTTTTTTCATGCCGTTACGCCACGGCCTGGTCAGCGGCCCAAATGGCCGACATCCTCAAGTTGTGCTGATATAATACGGCATATACCCGCTCCTGACCAGGATGCCCTCATCCCTTTCTCCTAACCTCCTAAAAGTCTCCTAACGAGTTTCGTCACGCGTATCATATGAATCTCCCCGCATACGAAAGAGCCGCCAGGAGATTTCAATGTGATAAGAGATCCAAATCCTCGGGACTGATGATAAAGGAGATGAAGCTGGAATCGGCTCCTATTTGCCCAATTTCAGTGGGCTTCAGTGGGCTTCGAAAGTGTCACCTCTCCATGCGCTCGAGCTTCGGGACACAGAAAAGCAAACATTTCTTAGGGGCGCTTGGTGAGCGCTGCTCAGGAGTCAGGGCAGAGCGTGGTTAAACAGCACGCTTAATCGTGTACCTATTCCAATTGACTCGCACGGCGCACAGAAAGGAATGATGTAAGGGAGGCCAAAGGCTCGCACAATCGAGATGACATTTCGATCGGTCAGACACTTCGTGTAATTCCACCAGCTCAATCAAATGTGTTCAATGCAGTACAAAAACCTTTCATCCAATTCATAAGCGCCAGGTAGCCATCTCGTCAAGTGTAAAATGTCCAAAAAGACATATTTTGTCCTTTTGATGGTTCTCGTCAACCAGATCTTCGCCTAATTTGCTTCTTCGCACCAACATGCATGAAAACCGTCTCACGTTATTGGTTATCCCTCCTCAACAGAGTCCTACTCCCAGGGACACGGAATGTCTGATCCAAGAAATCTTTACAAGCAAACTTATTTACGTCGTATTTTCTTTACTCGGCGCGTATGTGATGTCCTTGATAGGCGATTGCTTTGCAAGAGGGATCGAAACAATTGAAGACAAGTGTCAGCTCGGGGGCATTTCGATCCAGCATTGGGTCCCGAGGCCTGTTCGGCAAGCCGAGTTTGCAGGGAGGCAGAATCGGCAACCAACAATGATTCATCCCGCATGTATATCTCTCAACCTGTCCTCAATCTCTTCACCTGCACAGGTTTCTTCCTCTACCCCCAATGCCGGTAGCATGGAGCATCTGACACAAAGCTAAAGCCTAATAATCCCCTTCCTCTCAGTGGCCCGCCCTAAAGGGTTGCAAGATGCAAGTGGCATCTATTCATACACGTGAGTCTGGATTCATATTGACTGATGGGAATACCTGTGGAGGGAAGTTAGATATGCCAGGCATGAAGTCATATATGGTGAACGTCAATGCAGAGGTAGTCTGGATATCAAGGCACATAACTCATCATGCGTAACTGCAGGTATAATACAAAGATAACAAACAATGCTCCTTGTCCCCAACTCCTCGCTAGATCGGCCAACTAACCGTGTTCCCAGGTCTCTGTACTCGAAAGGAAGAGGTCACCATACTGCACTTCGAGGCCTCTCTCCCTGTACTTCGGTGGGCAAGCACTTCGCTGCAAGCACTGACTCTTGCTTCTTGGCTGGCGTAGGCGCACTCTGATGAGTGCCGCTCCCGTCATACTCAGGGGGGAGTATCATAGCCTTAGGCGTTGACACCCTATCTGGAACTATCTTCGGTGCAGTCACCTTAGTCTCCACCGTCTTGGTCTCCGTTACCCTGGTCTCCGGAGAGCCGCGAGGACTCGGCTTTGTGGTGAAAGGGGATGGTTCGGCTCCCCTACTTAGCCCGGAACGGGGGTCTCTCCCCTGGTGTCTTGCCGTCCTAACTGGAAGTGCCACGTCACGTTGATCGATTGGCTCTGGACTTTTATACCCGGCTGCTTTGCTTATCAACGACCTAGGGTCCTGTCTCTGCAGATGAAGCGGTGGCGACGGCACACTCGGTGAGCCATCAACTGGGCGTCTAGCACGGCGGGTCATCTCAGCAGCCGGAGACGCGCCATTAGAGGCGATGCGACTATGTGAATGTTTCTTTGATAAGCTCTGTGGCGATGTCATACTGTCGCCCCGGTGTCTTCCGCGACTTGCTGGCCGCACAGGTGTTGCGTCGCGTGCCATCTCGTGGGGATAAGTCGGCGATCCAGTTGGGACCTTGTTCTTCGAGTGAGAACGTCCATTAGTCTGTTTTGAGGGATCATTCGACTTGGACAAACTCCGAGAACTGGCACGACCATTGCGTGCATCCGCTTTACTTGGCTTCTTCTTTCCGGCCGAATCTTTGCGCTCGGTCTTCAGTATGACGTAGTCGTCGTCGTCGACATGGCACACAAGGCTGTCACGTCTTGGTCGGTTGGCCGACTCCCCCTCGAATACCATGAGATCTGCACCAAGCTTTTCCAAGTCTGGGGATAAGCTCATTTGTCGAAGGTCAGGAGTTGCACCTTTAGCTATCTCTTTGACATCATGATTTTGGTTTCCAGTCGGGCCCGACGCTTGCATATGAGCCAGCTGCTTCTCCGAATTTATAGGCGGCGAGTTCTTTGGCCTATTGCGACTCATGTCGCGAGATTTGGTTGAGGAAGGTCGCTTGCTATGGGCTTCGCGAGTCGTATTAACATCTATTGCTCTGTCGACTCGTCCAAAAAAATCTGAGCCTGGTCCTCCATCGGTACTTCGAGGGACGCCATGCTCGGTCGACTTAGGATAGCCATCATGACCCTGTCTGGAAGCGGGGGATGCACGCCATTCTTCATGACTATCAACGTTATGGATTTGGCTTGGGAGAGGGGTTCTCAATGGGGGTGGCCTCCAGAAATAGCGGGGCGATATTGGGGATTCGTCGAACTCCGTCCGCGGAATGCTCAGGCCAGAAGTCGATAGAGTTTCCGAGTCCAGGAGGACATGACTGTGGGCACTTCGACGACCAGATTCCATCAGTGGTTCTGAATATTCGGTGCGAGAATCAGGGGGCCCATCTGGTTTCTCTGAAGGAGGTGGCAATACATCCGGCACGTCAGATGACTCCTGTCCGGCTTCGTGACTGTTTGGAGGTATCTGGGGCTCGCTGCCTGATACTTCGACAGATTTATCTCCATCATCTGGGCGATATACCAGCTTGGCTTTTGGAGGAACGTCAGTATCCACGACGAGGAGTTCCTTATCTCCGCGAGCCAGCATATCGTAGACTGATACTTCTCCGTCTTTTATTCCTATTACAGCGCTGGTCCCGGCGTAGACAGCTTCGTCTTCGACACCCGTTCGATTACAAAAGACCACAATGATTTCTTCGTCGCCCTCAGCTCGGATAAGGGGTTCCAACCTTGTCACCCAATACGTCAGGCTATCCAGGCATGGCTCTTTCGTCTTAGAACTCCAAGCCTGGAGGTCCTCGGTGGTAAGCCAAGCCATGCTCACGATGACCAGCCTGGCTCTCGTTTCCAAGACGTGGAAGGCAAACTCGAAGGAGTGCCACGGGGCTTCGAATCTGTAAGGGCTAAGGAAAGGTCAGTAGAACTTTCAAGAGGTCTGCTCGTCTATGCTACTCACTTAATATCCATGCCTAAGATGGTAGGCAGTCAGCAAGGTTGCGTCGGACAAAGAAATGCAATGTGGAGAACTTACAGATACCCAGAGCCGCCTTTCCAAGGTCTGGAAGGTGGCCATTGTAGAACCCGGATCCCTCGAGAGCCCAAGTCTCATCGGTATAGTACAGGTGTGTCTTTCGATAATTACCAATGGTGTCTCCGTCTTGATTCACAATGATAGCCGAGTTATAGTATTCAGGGGATGTCGGCCACCTCCGCGAGACATCAACTTTTTCGGGATAGCCTACGATCACGATCGTGTTGTGCTTGAGAGCGGTCGTTCGGGCCCAAACAGAAGTAATGCCAGCACCCGTCGGCTCGAGAAAAGGGGAGATGTCGCGTAAGGAGCGAAAGTTGTAACCTTAAAAAGTCAGCTTCCATGCTATCGCCGCCCATTTCTCTGGGAGCAGCAATTTCTAGGGGAAGCGCACAGCCATGGTGGCTACACACGTCGCCATGGGAGGACACGATAACGGACCTGTAAATGCTAATTCGGGGAGCACCAAAAGATCTAAATTCTCGGGGTTGGCCTTATTCAAGATGGCATCGGCTCGATTTAAGTTGTTGTCGACATCGCCAACTTGCGGCGCGAACTGAAGTAATCCCAACCGCATGGTTTCGGTAGGTCAACGGCTTGGGAGGACGGTTGGCGATGCGTGCTGCGAGAGGATCTTCCACCGCGACTTGGTTATAGAAGGTTCCGCCGCCTGCTCCCGCAACTTGGCGACGATCAACCCACTGCCTACCTCTCAGCAGTAAGGAAACTGCAAGATATGAGGCGTCAAGGGCTTGAAGATATCGGGAGATGGGAGAGATGAGTATGTAGATGATATATGATAGCCTAAAGGCGGGGATCCCGTATGCGAAAAGTGGTATGATCCTAACTTGGTTTATGCTTGGTATGTACATCTATATCAGATGCCGCGAGGTGTCAGGATTAGGTACCTCATATGTACATACACCTATGTACCTATGAATCAAGCATAGGTAGCAGTCTTACTTCTTTGTTTCTTCTTCAGCACCATCACCATCATCCATTTCTCCCACGAGCCATCGTAAATCACCATCTGATGAGACCTTGCAGCGGGGGCCCAAGAGTTATCGTAGCCATTTACAAGGGCCTGTTTAGCGCTTTCACATACGACATTGATGCGACCCAAGGGGGGCTGCCAACGAATTAGCGAAGCCTAAGCCTGGTGTGGTGTGGCTTACGGCGCGGGCAGAACTGGCAGAACTAGCGTAGTCCCTTCGCAATCCTCTGGGTCTCTACTTCATTCTTTTTACTGACATTCAGACTGAATTTACTCTTCATGAGCGCGGTCACGTTGATACATACATTATCCTGTTCCTAAAGGCGCGTAATGTTGGTCCCCATTCAAAATTATACATTTGTTGCTCATTGGACTTCCCCGAAAAGGCGCATAGGTGGTGGCAGATAGGTATGTATGTACATAGAGGCGCCTGCATATCATACCTCTTATCACTTGGCCCAACACCGGCAAGGTGTGAGGTCCAACGACTCGCGGCAATATTCGGAATGTGTCTGTGCTACCAACGTCTGCTATGTAATGTAATCCGTACCTAGAAATCGATGCCGGCACCGTGCCGTCGTTGCGTTGGGGGATCGCTGTTGCATTCGGCTTATGTTGCGGCAAGTCCCACGTCCAACCCTTGTACCAACAGAGGTATTCATCATCAATCCACCCTCCAACTTTTTCTAGAATCTCGAAAATATTGATGTTCCTGGAGAGATAGATATCATTTGCGCTGAATCGATATTAAGAATCAAACGGGTCTAACTCATGCCCTATGTGCAGTTGCCAGTACCCGTCCTAGCGGCACTCCCGCTGAAGAATAATAAGTTACACGACATTAGCCTAGAGATATTGTACTGCATGTACCTGACTAAAGGAATGACCTGCAGCGAAGCATGACGACATCAAGCCACTGGACGTTCTTGAGACAATGTTCAATTTCTTCCAACATGTCGGCAATTGCACGGCCTTGATGGTCAGTCGCTTGCATACGCCGGTCAAAATTAGGTACGACTACATTCAACATCGTTATCCGTGCACCAAGCTTAATCGGCCGAAAGTGGCTCGGTCGCTTCAAGGAACATTGCACTTTGTCAGAAGCACGCAAGACTAGCAGCAGATCGCAAGCCAGACCAGGCGTACCTAGTAAAACGACAACCATATATTCATGCAGCGTCACATCCCGGTGATGTTGGTGCAAATGTCAAGACGCCAGTTACTAACTGTGCCTGACGGGTATTATCTTAGTAGTACTAGGTACCTATCTACATGCCAATCTAGCCTAAAGTTAGGTTGGTACTTGAACGTCGTGCTCTCTCGCCCTTGCCGGAGTGCTTGACGAGAATCCATGGCTTATAGCCCAGCGGCTTGAGGGAAGATAGTACGATATTGGAGGCTCGTGGACTATTAGGAAATGCCTCTAAATGAGGCCTTGTCGAGGTAAGTTGAGATGTTGGGTACTAGATGAGCTGCGCCCCTTTTCTTGTGATAACCGCGCGCCTACGCATAACCTGCTGGACCTCTAGTGTCTTCTACATAACAAGCATTACAACCTACCAACAACGAAAACCAACACTCAATTATCCTTCTTTCGCTCAAGACGACATCGGGCCTCATTTTGGTATGCTCAACCGCAGTGGCATGGCGAAACCGGGTTCGGCCCAGCATCGCCCAGGTACGCAGTCGACTTGATGTTGGAGAAGCCGAAGAACGCTTGGCCATTCCTAGTCGAACTTCACATAACCCACGTTAGCTCATTTCTCCCTCCTAGCTGAAGTCGCGTGTGTTAGGACAGAGCTTACTTGACGATGGTCATGATGCCAGCGTCGCCGGTGGCCATGTAGCCCCACGAAGCATAGAAGCCGCTGCCCTGGCACGCCCTATTATACCACTCCCACGTCTGTATGTCGACACCTTCGGGCGGCGTCAAGGAAAGGACGCATCGCGCGCCACTCAGAGTCCCGTCGAGGATCCTGAAACCTACGGTGACTAGTCGTCTCTCGACGTCGACATCTGATATCTTGAGTTAGTGGACTGAAGTCCTACCCGGCTTCCATGAATCAATTCAATAAGCATATCGCTTGCGTACCTCGGAAAAGATCCTCAACGGACCACTCGGAAGAGGATGGCTCCATACCGTTGTCTTGCTGTTGTCGCATTACCAGCTCGTCCTGGCGGGTAGTATCATGGGGAAACACGGGCTGACTCTGCGGCGGGATAACGAAGCCAGTATCGAGGTCGGCGTCCAGGAGCGCATACATATTCTCGGACAGGTAAGACTTATCCGCTATATCAGCTGTTAGAGTCATCATGACAAATCCCAGGTTCTGGTGTAGGCCGTTAATCATGAACGACGTGTTGCCGGTACAAGGTTTCTGCGAGATGGTACTGTAGCCGCAGTCCTGGCCGGGGGACGCTGTGGTCTTGAAATCGCACTGGAACGTGGTGTTCGGATTCTGCCCCAAGCCCGAGTCTGTCACTGCGATGTGCCAGGTGCAGGTGGTGTTGCTCTGCGATTTAGTGCGGCGTGCGTCGGAGACTGTCCATTCCCATCTAAGGTGAGACTGAACAGATGCCGCTAGGGAGGTAGCGGCGAACCCGGTGGGGATTATGCAAGAACTGAGCCACGACAACTTCATATTGAACCAATTTGAAGGGGCACTTCAAAGTTTGATATTGTGCTTGAAGTGCTGGATCTGGCTGTTCAAGATGAGGGCTTATATACTTTATCTGGGTACTTGGTGATATAGGTCTGTATTTAGAAGGGTCGGCAGTCTGTCGTCTTTCACTTTAGACATCCCCTTCATCCCAAAGTGTAGGCTCATTGCCGCGTTTGTCGTCCACAGATCGAGGGTCAAGGCTTGCAGCAAACGCCGGGAAGATCGCGGACGCAAACATGCGCGAGATAAACAGGGTCTCATGAGACACTAGATAAGCGGTCTGGTACGATGGATCACGTATCCCGTTTTCCTCCGGGTAAGCTCTAGCCGTCGCTCACTTCACCATCTAGACATCCTGCAAGTCTCCTGTCTTAGAAGCTTCAAATCAGGAGACACCAGTAGGCAAAACTTGTTTGTTTGCTCTGAAGCCACGTCGCCGTGTTTGATTCCGAGGCTACGTGCAGAGAATGCCTCCTCGTTACATGGATCTCGTGAGACCTCAGCAAGATTCCTCAGCAAGATTTTCCTGTCGGCTCCCGGCAGGAAGTATCCATGTGGGAGTTGAGACTCTCGTGTTGAGTGTCAGGTATATTGGGTATGATATCTATGTCCTGGAGACCAGAGACACTTCTCAACAGCACTGGGTCAAAGGCATGGGGAACTAGTTCAAATGTCTCAAGCACTTGTTGAGAGCCTGTACTAGAGATATACAGGTGTACGTCGTGGGGTGTATGAACATCGTGAAACGCTTTATGAGAATAACTCCGATAGGTCCTTGATCTTCTGTTGGTCGTGGCTGGTCATACTGTGCGAGGCTGCTGGCGTAATCTTGCTTCCACATCAACCCAGCAATGCGATAGGTACATAGGTACCTGCATTGTGCGAGTATCTTGTCACACCCTCAACAGAATACCCAGTGACGGAAGCGGTATAGCTATAGCCGGAATAAGGTCGGCCAGCGGAACGCCAACGAACTGAAGGGTATTGGAGAGAGAAGTAAAACTTGCGTCAATGTATCCCACGCCTACGGGAACCCGACGCCTGATCTCTGCTCTCATTGCTACCTAACCTAATTGATGATGGTTTACGTGTTTCACCACGCACACGGGCTCTGGCGTACAGCATACGTCAGCTCTTGCAACGAGGCGGAGAGAGTCAGGTGATTCGGCCCTGGTCCATAAGACCCGTAATCCGCCATCCCGTCATTTATCCATAAACCTTTAAAATTGCCTCATTCGTTTAAAGGGTCCACTTTTACTATAGGGCACCACCCCTTGAAACCTGCTGTAGTTATAAAGGTTATAATATATTATAACGTTATAATTATAATAATTATTTTAATTAATTAAATCGCGTAAACTTTAAAAATATTTTTATAAAAATTATAAAATATATTTTATTAAAGTTTATTATAAATATAATAAATATAATATATATATATATTTTATATTAAATCGTATTATATTATTATAAAAGTTAATTATAATAATTAAATAAAATTTATTAAATAACCTTTAAATAATTAAATTATAAAAGTAAAATAATAATAATTAAATAATTTTAATATAAAAATTACATTTAATATAATAACGTATTATTTTATTTATAATTACTTTTAAAATTTATTTATATAATTAATTTAATTCTTTTAGTTTATACCTTTTTATATAATCTTTTAATATTATTTTTAAAGCCTTTTAATATTATTTTTAAAACTTTTTATATTTAATATATTAATAAGCTTTTAATTATTTAATTTATAAGTTTTATAATATTTTTTATTATTTTTTTATTATTAACACGCCTTTTAAATTAATATAATTAATAATCCTTTAAATATATTAATTTATAAAATTCCTTATAAATTAATTTCTTTAATAACTTAATAAATTCATTTATTAAATTTTTAATATTTAATACGTATTTAATTTAAATATATTTAACTTTAATTTTTTATTATACGTAAAAATATTAAATTTATATATATTAATTTTTTTAATTAAATATTATATTTAATAACCATTTAATAGTATTAATATTATCTTTTAAAATAATTATAAAGCCGTTAAATATTACTTTTAACTCGGTTAAAAAGTTTTTAATTTATATAATATTTTTTATAATTTTATTTAAGCTTATAAACTTTACTTTAAAAATATTTTTTATTATTATAATTTATAATTTAAATAATTAAAAAACTAATTTTTTAATTAAAAAAAATATAACTTTAATAATTAATTACTTTCTAATTATATTACTTAATAAATTTATATTAATAGCTTTAAATAATTTAAATAAATTATATTTAAAATATAAATGATTTTTATTTAAAGTTTAATATTATATTACTTTTTTTATAATATTTTTAAAATATAAAATAACCTTTTTAACATTTTCGAAATATTTTAAAAATAAATTTAATATAAATTTTATTTAAGTTAATATAATAAAATTAAAATTAAATTAAATAATATAAATAAAAAAATTATATTTATTTATTAATAAAATATATTTATATACCTTTTAATGTAACGTTTAATTTTTTTGTTTAATTAATTTTTTTAGCTTTTTAAAATTAAATAAAATCGTAAAAAATTTTAAATCGTTAAAATTTTAATTTTATATTACTTACTTTAAATAAAACTATTAATTAATTTTTATATTACCCGTAAAATTTAATCGTAAAATCTTCACTTTTAAAAATTAATTAACATTATTAAAATTAATAATAAATACATTTTTATTTAAATTTATAACTAAAGCTTATAAAATTTCTTTATTTTCGTTAAAAAAATAAAATCGTTAATATAAAATACGATTATAATACTTAATTTTTTATTAATATAAATAATATTATTTAAAATAAAATAAATATAACTTTAAGTTTTTAATAATTTTTAAACACGTTTTTATTATATTATTTTAATTTATTTTAGTTTATAAAATAAATTTATTAACTTAATAATTTTTTTAATATTATATTTATATTTATTTAATTCTTTTAAATAAACCTTAAAGTATTTTTTAAACATTATAAATTATTTTATAAAAAGATTTTTTTTAATTTTACAGTTTAAATAAATAATAATAAAATTAATTTAAATTATATATTATTTTTTAATAATAATTAAAGCCATTAAGATTTTTTTATAATACCGTTTTTATTATAATTACTTTAATTTTATTATAATTAATTCCTTTTTTTTATATAAAATTATAAATATAAATATAAGCTTTAAACTTATTAATTTTTTTAATTAATAAAAATTTCTTTCTTAATACCCACTTAAAATTTATTAAATATTTTTATATAATTTATTTATAAATAATAAATTTAAATATTTTTCGTTTAAAATTCTTTTTAATTTTTTTAAATATAATTTAATATTATTTATTTTATTTTATATTATTTATAATTTCTTTAAATATAAAGTTTATATCGTTATAAATAAACGTTAATTTATAAGTTTTAAAAAGCTTAAAAATAATTATAAAAAATTAGTTTTTATTTAAACTTTTTTAAAATTAATTTTTAATTTTATTAATTATTTATTATTATATTATATAAATATAATTTAACTTTTTTTCGTTATTATTTTTAAACTTACTTTTTTAAAATTAAATTATTTATAAAAATAAATACATTTTATTAAAGTTTAATAAAACTTTATAATAATAAATTTTAAAAGGCTTTTTTTTAAAATGCTTTTTTTTTTAATTAAACCGTTTTTATTTATAATATTATTTTTAATAACGTTATAATTTTTATTATAAATATAATTTTTCGTAAATATTTTATAATATAGTTTTTTTTATATATATTTAAGTAAAAATTTCATTATATTTTTAAAGTTAAATACTTTTTTTAAATTATTAATACTTTTATAAAACATTAAATAAAATGTTTTTAAAACCCGTTTTTTTTTAATTAATTAGGTTAAATAATTATATTAACCTTTAAATTTAAATAATATAATTTTAATATTATAAAAGTTAAACTTTTTAATTATAACTCGTTAATTTTTATTAATAAATATTATATATTTTATACCGATAATTTAAAAATTATTATTATTTAATTTATAATTTATATTTAAATATAATTTATTTAAATATTTTTTTTCCGTTATAAACTTTTTATTTATAAATTTATTGATTTTATTTAATATACACGTTGTAAATTTTATAATTTAAAGCTAAAAATAAAAAGATATTTTTATTTATATTATTATAATTTTTATTATATTTTATAATGTTATTATATACGTTTTTATAAGAAATTATAATTTAAAAAGGCGGCTTAAAAAAAGGGTCGTTACGTTGAAATAAAGTATCTTTAATTTAAGATTTTAAAGGGCGTTTAAAATTACGAGTGTATTTTATAACGTTAATAACATTAATTAACGTTTATTAATACTTATTAATTTTAATTAATATTTATAAATATTTATTAATATTTATAAATATTATAATAAATGTATTAATTTTAAAAAAAGTATTTTTATATTAAAGTTATTAAGTTTATTTTAATATTTTTTATATATAAAGTTTAATATAAATAAAATAATATTTTTTTAAAAAATATTAATTATAGTTTAATAGTAATTAATTTAAACACTTATTTATTATTAAATATTTAAAAAGTATTATACTTTTTTTATAAGCTTTTATTAATATATATATTTAAATTAATATTTCGTTATTATTACTTTTAAATTAAAACTTTAATATAAATAAACCTTATAATATTTTAATTATTTTTTAATTAATAACCTTTTATTAATTTAAAACTTAAAAGTAATATAAATAATAATACTTTTATATTTTTTTTTTTTAAAACATTTATTATTATAATTATTTCCTTTAAATAAATTTTTTTTTAAAGAAAAAAGGTTTATTAATAATAAATTTAAAGAATTAAAAAGTAAATTAAAAGAATTTAAAATTTAAAAACTTAAATTTTTTAAAGGAAAAGTAATTTAATTTATAAAAGAATTTATTTAATTACCATTTAATTTAAAAAATTTACCTTTTATTAATAAAAAAATACTTAATTAATTTATTAAAAAAACATTACTTAATTATATTATATTAAGTTAAATTAATACCTTTTCTTTTTACATTTAAGCCTTTTTAAATAAAATTAAATAGCTTAAAAAGTAATTTAAAATTATTTAATTTAAAAGATTTAAACTTAAAACTTTATAATTATATAATAGCTTTAAAAATTTTAACGGTTTTATTATTTAAATATAAGCTTACTTTAAGTTTTATAAGTTTTTTATTAAAAAAAAAACAAAAAGTTTTAATAATAATTATATTTTTTATTAAAAATACTTTAATTTAATTTAAACTTATTATAAAAAACTACTTAAAAAATATTATAAGTAAAAAAAAATAATTTAAAACTATTAAAATTTTTAAAAGTTTTAAGTATTTTATTAATAAACTTTAAAAAATATATAATAACCTCGATAAAACTTAAATAATTAAATAATGTTTAATTAATTTATAATAAGTTAAATTAACCGTTAAATACGTTATAAACTTTAAAAAATAAACTGTTTAAATTAATATTTTTAATAAAGGATTTTTCGTTTATTTTTATTAAAAACTTAAATAATAAGTTAAAAATAAAATTTATAAAAAAATCGTTTTAAAGATTTTAATAAGTATATTAAATTAACCATTAAAATTAATAATTAATAATTTTAATATAAGCTAAAAAAAAAATATTAAAAACTAACTTATTTTAATAAAAAAAACGAAAGAAAAAATAATAAACGTTATTTAAGTATTTTTTATAGTATATATTTTAAACTTATAAATATAAATTAAATTATAATCGAATAATTTTTTAAGCTTCGTAAAGATTTAAGTTAAATTAAGTGTTATAATTATAATAAAAAAGGATATTATAAAATTAATATAAAAGCTTTAAAAAAAAAAACAGCTTTAAATTTTAAAAACTAAAATTAAAAGTAATAATTAAATAACTTTTGTTTAAACCGTTAATATAATAAAAAAGGAGTCTTTTTAATTTAATATCCTTTATAAAAACCTTTATTAAACGGCTTATTTTATAAATAACTGTTTAATTTATTAAAAAAAAAAATAATAACTTTTATATTTTATTTAATAATAATTAATAAAATAATTAAATTAATTAAAGTATTTATAATTATATTATTTATATTTAAATTTAAAATAAAATAAAAAAACCATTATAAAAAAGTACATATATTATTTATTAATTATATATAATTTATATTCATATTTAACATTTAATAAAAACATTAATAATGTAAAATTTAATAACAATTAATATAATATAATAAATAAAAAAGTCGATAAAATTTTATAATAAATAAAGAATTATTTAAAATGAAATTATAATATTAAAAACTTAATTAAAAATTTAAAGAACTTTTTTTATTATTTTTTTATAAACGAAATACTTTAATTATTAATTATATTAATTTTAATTTTTACTAATTTTATTATAAAAACGATAATAAAATAAAAAAGTAATAACGATTTAAACGAATTATATTAATAAGTATAATTTTAAAAATAATTATAAAATTATTTAATTTAAAAACCTTTTATATATAAAAAATATATAAAAAATTAATAAAGTATTATTTTTAAGGAATGTTTAATTAATTTAACCTTTTTTAATAATAAAAAACTAGCTAAAAAAAAAAAATATTTTAACTATAATTAATGAATTATAATTTTAAAATGGTTTATAAATAAAATATACAATTATTATAATTCCTTATAATTTTTTAATATTTATAAAAGGAATTTATTTAAGTTTAAAAAATTAGTATAATTAAATAATTAAAATATTTTAAATATATATTACTTTTATAATTGTTTTATTACTATAATATTTATTTTTAATATTTAATAAATAAACTTAAAACTAGGTTTTAACTTAAAGAAATTAATTATTTAAATATTTTATATTAAATAAATAAAATAAAAAGGTTTTAATTTAATATATAAAAAAATATATAATAATTAAACTATATTTTAAACAACTTAAAAATTATATTTATAAATATATTATTTAAAAAAATTATCTTTAAATATAATATAAAGTATATAATAAATAAAAGGTTTAAAAAATAACCATTTAATTATTAAAATATAAAAATGTTTAAATAAAGTTTATTTAAAATTTTATAAACCTTTAAAATTAACTTTAAAAACTTAAAAATAAAAAAAAATAATATTTAAATATAATAAAAAAAAGCTTTAAATTAAATCTTAATTTAAATAATATATATTTTTAAAAATAATAAATTTAATTTTAACACTTAAACTATTTTAAAAATTATAACATTTAAAAAAAAAAACCTAATTATTATTATAAAATAATAAGAAAAAAAATTTAAAACAATAATTAACTTAAGGTTTTAACTTTATTATATTAATCCTTGCTTTATAAATAAATATAACATCTTTTATAAAAATAAAAAAAAAATATATTAAATAAAAGTTACCGATAAAAAATTATTAAAGTATAATAATAATTATATATATAAAAAAACTATAAATTTTAACGTATTAATTTATAAACACTTTAATATAATCTTTTTTAATATTATTAAAATTAATAATAAAGTACTTTTAAATTTACCTTAGTTTATTATTAACAACCTTATAATTAATTAATAAACTTAAACTATTTAATAAA